>JAVYIG010002649.1:0-153087 GCA_035222895.1 Strongylocentrotus droebachiensis | reverse complement strand
TGCATGATATAAGAGTAGGGAAAAGAGAAGAATGGAAAAATTGATGAAAAAAAAGAAGAAAAAAAAAAGAATGAATATAAAAAAGGAATTAAAAATAAAAATGTAAGCAAATTTTGAAAGTTAAAAAAAAATGGTAATGCTAATCTTTCCAAGGCATCCTCCTATATATTGTTTATATCTGGGATACATCGTCATGCAAAGTGCTTGTTACTTCTTTTAGCTCATTCTCTCGGCACCCTATCGATTTCATATCTATCCAATCTTACTTCATCTACCAATTTAGCCTTCGAATTCCCCTTCTCTCTTTTTTCGCACAATCCCTGAACAGCATCTTTAATGGTATGATAATGAAGTCGACTCGATACATTGCTGCATTGCTTAAAGCAGGCGAAGTACGAGTGTTGTAGGATACATGGAGCTGTCTATGCCAGGCGCGGATCCAGGATTTCTTAGGGGAGGGGGCCCAACTTTCTTCATTTTTGTTTGCTTTTGCTCCCGAAAATTGGAAAATCGCGCCGGCCGAAAAGTCGCTCAGTGGGGGGGGGGGGGGGGGGGGGGGGGTAGTGAGCACATTTTTTTTGTTTGTAAAAAAGGTGAACATGCATGTGACACCTGTTCTACACATTTTTACATAATAGCAGTGAAGGGATGTTCCTTTGTCTACCTGAGGAACTGTATATTTTGTCCGCTCTCATTGTCAGTCATGTTCATAGTGTCTGTTGCACCTCTGTGGTCATTATCTGCTTTTTGGTTCCATAATAGATCTACAATAAAAAGAAAACAGAAACTTAGTAAGGTTCGTGCAAGTAATAGTATCAAGTGCTTGCATTAGTTATACAACTGTCTTGGTTCATGTCATTTAGACTAGAGTTAGAAATACCCATGCCATACCAAATAAAAAGGGGGTAGCATGATATAGACCTCTAGTCCTGAAACTTTACTGTAAACAAGGTAAATATTCGGACATTAGTAATACGCAAATAATATAAATCTATTTTCTCTCTAAACATGTCATTTTCTTCTAAATATTTCAAACAAGGCACAGTGCCATAACTTAGAAGTTAGAGCACAATCAAGAAAAAAGAGGGGTGGGGTGGGGTTAAAATTAGGAAGATGTGCTGTAATGAAATAACCTACGGTAAACTCCTGATTGTTTCTAAAAATATTACCGTCGACGACTTAAATTAGAGTTAATTCAATCAGTTAAAGGTAATACAAAGTTTTGGTATGGGGTCATGAATTTGGTTCAAATGAATATATTGGAAGCATGCAGTCTTACAATATTGGGTGATCGTTGTCGCGGTTGAAATCGAGTCTAAAGTTATGAAATTGTAAATAATAAATTCTTTATGTTGTATAGCTCCCTCTCAAAGTCGAGATATTAATTAAGCTATAAAACAATGTTTTTTGACTAAAGTCGACCGATTAGCTTTTCCCGTTTGGAAATTCTATATCACAACTACACATTCTGAGATTTTCATGGTCGCAGCTACCATTGTACGGCCGTATGCGCTATTTGTAATTTATCGAAATTTACCGGGAGCACCGGTAAATTTATATATTCAATTTTTCTCGAAAGGAGAAGTGTTTTTAGGGGCTAAATTTTCTGGTGCTTATAATACCTCCACAGGGGCATCCAAATATATAAAAATTGTAAAGAATCATTATCCACCCAATTTTCAAAATTTCCTAAACCTTTGTATTACCTTTAATTTAATATTCTTTGGTCAGACAAAAGAAAAGGGGATGCTTTTGGGATAGGGAGTAATACGTTGTGACAATGCAGAGAGCCCCTCACTGCAATGACGAACACATCACAACCATTTCAGAGATCTTCACAAAAAATGGATCTTTACTTACTTTTTTTGGTATCCGTATGGTATCACTTTGATGTCGATGTTCGCCTGAAGATTTTCTGCTCAACTGAGATGTATTTGACAAACTTCTATTATAATAGAAAATTACTAACAAGAAAAATGTTTCATTGTTCGTAATTGAAAAACTTCAAAGTCGCAGTTCATACAACCGCCATTTTTCGTCATTTTCTTGCTCAAATCGTAGGGAATTCTGGGAATGCAAAAAATGTTTTATGCATGACCTAATACATAAAACATTTTGTCGATGGCCAATCAACAAACAGTAGTTGGCGTATTTTTTTACGTCATTGCTCATGAATATTCATTGACCCTCCAAAACCGTCGTTCAAATCGGACAAAACCCCCATAATGCATCCAATGCAAAACCTATGAAATGTCAAAAGTCAAGATTTTATTTGGCCCTCTAGTCCTCCTACGGAGGACATAGTGTGATCGAATCTCTTTGGAGACTAAACGGAGCCATTATGTCCACCAAAATTTGGAGTGGATTCAACCAAAAACAAAATCGAAATGATTCCTCTATATAAAATGACTCCTATAAGAGTGGATTTCTACTTTTCGTTAAGACAGTATGGGTCAACACTGACCAGTTGACCATGTCCGTCATAGTCTGTACTCATCGGCTAATGGATCTATACTATCTGACCACTGACATAGGCTCACGGAGCGAGGGGCTATCATGGGGGCTGGAAAGCCCCCCCCCCCCCCCGGATTTTTAATTTTCGATATTTTCGGGCAACAACCACCTCAAAATCAAGCATTAAATTACCTTCATAATTGGGCAATGAGGTATCCCGGAAGCGTTATTTTCTTCTGCGGCACAGATTGGGGTTTTTTTTAAAAGAGGTCTTGAATCAACCCTAACCCTAACCCTAACCCTAAACTTTCCCATAGGCTCAACACGCACCTAACCCCAATCTGTGCCGCAGAAAAAAATAACGCATCCCGGAATATCGACATCAAGGCGAACCATGAATTGTAGTCTCATATTTGGGTATGAGGTGCCAGAACATGTCGTATTTCTGTAATTCTTTACTTTAAAAAAAAAGGGACAACATTTTTCCGCGCTCGAAAATTTCGAAAATGAAAAGTTGTTATTCGAGTACAAGGATTCGTACCGACCCCTCGCAAAAAATGTACCGCTGAAAAGAATAATTCTTCAGAAGTATGAAGTTTGTAACATAATTATGAATGTTCTGTACAGGTGTATATACACTGTTGGTCATAATGGTGGAATAATTATTTTTACCCCAATTTATTGAATTATTTTGACAATGATTTATTCCTAATAGATCCCCAAGTCCCCAACAGGAAAAAAATCCTCTGTAGAGCATTCCTGATGGTTCAAGGCATGCCCACATAGAAGATTTGATTATGTTGGGGGTCGGGGCAAAATGCAATGAATTATTGAAAATTTATTGAAATTTTCTTTGTTTTTGTGTTTTTGTGGGGTCGTCGACGTACCCTAGCGCCCGCTGCGTACAGTCATGATTTAATGGCTAAGCCAGGCGCGGATCCAGGATTTCTTAGGGGGGGGGCCCACTTTTTTTTTTTTTGGTCCGAAAAAAAATCGTAACTACTCAGCCAGCCGCTAAATAAGCGGGGGGGGGGGGGGGGGTGGAGAGGACACTTTTTTTTTTTGGTCTCGAAATTTGAAAATTTGACATTTTGTTCCGTTGGGGGGGGGGGTGGGTGTGGTCACCTTTTTTAGGTCAGCCATTGGCATCTGAATTCAGTTTTCCCCTCCTCCCTCCCGCGCGAAGCGCGGAAGCTTGTACGTTTCATTAAATCATTAGAGAAAGAAGACGATTCGTTGTACCATTCTCGACTCTTAATCCTCATCTGAATTCAGTTTTCCCCTCCTCCCTCCCGCGCGAAGCGCGGAAGCTTGTACGTTTCATTAAATCATTAGAGAAAGAAGACGATTCGTTGTACCGTTCTCGAAAATAATCCTCGTCTGAATACAGCTTTTACGTTTCATTAAATCATTAGCGAAATAAGACGATTCGTTGTACCGTTATGACTTTTAATTCTTGTCTAAATTCAGTTTCCCCCCTCCCACGCGAAGCGCGGAAGCTTTTACGTTTCATTAAATCATTAAAGAAAGAAGACGATTCGCTGTACCGTTCTCGACTCTTAATCCTTGTCTAAATTCAGTTTTTCCCCCGCTTCGACGTTTCAATAAATTTTTAGAGAATGAAGACGATTCGTTGTTCCGCTCTCAAAAATAATTTAGTTTCCCCCACCCGCGCGAAGCGCGGAAGCTTTTACTTTTCATTAAATCATTAGAGAAAGAGGAAGATTCGTCGTACCGTTCTCGACTCTTAATCCTTGTCTAAATCAATTCTCCCCCCCCCTTCCGCGCAAAGCGCGGAAGCTTCGACGTTGCATTAAATTATTATAGAAAGAAAACGATTCGTTGTACCGATCCGAAAATTATCCTCGTCTGAATTAAGTTTCCCCTGCCCTCCCCCGCGCGTAGCGCGGAAGCTTTGACGTTTCATTAATTCATTAGAGAAAGAAGACGATTCGTTGAACCGTTCTCGACTCTTAATCCTTGTCTGAATTTCAAATATGTTCTTTGTCTAATCCCTTTTCTTCCTACGTCCTCTTCTTTTACACTCCTCTCTTTTTTGGCCGGCGTTTATTGGGGGACCACCCCACCGCCCCCCTGGCTACGCGCCTGCTGTCAGATGAACATATGTTGATACCTTGTCCGCCCCGGAAGCTCAGGGGTTTAAGGTTTTAATTTACGGTAAGATTAGCATTCAGGGGTCCGCCTTAGCGCCCTAGGCGGGGTCCAGGGGACAGAGCCCCGGAAGTTCAGGAGTTTAGGCATTTAATTACGGTCAGATGAGCATTATTTTTATACCTAATTGTTACAATGGCAGGTCACTAATTGGCTTGGGGTTCAGGGGGCGGAGCCCCGGAATCTCAAGGGTTTTAGGCACTCAATTACGGTCAGATGAGTATCGAGGGGGCCGCCTAAGGGCTCTTGGTTGGGTCCAGGGGGCAGATCCCCAGAAGCTCAGGGGTTTTAGGCGTTTAATTACGGTCAGATGAGCATTTTTGATACCTTATTATTTGTGACACTAGCAGGACACTTTTTGGCGTGGGTTCCAAGGGGCAGAGCCCCCAGAAATCAGGGGTTTTAGGCATTAAATGACCGTCATATGAGCATCTAAGGGCCCGCCTTAGGGCCCTAGGTGGAATCCAGGGGGCAGAGCCCTTAGGATTTTAGGCATTAATTTTAATCATGGTCAGATGAGCATATTATGATACCCCATTATAATGTGACACTGGCAGTTAACTATTTTTTCTTTCTCGCTCTCTTTCTTTCTATTTCTCTTTAATATACTTTTTCAAAGAAAGTGTGGGGGGAGGGGCTCGAGGATCCCGATCCCCGCCGTTCCACGGGCCTTGGTATGTAGGCATCTCAAGAAGCATTTTCTTGCCTGGCTGTAAATTTAGGAATTTGTCATTTTCGAACAAACGCATGAAGTGAGGAAAATTATCTCATTTCAGCATTATTTGTTAACCACCGTTATGGAATTATAAATAAACCACGTTTGAATTCTATTTCTCCAACCCCAACCCCCTCCCCTATCAGTATGCCCATGGCCCCCCCCCCCCCTCCGATCTACACCTTGTTGGCGGGAAAATTGCAACTGATATCCCCCTTCTTTTCTTTTCTTCTTCCTATTTTGTCCTTCCCTTTATCTCCTCTTTATCTTTTTTCTTTCCCTTTTCTTCCTTGTCTTTTATTTTGTTTTATTGGGGGTGGGGGGGGGAGGGGGGAAGGGGGAGGCAAGTCCTCCCCCCCCCCCCGATCTCCTTCTTCCCTCTTTTCTTCTTCCTCTTCTTTTTTCCCTTTCTCTCCTCTTTCCCTTCTTTTCCTTCTCTCTCTCTCCTTTTTTTTTTTTTTTTTTTTTTTTTTTGCGGGGGGGGGGGGGGGGCAAGGCACGCTCGGCCCCCCCTGGATCCGCGCCTGGTCTATGCCCCATGTTTGAAAGCCCAGAAATGATTACAAACATTCAGCGTGTTTTGTAAGTATCCTACGGTATAAAGCGTTTCGTGGCATTCATTATCAAAGCTGGTAAAATATAGAGCACCATTGCGAGCACTATCTCACAATATTTTTATATTTTGAGTCTTTTGAAAATGATTCAGAGCAATTAGCGCTAAAATATTTGCCCGAACGAAATAATGTTTTGCAACTAAGCAACATTTCAAGGCATTGTGAGGCACGATAGATCTATTTAATTTGGAAAAACATTCTTTATAAAGGAACCATTACAATGTTTCACTTTATCATCGAAATGACACGAATTCAACACGCTAGAAATTCCCAGGTCTGTCAAGATTCATTTCCCTCGTTTGATGTATGATATACGTGTATTTAATTGTAGGGCGAGTCAAAGACATCTCACTACAGTGAAGGCTATATTATGCACAATCACTGATAACATTCATGTTGTAATGAACGATGGTTTTATGTCTCCAAGCATTATAGGATATCATGACGCCTGCTGACGCAAATCGTAACCGGTCTTGCAGGCGCCTTCTATCTAGAACTTCTGTTTCATCTGTTCTTTATCATCTTGAAGCTAAGAAACTAATATTAACGAGAAGCGAGTGCTTAATACAGTATCGCGCAACCATGGTTGTTACGATTTTGCTCTTAAATGTCAATTTCCGCTTCAATAGAAGAAAACAAAAAGACAACACAGATAATGCTAGGATTTTTGGCGGAAAAGACTTGCAAAAAACGAATGATGGGTGAAAAAGAAAAAGACAGAATGAGAAAGATGAGATACAGAGGAAAGAAGAAGGCGGGAAAGACATAATGAGAGAGAGAAAGAGAGAAAGAGAGAGAGAGAGAGAGAGAGTGAGAGAGTGAGAGAGAGAGAGAGAGAGAGAGAGGGGAGAGCTGATCAAATTGAAAGTAGAACGCATCGATTAAAAATGAGTGTTTTGACGACGTATTTTCTTTTTTTTTTATCTAGTCCAAAAAGATCTTCTGATACTTGGACAATTTCAAGCAGAAACACAAATTTTATTTCTGATTTATCTTGTTCTCGTGACCAACATTTAGCATTCAAACCAGACTTTCAATTTGAGATGCCGAATTCAATATGTTTTTTAGCAATTTGTCCTGCTTATAGATCTACGCCATTCAAAAATAGCTCCTCGTCCTCCCAGATAAAACCAAAACCGTTTTCACTTTACCCCAACTGTCTCTTTCTTTTTTTTCTCTCTCCCGCTCTCCCAAATTCTCTCTTCTTTCTGTCTGTTTCCATAACTCTCTCCTCTTTTCTCTCCTTGTTTCCCTACTATCATGACCATAATATCACCTCCTCCTCCTTTCTTTCTTATCCCTTTTCTTTGCCTCTGTGTCTTACTCCCCTTCGCTATTAGCCCTCCCGATCTCTCCGCTCACTCGACCCCCTCTCACCCTCTCTTTATATCTACTTCTCCCCTCTCTCAGTCCCTCCTTCGCTCGCTCTTTTTCTCTATCCCTCTATACCCCTCCATCTCTTTCTTTTTTTGACCCATTCTTCTTTTCGAATCTCTCAATCTCATTTTGGAGAACAAGATCTGCTCACGCCCTCTTACATCGCACCCTTCTTCTCATGTTTGCCCTTTTCCATCTTGTCAGTATGGTATAATTGGAGTGGAGGAGGGCAAACATCCAGCCTTCTGTCCCGATTTGGCTCAGCAACCAGACAAGGAGGTTAATTCCTTTGCGAGAAGAGAAGAAGGGGTAAAGGAGAAGACAAGAAGGTTAATTCCTTGGCGAGAACGCAGGACGAGTTAAGATGCGATCATGATGACGTCTGATACCAGGAGTGAAAAACACCAATATCACTTTTCTTTTCTACTTAGAGGGGGAATCTAACCAGGATCAATTGCCTGTCAGGGCAAGGACAAATTGTGAAAAATTACAAAAAAAACAAAAAGGGTTTATTAAGTAAAATTTAAATCTAACGTATTTATTAAATTTAAATATAAAAAATGTTTGAAAGGTTCATGGTATGATGATGATGACGAATATGAATCAATAGTGATTGGATCCGATGGATAGTTTGATCAATGTAAATCACCGATCGGTGATCAACCATGGGACCATCTCAGCCATTGAAGAGTTTGGCGATGGAAGAATTTGTTTTCCCCTGAAGGTAATTGATTTCATAGCTGTATTAATTTCTCTCATCTGTTACCCCGTTTATAAAATTGAACAATCGGCATGAGGTTGTATTCTAACGCCTTTAGGATGGGAAAACAAACATCCTATAATATAACATAAGGGATTTGTATTGTAAGAACAAAATCAAGAGATAGTGTTGTGTTTAAAAAAAAAAATTGCTGCTATATACTACTACCATTATTACTTTTACTACTACTACTACTATACTACTACTACTCCTACTCCTACTACTACTACTACTCCTACTACTGCTACTCCTTCTCCTACTACTACTCCTACTCCTACTACTGCTACTCATCCTACTACTACTACTACTACTACTACTACTACTACTACTCCTACTACTGATTGTATTATTAATACTGCTGCTGCTACTATCACTTCTATTACTACAGCAACTTGAACAAGCACAATATATATATATAACAAAATAAGATGGAAACAAAAATAGAAAAGAAATATATGCGTTCATCTCAAATTCTGACTATTTTCAAATATATTTTGCGAGACTGCATGTTTATTTTCATGATTGCTTGTTTCTGAAAAGTATCTTTGAGAAGTATCTGAAAGCATTACTAATACAATACCCTAGGCTTTGCGTAAACTCGAAAGTTGTTTTAAGAAGGCAACGTGACGGTGTTCTATTGCATAGGAAACCACATCTTTTCATGTCCTGGAAATTGAGAAGAGCAAATATAGAACTAAATCATCTTTATATAACATGTTAGCCTTGAAAACTATGAACTTAAAGTTCATTCCCGAAATGAGTACATAAGCTACGTTATGTTATAATAGCTGTATGTACACTGCAACCGAAAAATCGTCGATTTTTTTCTCACATTCTGGTGTTTCGCCGGTTGTTGCATAGCAACCACCCGCAAACATGACCAAAAATCGAAATCGAAAAATCCACATCTGGAGTGTTTTTTTTTTAAACGCCTGCTGAATTTTCGCCGATTTTTGCAGTGTAAATGAAAACTTCCATAAGATACCAATTTGTGGTCACGTGACTCTCCTTGCTTCCGTGCTAACGCATGCAGGGTATCGACGAGTGGCGCGTGCGCTCTATTCACACAAAAAAAATCGGTATGAGCGAACTTTGACAGTTGTTATTGGTTTTTCCAGTAATGTAAATGGTAGTACAAGCAATCGGCGATTTTTCAAAATGGTGTTTGTGATGTGTTATTGGGCCTATTTTTCAAACCACTAAACCCCAAGTTGCTGGGTATGAGACGGAATATAATCAAATAAAATCATGTATACATACCTATTCACTGGACAATGATTCAAATATTCAAAATGTCCTTTTGTTATTTGCATAAATCCAGATCCCCTCTTTTATTATACGTAAAGTAAAGCATATTTTAAATATATGAAGTGATCAAGATAATTAGTGTTTGCTATAATTTTGGGGTTGAAGATTCAAAATAGATATATTTCAGAAAAGTGCCGATAACATACAGTGCTTTGAGCCTGAGATGTCACAGTATGCAAAGTTCCAGTTATTCCCCAAAAGTAGTATGCGTTATGTATCTTGTGTAATTTTAAATATTGATGTTTAGTTACTTCTACTATTTCTACTATATCTACTTTTTTTATATGCCTCACACAGTGTTTTGTTTCTACAGGCAAGTTTCCTTTACTTTCTTCAAATTGATAATCTAGAACAAGAAAATTAATCCTCCTTTTTTAAAATCTCAGAAGCTAGTTCATGGATGTTTCTAAGTGAATCGCAAGCTCTTTCACCGATAGTGTACATCGTATGAAGTGGCCATTAGAAGGAGTGGATAAAAGATTAAGAGAGAGAGAGAGAGAGAGAGAGTGAGAGAGAGAGAGAAAGAAGAATATTAAAGAACAGAGTGTTATGTACACGTTTTTTGTTGGCTAATTAGTTTCATTACTTCAAGCTATCTTCTATTCTCCCCTCTAAATGAGAAACTGAATATTGCGTGGGTGAGGAAACGATTGCGTGACTTTTTCTTCTTCCGAAACTTGAGAAGAAATTCAAGGAACAAACGACAGATTTATTCACATAATGACATTCTTTTTTTTTAAAGATAGAAATGATTCGTATCTGTTGTAAGCATTATTATATTTCCTGTTGAAAATTTCTATTTTGTTCAAACAGCTTGCTTTCTTTTTCTATTTTTACCTCCGCAACCTACTGATGCTAATCGGAGCCTTCACGCGCGTTTTAAACATTCATGAACTCTTCAATAAATGTCATGCATTATTCTCCTGTTCTTTCACGAATTTCCGATGGCTCCTTGCCTGTCATTTGAAGTACATTAGGGAGAATGTTGCCTGATTATAGTTTCATCTACGTGTATGCCTGATTCTGGTCTCTAGGCACAGGCTCTTACTTGACACTTTATTACAATTCGGAAAGCCTTGAGCACAGCCTAGCCCTGTCACTCTCTGCTTCAGAGCCTATGCAGTATGCCGTCAGGATAGTCTCACAATGTAGCACAGTGCAGACACTGTTACGCAAAACGGCTGACAAGGGTTTGTGTATGCAAACTGTTCTGTGAGCCGAACACCACTTGTACCTCTCCTGTCTTCCATATATTACCCTTCGTAACTCTCCCTAATCCCTCTTGGATCTTAATCCTTAGACCTTGACTGTAACGATTGGTTGAATGCAGTCAAGTTATTCATATTGTATGTACGTACATGTATTAAATATTCTTTTATCGTTATTACATCTTCTTATTCCGCTTTGTTCTTCTCTCCATTATCTATTATATACAGTCTCTGACGCAAATAGCTTTGCACTCATTCGTGAGATTAGTATAACTGTATGGGTTGCACGTGCAGTGAAAAGCTCATCGACGACACCATAGCTTCATCGCGAATAATATGCGGATAGTTTAGCTCATCCATGTCAAGGAAACCTCCCTGTTTCCCCCTCCTACCCTTACCCTTCCCCTCTTCAGATATCACGGTAAACAAACATTTGATCGTAATTGAAGAAGATGGAGATGAAGATGGGGGTCCAGGGAGGCTGCAATCCGATGATCATCGTCACCCCATAATTTAGAGGTCGTTGAAACATGTTGTCTGCCTGTGCCCTATGAAGAGGAGAACTTTCATCCCCTGTTGATCATGAGTTTGTGCAGCGGATCAGAGCTTGTTTATTGACGCCACCCTATGGTTGATGTTGGAGAAGGAAAATGGATTCTCTACGGGGGACCTGTGGACACTGTCTTCTTAACTTGGAGTGTATTTTACTTGATTGTTTGGATTCAAATGTATCCGTTGGAGGTCAACTTGTTTGTCGTATCTTTGACTTTGAGAAGGCCACCAAGGGACACTCATTATACAAAGAAGACAACAGTTCGCTATTGATTGCACTTGATTTGATTTGATAGGGTTTTGATAGGATTTATAACATGTAAATAAATCTTTGCAGCTACAAACTGAATTGAGATTTTTTTTCAAATATTACATTAAAAATTAAATAATGGTACTATACAATAATAATAATAATAATAATAATAATATTAATCTTTTTAAGTCCACTCCAAATTTCATTAAGTTAAACCGAAAATGGAAATTCTTTTTGCCCAATAAAACAACCAGCATGAGTTTTATAATGATATAGACTAACATACTTAGAAGGGGTAAAAAATATCACGGTATCAGTATTACATCCTTGAGAGTCAGGAAGGTGTAAATTTATATACATATATCCAAAATGCTTAGCACCTCTTTTCATTGATTTAAATGTTTACTTTTTTCAAGATTGATTCATTATCATGCATCATTTATTATGTAAACGCTGTGATAAACATGTATATTATTTGTACGATGATTGTAGAGCGTACGAAATTATATATATATATATATTTTCCTTGATATTATTATTATTATTAATCTTATTATAATTATCATTGTCATTATGATAATGATGATAATGATGATGATGATTACAATAATTATTATTACTAATACTATTATTATTATTTTTACTATAATTATAATAATTATTTTAATTACTGTAAAATTTGTGTACAATGACGTGGGGGTACTTTCAAAAGGTGCAAAAGATTTTTATATCACATTATCAATAAATCTAATGAATTACAATCGGCCAAATGTGCTAAAGTGGGGCCTAAAGGAGATTAACTCAAAATTACCTCCTTCAAATCAGGCCACCTGTTCGTCATTAATAGGATGTTTTGCGATGTTACGACCAATGCTCTTCTTTACCGAAAGGAGATGATTTAGTTGTTTTTTCTCATAAACCCTGTGCAATGGATACGGTCGCTGTCATAAAAACCATCCAAGAGTGTTCCATTTCCAAAGAGAGGTTATAGGTAGAGATACAGAGGGAAAGAAAGAGAGGGAGAGAGAGAGAGAGAGGGAGAGAGATAAACACACACACTCACACGCACACGCACACGCACGTACACGTACACAATAAACACACAAAATCACACAGAGAGGTGGGATTAGAGAACGCGCAAGAAGATAAGAGAGAACTGGAAAATGAGACATAGAAGGAAAATGAGACAGGACGGGATTAATTGAGGGATTAATAGGGATAAGAGAGAATGATTGGATAGAATATGTAGAAAGTGATAGAGAGAGAGAGAAAGAGAGGGGGGGGGGGGGAGGGGAGGCACTACGTACTTTCAATCTCAAGTACTATTACCATGAATCAATAACCCGCAATTAGATAACATGGTTGCATGATATTGAGCTTACCATTTCAGACCTTCGTCGCCACGTCTGACAAACCTTAAAAAAATTAAAGTTCATCGTAACTTTTCCTTTTTTTGCCAGTCAAAGCTTATCTTGATAAAAAGGTTCACGCTTTAAACAACATTAGTTTTCGAACACGAATAATTGTTTACATTTTATAAATTGCCATATACATGATTCATAATAAAATATCCGAGAAAAAAAACCTTTCAAAACACTCTCTCCAAAATGCTATTATATTGTTCATATAACATTTGCACTTGTTGTTGTTCATAGCTGTAGAGACAAAGAAATAGGAAATAAAAAAACAAATAATAATGAAGGATAGAAAACAATAGAGTGTGTAATGCCCAAGATGGCTTTAGCTTTAATTTTGCTCTATAACTGGTAGATATTTTGGTCTGGGTATAGGAACAGGTTTGGAGAGCCCTCCTTCAAAATGAATTGCCATCACCGCCACTCAGAATTCCAAGAAATGTTTGAACCTTAATGCATTGTAGGTGATCAATAGAATGACTATTAAGGGAGAAAGGGTGTTTAGAATTCACAATTCTGTCTCTAGAGGATTAAAATCATGTAATTTCTCGCACAATCCATAAATTAAGTATAGAGTGGGAGCATTCTGACCTTCAATTTTGCTTTTCAATTCATCGTACCTAACTGTTTCCAAACCTTGTCATTCAAATACATACACATTCATTAATGCTTATTCACTTTCACTTTCACAGACGGGAAGGAGAAGGGGAAACAGCTTTGCGACTCATTAAATAAAACTCCTTTGACAAAAAAATTATAATAAAATAATTCTTAACAAATTTCACGACTTTTTAAAAGCAATCTAAGGGACATTTTCGCAAAAAAATCACGCCAATATCTTTAAATTCGCGAAAATAAAATTTTAACAATATTTTGCGACATATTTACGTGAAAATGGCCGTTAAAATGCCACCATTAATTGAATGAACATTTTGGTCAGAATCGTAAATAACTTTCACCTTTTTCGCTTTTGTTTAATTATCTACTCAGGGAAAGTGGATATCAGAGAGCTCAGGTTGGTACTTGTTATTCCAAGTCGAAAATGAAAGAAATATAACTAAAATATTATGAAGCCTTACCAAAACTATACAACTCAAATAAAGAAAGATTTCTCCGATATGTAGTTGAATTGTTAAAATCGTTCCAAAGTCACACTAAAGACATGTCTCTGATGAATCAGCCATTATTATGACGTTTCGCGCAAAGTCTTTTAAAGCCAAAATCGGGTCACCTCTCTTCTGCACAACATCGTTAAACACCGCTAAAATATTACCCTTCACTAGGAGATCGTAAAGAATATAAAATAAATAAGAATGATAAGTTTCCAAAGAAAACGGAAAACCAAAAGCAAAAACCCAGGCACTATTAAACGGTGCCCCTATCAAATGGCGAAAAATAACTTAAAGCATCCTCTATCAACCCCCTCGGCCATACAATGGCCTTGTTCTCCCGTTTTAATCGTCAACGGTGCCCCCTTCCCAATCAACTGGATCCACACTATACCTGCCACTAACCAAATGTTTTTTGCTGATGGACGGAAACGATTCTTACCATCATCACTTCGGAAGCTAGTTTAAATCTCACCCAAAGGCTCGTATCAATTTGTCGAGTTGGTCTATATTCGAACTGACAGGCAATGCGTAACAAGAGCTCAATCGGTATTCTTATCATCCGTCCTCATTTTTGGTTAGTTCATGTTTATTGTGGTGTGTATTGAAATTGTTTCCTTTTTCAACCAAGGAAAGAAAGTTTGAATAAGATTTCTAACTTTGCCGTGAGCATGGTCAAAGCAGAATTAGTATTGCTTCAAAGGCGTCATGATGTAAGCAGTGTCGCGTCGTTTAGAATTCAATTTAAAAGTGAATACATATGTAATTACAAAGCTAGACCCGCGGGTCCAATGTCATTTTTATTTCGTACTTTAGGATCACCCAATGGGTATGTCCCCCCAACAGACTCCCCAGACTCTCAAGATGTGTCAAGTAACAGAGGGTCAGAGCAGGGAGATGTCATCTCTCTGGTCAGAGTTGCTTTTTCGCTCCTTAGACCAGGGAGATCATCTCCCTGCTTTAGACCCAATCCCCACAATAAATGAATATTTTGCCCGAAGCACAATAGCTTAAAACAATACAAGTAGGTCTACTAGGGTGAATAGTAAGCCTTTCTATCTTTTTCTTGGTTTAATTTCTAGGTGGAGGGATAGCTCAAAAGCAACGTTACCTTAAAAATAGACCTAAGAAATATTTGAACTTTTAATGCTCTTCTAAAGAACCTTTAAATAGAAATAACTGCTAATGAGCAGAAACATAACTTTTTCAACCCGTCTTTGAATGATTGTCTGCCTTTCTGTTGTCAATGTATACATTTTAGTAACCTGTTTATAAAGGTTGATCAAAGTTGATCAACTTTAGCTTTATCGATAGAATCTTCGTTGGGTAGAAACCCAATATGAAGGCAGAAAAAGTCACAACCTCGCTTCCCAAGTTCAAGTTTCTAATCGAAGATTCATACGATACGAAAGGAAATGACATTTAAGGCTTTCGTTCGAAAGAAAGAAAAAATACTGTCGCTTCAACAATATATCTGTTGCATAATTGTGTTTCATGGGTTTGGAGCCAATGTCATTCAATAGGCCGAGGTTAAACCGAAATTTAATTGACAGATTCAATAGATAAGTTCATGAATCTATATGCATAGCTCATCTTAGTGCCTATCGATAAATAAAAACATTCACCTGTTCGCCTCAGAGTCCCTAGTTCCGAGCAGCAGCATTAAGTACTTGTTGTTTCAAAATCGAGACGAGATAAATTCTGTTCTTTCGTACATTTCCGATTATTTATACACTAATAAACGGTTAATGAAAATATGTTATTATATTCTATATATTTTACTGTGACTATTAAGACACTTTAAAATGATTTATGAAAATAATGTTCATATTATATTTATTCTTGGGAACCTACAAGAACAAGCTATGATTTCCAGTAGGTTCCCGTTTCATTTCATAATTTTGAACTTTCTTTGTCAACTATGTTCTTTATTGTGCATTCAATTGATATGAAATGGAATGAATTCGAATCATTCGAATCAATCAACAAGCAGGATCTCTACGTTATGATGAAGACGGTATGCAGATTTAAAGAGATCAAACAGTTTATTATCAAGACAAGTTAATCTTGAGAAATGACCTACTCCTTCTTTTATGTTTTTTTATGATAGTTTTAAGAGAAAATCTAAAAAAGGTCCTCTTTGAATTTTCAGTCTAGAGCTATGATGTCTATTTCCAAACTTTGTTAAGGGTTGTCTGCTTTCTCTCTCTCTCTCTCTTTATTTCTATATCGTTCTATGTGTTATTACATCTTTTAATCTTTTAAAGTTTGTTCTGTTTTGTTTGGAGGAGGCGGATCCGGAAATCAGGATTGGAATAATTGCCAAGAAACAAAGCCACAGGGTAAAGAGAGTGAGTAGGAGGGGTTCATACTGCCTTCGTTTCACAGTGTCTTTTTCTCTCTCTCTCTCTCTCTCTCTCTCACTTTGTCCAACTCTTACTCTCCCTTCCTCTACTTCTCTTCTTCTCTTTCTTTCCCTTTCATCTCCTTTTTTGCTCGGCTAAGAAGATGATGGGTGAAGATAATTCCTTTGAATCTGGGTGCAAGTACAGCGAGGATCTAAGGATTAAAGAACTTTCCATCTCCATTATTTCCTTTCTTTCCAGAAAGCCCGTCGTGTTTGTCAATCGTTAATAATTTTTGTTTAGCTTTGGAGCCAAACGGAGTTAATAATCCCTAATTCATGTTATTTTGGTTGTCACTCCTGATAAAATTAGTGATTCACGAGTATGTCTGGTTCATTCCATATCCAGGGTATTAAATATCGTCCGAAATTCATCAACTACTTAGGAGAGCAATTGTGAGAAAGCTCCTTGATAAAATGACCTCTTGATTTTTTGAAAATAAAAATGTTCCAGGTAGTAAAAGTCTTTCATAAATTTGTAAAGGATGTTTGTTCGAGCGACACAGTAACACAAGGGAAAAAACCGCGATAAGAGTTCAAATTTCTCGAGCTATACCTGCAAGTGAAACAGATTTATACTACTCTAGAGTGAATAAAAATTCCTTCGGAAAATAGACGCTGATCGGGGGCGGCATTATCTTGTCATGAACAGGGGAAAGCGACATTCGGGAAAACTTATAAAAGAACAAGCGGAGAGGGGGTCCACGAGCATGCCTTACCACTAATCTAGAAGATATTTTGATTTTGTGACCAAAAAAAAGCACCCTAGAGTATTTAAATCTCCTGATAGTGTGTTGTAGCCTTTACATTTTTTAGTCTTTCTTATTTACATTTCTCCCATTGTTTTTTGGGGGCGGGCGGAACAATCCTGAAAATGTCCGTTCCCGATCAGCCCGCGCTGCACTCCGCGCTAGACAAAACACAGATTCACAGGCAAACTAAATGTGAATCCCAAAGTGTCAAGTTCTTAAAATCTTTCTGTCAAGTACTTACCGTAACTCTGTAACAGAATGAATAGACTAAATTGATCCAACCATGACATGAACATTTGTTTTTGTTTGATTAGTTACAGAATAAATAATAATAATAATAATAACGTTTTATTTACCCAGGGTAACCACTTCAGTTATACAACTGCTCTCCCAGCGTGCCCTGCATAACATAATAACATGTTACTATTACCCTTCTCCAATCTAATATGCTGAGCGCCTAGCTAGAAGGCAGAAGGTTCCATTGTTATATTAGTCTTTGGTATGACTCGGCCGGGGATCGAACCCACGACCTCCCGTTCATGAGGCGGACGCTCTAACCATTGAGCCACCATGCCCGGCAGTGCATTAAAAGGACGTCGATCGTAGCAATCCACGTTGTCGTTGTGGAAATCTAAAAGGCCCTAATTGAAAGAGAGTGGTAATTGGCGATTCAAAAATCGTACCAACATGGTCGGAGTTTCAAGTTTAACCTACACAACAGTTAGCAGCAAGATGTGAGTTGGTCAGCTCACTGTCTTCGCCTACAAACTAGCTCAGGCTCAGACGGAACCCAGTCCGAACCGGAGTCACGTCCTCGGGATGGTTACAATTAGGGCCTTTTAGATTTCCACAACGACAACGTGGATTGCTACGATCGACGTCCTTTTAATGCACTGCCTTGAATGGACGTTACACGTATCAGTCCACGACAATCTAAAAGTCCCTAATAAGGGTCGGCCCCCCCCCCCACTCCGGGGTCGGAATGACCCCATGCGTGTTACCAAAATGTCCGGTAAAGGGGTACTTTTCACGCACTAAAGTCCGGCTCGTACATTGACTTTATTGACTTTACACACCGGACTTATGGGGGTGTTTTCAAAAGGTGGGAACACGCATATGCGTACCCTAAATAATAGTGAGTGAGGGGCCGGGGGATCAGGCCACAGATGACAGACAAACATAATCATAATTCATTGATAAACGTCTTTGAAAAAAAGAAGAAAGAAATACACACAAACACACACGTACATACACACACGCACACACACAAACACGCACGCACATGTATTAGTGTATAACGGTCAGTGATTAACAAGAGTGAATCCACTCTACGTAGCAGATGGCTACAGCTAAGACCAGAGTCCGGCATCCAACTGACGAAGGACTGCTTCATTGACTTGGGGGGAAGGGGGAGGGGGGAGGGGGGGGGGGGTGGTCATTTGCCTGGCGTAGCACTGTGTCAGTGACAATTATGGATTAGACGCATCGCGTGAGACTAATTTCTTAAAGAAGGTAAACGAGTAAACGCGAGATCTTTGACTCGATAATGACAGTGGCAATTGACAAAAGTGAATGCAAAATAAATGAAATGCAAAGAAATGTGCGAAATGTGTTGAATAGTCGAGCAAATTCAGAATCAAAGGCTAGATTAGCGTAGGTCATGACGCTATCGGAATGACGCCTAGTGTGCAACTCGAATAAGTGTCTTCCATGAAAACTCAGTTCATCCTCTTTATGTTCTACGTCCATGTGTGCATCGTTCGTTGGCATGGTAGGAGGGAACAGCGTCATTTTATTCCCGCGGATATTTTCTATATCTGTATAGCCTTGGTAAGATTTGTAATCTTAACGTTATGCCCTTTGCTTATGACAAACATGTATGCAAGAATTACAGAAAATGTTTGTTCGGTGGCAGGGTATTACGTCTCCCAGGAAACAACCCGTTGCTGAAGGGACATAGATATCATGAGATTAACTATCATGAGGGAATGGTACATGTATATAATTGAATAAACTTTGAACTACTTTGAATAATTGAACATTGGAACTTTATTTGAAACGTCGCCATATTGCGGAATCGGGAGCTATGTGGTATTGTCATGGTACAAACTACATGTAGCTTTAATAGTCTGGGTGGGAGTCAATGTACATGTTTGTATTTGTTAAACGCGGGGCGTCATTCGTCTTCAACTGAAACTATAAATCGATTTTTTTTTGTTTTAAACAGTACTCTAGTAACCTAGTTTTCGATGACCCGTTGTGTTGTCATCGTCGAAACCTGTAAGAGAGTTGGGTAAGTAATATTCATCTATTCATCTGATGGCCTATGAGTATGACACCAACAAGCAAAAACAGAAGAAAATGAGAGAGGGGAGAATGATTAGTAGGCTAATGTATTTAGTTTGTTTATTATATTTAAAAGTTCCTAGTTTATCCTGGGGGAGGACGCCTTCATGAATTCTAGAAATTCGAGCAAAATCAATGCTATTCTCCCTTTGTGCCCCGTTGTTTTTGTTGCTCTTCTTTTTAGAAGGATCGACTTTTTAGTGGCCAGTGGTGTAGCTGCAGGGGGACATGAGGAATGTGTGCCCTCCCCTAATTGAATGACATAAAGAGACAACAAAAAGTAAGAGAGAGAGAGAGAAAGAGAGGGGGGGGTAGGTGTGTGGAAATTAGATGTTTGAGCCCCATCCCACACCCTTCCTTAACTGGCGGTGTGTCCTTTTAGCGGGCTGAAAATATATATTTGTGTAAAACCCTATGGTAAACAAGAGGTAAAAGCCCCCTTTTTTTTTTAAAGTCTTTTTTTTTGCTCCTGAAAATTTGAAAATCGCGCCGACCGCAAATTCGCTCGCTTGGGGTGGGGGGATGGGGGAGGGGGGGGGGGGGGGGGGTAGTGAGCACATTTTTTTTTTTTTTTGGGGGGGGGAGGCAAAAATAAAACCGCATCAACACCACTATTACATATTTCATGCAGGCCCCGCGGAACGTTTTTCAAAGTGGGGGCGGGGGGGGGGGGGCTAGAGTATTGACGATCAGGTAGAGGGACGGAACCCCCGGACGCTCGGGTAAAAATCATGCCAATTGAGCAACATTTGTAAATCACTGGAATTAGAATCGAATTAGAAATAAACCACGTTTGAATCTTATTTGGGGTTCAATTGCCCCCAACCCCCCCCCCCCCCATCAGTACGCCAATGGATACACTAACTAGTACCTTTAAAGACCGGTACCTCGCTTCAGTGATGTCAGTGCCTCCTCAATCACTCTACCACGCTGTGCCATTTTGCATTATCATTATAGAAAACCTTCGATCTCGATCATGATAATGTAAAGGAGAAATTATTTGAATTAAATTGTTTAAGTGACATTCATGTACATCTTAATGGCTTAATGATTATCATTTCGATTCGCCCCGCCTTCCGTAATTGTTATTCATTACACTACATCTTCTGGAGACATGGAAAATGATTACTCGAAATCTAAGGCTGAATTTCTAAACGAAATGATTATGATTAATCGGTTTGTCTGAGACGAACATGTATGATCTTTTTATCCTCCTTTACAACGGTGTCTTCTTCCAATTAAACTTCTTCCTCTATAGCGCTACTCCTTCTTTCGAAGTAATTTGATCGGATATGAAGTAGATTTGTGTTTCATGTTTACTTTGCTGGGAAAGTGCTTGACTCAGATCGAATTTCTCGTTGCTAAGTACTGCGTCCTATCCCCCTTTCTATGTTGAGGGAAGTGCTAACCCTCGTGAAATGGTCAAACACTTGCTAGCATCATCCGATCTCTCCACTCGCGTATATAGCCATAAATAAGTTGTATGTATGTGTGTGTGTGTGTGTGTGTAGGGGGGGGGGGGTAGAATTCTTTCCGAGCGGGAGCAGTTCCGTTATACTCATTTTCCATTTTTCGTTTGAACGGGGAGGGGCGGCTTTACCCTATGCTACATACGGCCATTGCCTTCCCGCAGCCGACATAACGCAATCTGACCGCTGTTATCGAGAGGACTGATTAATGAAACCGGGGACCTGTATATGGATGTACACGCCCCTGAAGATACAATTGACAATGCCCTTACATTAATCACTGGTATAAAACGATTACCATTTTTGAAATAGATTTTTGTCGACAAAACGTGTGACTTTCAGGTGGAATAGCTTTTACCAAACTTTATAAAGTGGCGACTGCATACATGTAGTTCAGTGAATGTAAGGGTATCCTCACTTAAAAGATTCGTGGCATTGCAAGATCAGTTGTTGATGTAAAAAACAGTCAACTTTAAACAAACAACCTCATTTTTGTAACCTCCCATTAAATTCCAAATGTACATGATATACAAAAAAACAACCTCATACTGTATCATGTTCCTTTAGCAATGCCCCTTTCGCCCCTCTACTCTCAATTTTCCATACGTCTTCTCTTTTTCTCTCTCTCCTCTTTTCCAACTTATAAAGAGGTTTGTTTGTTATCTCCCTCACAATTCATGATCACCGTAGGCATTCAAGCGCCAGAATACCTCTAATTTTAGGTTATCGACAAATGTTGTCAACTGTCCGCTTCATATTGTAACACATTTGATGGCAAAATCGATAAAAACAAACTTTTTTTCCAATAATGATACATGCAAGTAAGAGTAAGAGAAGTTGTATGGATGAATACTGAATTTCAATGCAGTGATAATGTAAGAGAGTCCATGTTAGAGAGCCCACATTAAGTGCATAAAATATATTAGAGTGCAATTTTTTTAAATTAAGAATTACATGACAAGGTTATTATTGATTTAACCATATGTTTTAAATTGCTATTGGAGCGCGAGGAATGTCATCACATATCCAATTACTTTTTGACATCAATGATCATCAATCTTATAAACAAATAATTCATTGCCTTAATTATACATTTGCTCGTGTTACAGATACAATTAACAACAACACTATTCATACCCCTTGTAAATTAGAGCGTTTGTTGAATACTTTTAGATCTAAGCTTTAATATGTCACATTCCCAAGAAACATTAAATCGGGACAACAATATTTGTTCACATACTTAAACAAATACAAAACTTGATAAGGGAATGAAAAATGTAGTTGTTTACTGTAACTACACTAAAGGACAGGACTTTTAATATAAACACACCCACGCTATACATACAAATTTGGAATTCGACTGACTTATTCTGCCCAACCCACTCGCTGTTACATACAATCTTGCTTATTACCATTTTGGTTTATATGACCAGGGTATTAAAAAGCAAATTCAATGCCAAGCGGAGATTTTTCTTTATGATTCCCTTTTCCCATCAATTTACTAAATGCCTCAGATAGCAGATCTAAGCTTTAATGTGTCACATTCCCAAGAAACATTAAATCGGGACAAAAATATTTGTTCACATACTTAAACAAATACAAAACTTGATAAGGGAATGAATAATGTAGTTGTTTACTGTAACTACACTAAAGGACGGGACTTTTAATATAAACACACCCACGCTATATAATTATACAAATTTGGAATTCGACTGACTTATTCTGCCCAACCCACTCGCTGTTGCTTATTACCATTTTGGTTTATATGACCTCATACTAAAAAGCAAATTCAATGCGAAGCGCAGATTTTTCTTTATATTTCCCTTTCCTAGAAACATAACTGTAATCAATTTACTAAATGCCCCATATAGCACCTCATGTCACACTATTATCACCGTTAAAGTCAGCTTTAAACTGTCCCTGACTTTTGCCCGTCTCAAGCAACAATATAGAGCGTCCCTTATTCTGCCCAACCCACTCGCTGTTACATATATACAAACTTGCTTATTACCATTTTGGTTTATATGACCAACTTACTAAAAAGCAAATTCAATGCAAAGTGGAAATTTTTCTTTATGTTTCCCTTTTCCTAGAAACATTACTGTAATCAATTTACTAAATGCCTCAGATAGCACCTCATGTCACACTATTATCACCGTTAAAGTCAGCTTTAAACTGTCCCTGACTTTTGCCCGTCTCAAGCAACAATATAGAGCGTCCTCAACCCACCCCTTCCCCGTGTGTCCCTCCTAGGAAGCCGTCTTTTCAGTATCTTTACGTCCAGATAAATCAATAGGTGTCTTCTCAATGACATTACGCCCCCACGTTCGATGCAGCTGAAGGGCATAGAGGTCCTTAATGCATTGGTTTCGTGTTATTTAGCGGTCTCTAACGTGTTGTTTCACAGATCATTAATTTTCACTATATAGATTTTTCTTAAACTAAATCACAGCTTCTTCTCTTCACTTTCTATTCCCATGTAGAAAACAAACATAATGTTCCAGAAAAATATAGAATAATTACTCTGATTGTTTTTCCGTAAAAATGGTATTTGAACGTAACTCCTTGATACGCGATACTGTTTACTTGAAAGTCCAGTCTTGATATTTAAATGTAAACATTGATTTTCTATATTATCTGATGCAAGAAGAAATATATTGTTGTTTAATTTTAAAACTTTTGAATGCAATTTGAACAACTGTTTGTAATGATAAGAACAATTGTGTTCATGTCAAAATAGTTGCAAGGAAGAGGGAGAAGTGTGTATTGCCCTTTAAACAACCAAAGTTCGTTATGAAGTGTCGTGATGTGAAAGTGCTCGTTTCGCCAAATAGAATTCTGTCTTTGCTATGATAGCAAGTCACACCTTTCAGATGTTTGAGCGGGATTACCCTCTGGGATGCTTTGATATACAAATGATATACAAGTTTATTCTACAATTTCCCATCACAAAGAGCAATTCAACCCTTCGTGCCTCACATTCGTCCACATACACATTAGTCGAAATGAAGGGTCATGGCCTTGCACATGAAACGTCATCTTGCTGACGTAGGATTGCGTCACTGATTGGCGTGATCTTTGACGCACTATGTTAACTGATACAGTTCAGAAAGTGATGCAAAGAGTGCCAACAAATACATTGCATTACTGGCGCATGGGCTTATGGGTCATTTTTGTAATATCTCAAAGAAAAAGAGTAAAACATGCATGAAATACATTGCATTACTGGCGCATGGGCTTATGGGTCATTTTTGTAATATCTCAAAGAAAAAGAGTAAAACATGCATGAAAATACCACAAAATATCTTCAATATATCGTACTCTCCTGTACTATAAAAACATTCCAAGTACGCCTCCCTACCCGATTATATGATGCACTATATGGACTGTTCCCCACACCCTCCCAACCCTTCCCAGTTTACACCAAAATTATATATATCAAAATCATCTATCCCTTTATTAAGGCCATTTTTAAATAAATCAAGTGTGTTGAATCTATTTAAATCGATTTGCTGAGTAAGTCATACATTTTTTTTATACTGCGTATTTATGTATTCAGTTTTCTTTTAAAAGGCAGGGTAGCCACATTCAGTGCTACAAGGCCTGCTTTACAAGGGGCCCTGTATCAAGTGGATTTATAATTTATAAAGTTAAAACAAACAGATAAATACATTAATATAAATTTAAGCATAAATAGGAACTATTTGTAAATAAAGATGAAATTGTTAAGGATTCATTTAATGAATCACTTTGATATCTGAATATATAGCACTGTGTTTGATGAATAGATTGAAGGATGAAGGATAAAAAAATGAATTCCTCGTCAGAAAGAAGCCTTGAGCAAGGTTTTAAATCTCGGTGCTACGTTCAAACGTGTAAGGTGGTTTGGAATATGATGCGTTATCCTCAGAAATAAAACCATACCAATTTGGGAATGAGAAATGAATTCGTCTTGTGGTTATTACTCAAATATCTGGTAAAGTGATATATCCTGGTATACATGTTCATCCATTATGATTTATCATCCTTAATAAAAAAGAGCGTGTGTTCTATTTAGCGTCGGCATATCGTTTAGTAATATGATGACGTCCATATTCTAAATTAGCATAGTATTCTTTGAAGTCCGGGTATATAGGCCGGATGGTATCAGAAAGCTATAAGTGTTCATAATTCCGTTATGTTTCTTTTCCTCTAATCATTTAATTATATCTCTTACACAAACTCGCAAAGCTACCCTCAAACACCATAGAGTATATGTTTTCTTTCTTCGATCACCCCTTGTGTTAATCTTTCTCCTTGTATCTCTACTTTGTTAAATGATGACGCAGGATACAGTTATTTACGGCAACATTTGTTTTCATGTACAGATTCTGTCAGCTTTTATTACACTGCTGGATATATCCAAAGTGCTTCAAATCTTGTTAAAGAAATTAAACGACAGCCAGATGACATATGATCTCATGAAGTCGAGATTTTCCTACATCCATGGCAGGTTGATAGTGTGTCCTACACAAACCAATAGGAATATCAATACTAATTCATTATTGTTCGCTCGGAACTTCAGCTTCTATCCAGGAAACAAGTGGTGGCTCGAAAGATAAATAATGATTAGAATTGAATTTTCTTAATAACACAACATTCACATGAAGTGCCGTATCGATGTGCCATTATTAAATGAAGTTTGTAATTCGTAAATTCCTCTTTCGGATGCATTCTGTAATCTCAATGTTGATGGGTTCACTTTTTAAAGAAAAGAAGAAAGAGAGAGAGGGAGGGAGGGAGAGGGAGAGAGAGAGAGAGAGAGAGAGAGAGAGAGAAAGAAAAAAAGAGAGAGAGAGACATAGAGAGAGAGACATAGAGAGAGAGAAAGAGACAAAGAGGGAGAAAGTTGATATGTGGGCGCGCGCTCATGTGTGTGTGTGTGTTTGTGTGTGAGAGAGAGAGAGAGCGTGTCTTTTTGCGCGTGTGCGTGTTTGTGTGCGGGGGAGGAGTCGTACAGCATACCGCCATATCATCATGATTTTGTAATGTTGATACGTAATGCAAGAAGAACAAATCTCTTGCATTAAGTGAAGGAAATAGGATTGGTCTTGTTAACATGTATTACGAAGAAAAGAATAAGGAAAGAGAGAGAGAGAGAGAAAGGGGGAGAGAAGGAGAAAGAGAGAGAGAGAGAAAGAGAGGGGCGATGGTGGTGGGAGTTGGAAGGGTGCGTAGGGGGAGAAGGAAAGCAAGGAAGTTAGGCAGAATTCGAGAAAAAGCTTTCACTGTTTACACTGCTCCTCTTTTTCGAAAAAAGAAGACCGGTGTATAAACACCTCTTCTTTTCCAGATACACACTTACTTCATAATTCAAAGAGTAACGGATCCAGACTAGAATGGGATGAACTTAAAAAAAGTATCGGGGTTTGCGAAGGACTAAGTCTGCTTCAATCTGCCTAAGGTCACAGTTTCAGTGTCATTTGTAATTGATCAGTCTCTCAATTGACAAAGATTAACCGATTCAGTTTACTGTCAATTAGTGATGATCAAATGAACTTGAAATTCAAGGTTGTCTGCAAAACGAACGGCTACCATTCTAACTGCATTGTAAGACTTCCACTAGACATGCTTGCATTCCAAGACTTAAAAGCGATGAGCAGGACAGTGTAAATGATAGATGTTGTTTTCCTATATCCAGACATATTATCTTCAAGCCATGATGAAACCTCATCTCAATCCCTCATCATACCAGTTTGTCTTGATGTCGAGAGTTACATTACAGTACTCCAAACACCCAGAGCGTATATTATTTCTGTCTTGATCTAAGCCTGTGATAATGACCGTGACTCTGATCTCCGCCATGGATCTAACGTTATGATGTGCCCATGGGGTTGCCCATGGGGTTAAACACGCGGGGTCAATCATACAGTCGAGTTCACACAGACATTTTATTTTCTCTTATATGATAATAATAATAATAGTCACATCTGTATAGCACTCAATACAACGTTTCTAAGAGCTTTACCTTGTAAATATGATTACCCCGGTCATTGGATTCAATTGTTAATCCGCGCATGATAGTGCACACGCTCCGTTCCCTGCGGAGTAGTCTGGTCAGGCGCCATTTAGCACCTCGGTGGAGAGCGGCAAATGTAGGTTAATGTCTCGCCAAAGGACATTAGTTGTGCGATGGTACTCGAACCGCAGACCAATTGATCCAAAGTCCGATGACCTATCTGCTAGTCTAGTGGATATGCCACGACCTCGACAAATTTAAGACCACGACACCTCTAAAAGCACGACACCTAAAATTCGGTATATCTGCTATCAATTAACAGAATGGAAGCATGGAAACAGTGCTTAACGAAAAAACTGCCAACAACAAATATTCATCAATCTTTAAAAACAATGGTCATCGGGTATATGCTAATCCACGGCAGAGTCTGTCCAAAATTTGATATGCGATGGAGTGGGATGGGCGGCGTGAGGGTGGGGGTCGTCCTCTGCAGACGGGAGAGGGAGGGGGAATATAGATGAATTTCAAGATTGAATAAAATGATCCTAGGCAAGGGAACAAAAGTGACCAAGTATTAGAACAAAATATTTTTGTCCATTAGTACGCTGATGCAATTTGCATTAGTTTGAACATTTTCGTTGACTTTCGTATTCATCGCAGTTGTCATTATATATTGACCAACATCTCTTCAAAGTAGCCCAGTTTGTGCTATGATAATTGTACACATTTTTAAAGACAAAAATCAAATTGAAACGACCAAACTGTTAACAAATTAGGATGTATCGAATTTCCAAATGTCTCCTCTGTGGATTAATTCTAAATTGACAACATAATGTGCAAATAAAACAGTCGGGTAACTGATAAAAATGAATAATTCGCCGGTTATTACAAAAGGCTCACGGCAAATATCGTTAAAAATGTAATACGTGTATACATGTATGTTAACATAATTTATATATAGCCATATAGGTTACTAAATCATGACTAATTGTGGCAGTACGTCGTCTATGTTTGATAATTGATATTCAACGAAGTTTCAATGTTTTGGTGTTTCTTTGAAGATACCATCAAGAAATAAGCCTTTGTTTGGCTTGATATGACCAATAGAATATTGAGTGCTTTCCTGTTATAAGGTGTTTTCTGTCTGTTTTCTCCTTAAGTTAAACTGGGTACATCTGAACACATTTCTATGCAGAAAGCGGTAACCAGTCAATCACTAGTTTTGGATTATGCGATACACTATGCTGAACATCCCTTTGAAATAAAATTGAGAATCTAAAAAGCAAGTGAAAAGGTTCCCTTTGTAATAATAACAAATGTATGTGGGTGGGATTTTGCCATATGGCTCTGCCGTTAATTGCTGTTTGTAACATATGTGGATAAAGTACTCATTATTAATTTGTGTTGTCGTCTGTCTTTTATTCCTGATGATTAATGTGTGGAATAATCCCCCGATATAATACAATCGATCAATTCGTTAAACAGATTTAAAAGAAAATGGATTTAAAAACAAATTATCAACTGAATGAATCTTAATTATGGTTGTTTTATAAATACACTGCATTGTGTATTTTGTGAAGGGTTTGCGTAAGTATGTGTTTGTTTGTTTGTGTTTTGTTACGTTATGATATTTTTTATGAAGTTATATTTTACACCAATTCTTCTTGTGGATTAAAAATGATGTCAAACATGTCTTGCTATACCATTCATTTATGCTTTGTTTGTTCGGCCGTCTCGAAAGACCCTCCAATTAGTTTGTTATGGCCATCCTAATTCCCTTAATACCGTTTTTTAATATTTGTACTGTATTATACTGTATATATGTTTTTAAAAACACCTTCATGTATTTCATGTATTTACACCTTTATTTGTTAATGTTTTTGCTTCAATTGAAGTAAAAGAATTGAATTGAATTGAATTCGATAAAGAGTTGTGGGCTATGTGCGTTATTAGATTTGCGATCGATGAATATGTCAGGAACATTTGTGGTAGTAATTACGTTTGTGAACATGTGAAAATACAGAAGGTTCACTTTGAGCGGTAATCAATGTGTTTGTTTTCTCTTGTTTGTTACGCTATGATATTTATTTTAATGTTATATTTTACACCAATTCTTATACATAACTTAATCACAACTATAATTAATAAATGACACATATTTGTAAATCTTAGACCCTCTTCTTTTAGTTAATGTAACTCATATGATGCATATTTCACGCATGAGTGATTAAAAACAATTTGAAGAGAGAAAACCAAAAAGTCATTTGGCGGGCGGTATATGAATCTCATAGAGAAAATCACATTTTTAGAAAGTTCAATTTCTGCCCTTTCATATGACACCTCAATCAGGAAAATTGAGCCAGGAATAACAAAGTTCTGTTTCTTTAAAGTAATGCTTGCATTTCCATACTTTGATTAAACGAATTTGCTTTCACTGGCTACCTGCCGTAGCAACAAACAGAGTTGACAAAAGACTCAACTCCATTTCGTTGACGATCAGGCATCTTTTTTGTTAGTTATGAGTTGCTTCAAATGAAATAGGAGGATCTAAACTTTACAAATATGTGTCATTTATTAATTACAATTGTGATTAAGATATGATAAAACATCGATAATTCTCGGTTTCGTTTTTTCTGAGACGCACTGTAGTGAATACAAATTATGACAAATATGTCTTGCTATACAATTCATTTATGCTTTGTGTGGTAGGCCGTCTAAAAAGAACCTCCAATTGTTTTTGTTATGGCCATCCTAATTCAAATATTACCTCATTAAAAAAAAAAATGTATTAAAAAAAACAAATAATATACATGTATTTCATGTATTTATCCATGTATTTATTAATGTATTTTTTTAAATTGAAATAAACGAATTCAATTCAATTCAATAAAGAGTTGTGGGCTATGTGCGTTATTAGATTTGGGGTCGATGAATATGTCAAGAACAATCGTGGGAGTTATTATATTTGTGAATATGTGAAAATGTAGAAGATGCACTCTGAGCGGTAATCAACGCAAACGACTGGTTTGCAAAAATATAGTTTAAAAATAACTTTCAATATAGCATTCATCACTAACCAGATTAGGCGTAAATAGTCAATTCGACTGAACACCAAAAGCAGCAGCCACAACAGTATAGTCACACTTTTTTCTTCGAAACCATAAAGGTTATTTAAGATTGTGATGCCGGTCTCGTGAAATCTCAGAAAGTTGTCGAAAGACTTACAAGACTGACCGACATGTCGGTCTGGTCGGCCGTTTGTCTCGTGGGCTGTCGTTGCAACAAATATTTCAGTTTGTTATACCAAGAAGTTATACGGCGTATATTGACCTTAAAAAAGGTAATCATGTCCGACCTTACCATTACGAATGCAATACGACCCTTCTCCTATAGTAACTTATTTTTCCTTGGTGATCTCTGACATTTCGAGACGCTCATGTAATCAACTGTTCCAAATCAAGTTTGAATGAGAAAATAAAAACACTGATATGAAATGATATTGTTAAACAGATAACTGAGAATGGCGAAAGGAAGCGAGAGAGACAATAGGAATAGATGTTATGAGAACGATCAAAGAGAAAGACAAGAAAGAGGGGGAGTGAAAACAAATGAAAGAGTGGGAAATTTGAAGAAAGAGAGGGAAAGAGAGATAAACCAGAGTCAGACAAAAATAGATTTACAGACGAGGAGGGAGAGAGAAAGAGAAGTATTGTTAGAAATATATACGTTAGTAATGTACCTGGTTGGGACTTATCAAATCCCGGTATCAATCTAATAAGCAAACGTAAGACTGCACGGCCATGTTGACGTTACAATACAATTAAAGGTACTTTATGCAATGATGTTCTGAGTGAAAACCTTTTTTCTCCTTGATCCATTCCATATCTTTATATTATTGATCGTTTGTAATTAAGTAGCTTTCCATGTACAATTGTTACAATTTTAATTGTGATTCAGTGCGATTCATCATTTAAAAACACAAATCGAAGATTTACACTTACAAGTATATCAGCCATATTGTCTTTCTGACGATGATCACGGTACATTGCTCAAAATGCGTAGAGACAGATTTAGTTCGCTGAGGAATACCAACTCTCTAGAAGGTAAAGACCTTCATTACCTAGAATTCATTTTTTTCAGTGGCAGTAAAAATCCTACACTTTATAAGATGTTATATTTCCCATCAAGGTAAAGTAATCTGAACTCAGTCCCTTTATACCATGGCACCTCAAAAAATGTAGGCCGTCAACTAATTATGTTTTAATAGCATTCTCTCACACAAATCATGATGTCTATTGTCTAGACATATTATTCTATGTCAATAATTGAGTGTTATTCGAGTCGAGTCCCATGTGTAATTCAATTTAATTGTTGTAGACACGAAAGCTGCATGTATAACCCAAATGATAAACAACATGTACACGTGCGTCAAATACTCGTTTGTGATTTCTTGGAATTGTGTATTTTCGTCTCTGTCATTGGCAGAATCAATGAATCAATGCTTTGAAATGAGAACGCCGAACATTACTCTAGAGAAAACAGATGTAAGAAGAGAAAAACAGAGACAGAGAGAAAGAGCAAAGATGAATGACATAATCAGTCACAGAGGCAGAGGCACATGCAGAGAAGAAGAAAAGATGGTGAAAAGAGATTGTTGATAATATCAATGTAAAAACGTCTGTTCCACTTTCTACACATGTGCATCGGCTTGCTAGGTACAGTGGGAATGGGGTGGGGTACCCAAAATTTGTCGGAAATTGAAGTTCAACTGTCAGGAGAACATACACGTGTGATCTTAGTTAATAACATACATAAAGGTCCTACATCAGTGATACAGCCAAAAACTTTTAGCTTCATCGGCAGATTATCCGCTACTTAGAAACTTCTTCATGGCATTATCTTGGCCGATTTGAGTTTACTTTCTGAATATGGACAAATCTCACTGCTATCTAACAGTTTTAAGGGTATCCGAGATAGATGTGTTTATTTTATATAACAAATGAAACTTTGAGCTCTCTTGCTTGGGGTATATTTTCATTATTTAGCTTCGAATGATAGGCGGGCAGCGAAGCTGACAAATTACCGATTACCAGTAAAGGAGGACATTTTTTGTCCTCACAAAACGCCCACTCTCCCTGTCTCTTCCCGTAGGCTCACAATGCACCTGCTTTCCTAGACATCTGAATGAAAGGTAGTAAACCTCGGAAACAAAACATCATATCGCCCCCTAGAAAGATTTCTCAGAGAATATTCAAACATCTCATGTTTCCTTTTTGTTAAAACCACAAGATGTCCCATCTATCACGGATCTCTCTCAAATCTTCCGATCGATAAATCTCCAGACTTACTTAGGAGTGGTTGGAATAATAGTTGTCACCCCATGCCTCGACATACATATACTCCATGGCATAGTGAGAAAAAAATACCTCGATAATGATTCTCAAACTCAAGTGAATTGATTCCTCTATGAGATCGGTTTCAAGCACAGGCTTAAATACCGGGGGCTAAGGGGGATGCAGTTCCTGACAAATTTTGAAATTACCAATATTCGGAGTACCATCACCGTGATCATCTCTTATTAGAGCAGCTTCTGAATCTCATTTTTATTATGTCAAAGTTTCATTATTTTCCTCTTCAGCTTGGTGATTTAGAAACTGGAAAGACGATATTCAGACTAGAGACGCAGCCCACTTTCCTTTGAGAAGTTCCAGATAAGCCTATAGTTTGAAGCTTGTTGGTACACTGATTCGAAGCTAAAGCTGCATAGGAAAATCCTTAATGATACCGAGGGAAAGTGCCCTATTCCATCATAGGATCCTCTCCTACATTACATTGTCCGTGCATATAATTAGACATCTAAACAAACAGTTCGATACCCTTCTGGCTATAAGAAAAAAAGTACATGTCTAAAAATAAGCTTGTTAAAATACATGTACTTTTTTATCAAGTTTTTACCAAGTCTAAATTTTGAGTAGCAAAATAACGTTCTTTCAGTTCATTTTCCACGGTGCATTTAGCAATAATCCATATAATAATGATAAAACCATCGAACATCTAGGGGAGCTGTAAGCAAAAAAACAAACAAAAACAACCAAACAAAGAAATACCATTGCGCTTATAAAATGGGGAAAGAAAGGAAATATAGATTACCGAATGAGTAACATACACATTGCCGTACGGAGAGGTCGTTTACCTCTACCTTATAGACCTATTCATAATATTCAAGCTACACATTGTACCGATGAATAGTATACGAATATTGACTGCTCATGATGATGATAGTGGGAATTATCACTCCCAAGGTGGTGTTCATACTGGCCCTTCTATCACCCCCGAGGCGAAGCCGAGGGGTGATAGAAGGGCCGGTATGAACACCACCGAGGGAGTGATAATTTCCTCCACATCCAATTACAGAGCAGTCCATAGTTTTATTTTATATACCTCATCCTTTTCATTGATTCATGAATAGGTCTAGAAAATAAATATAATATAAAGAGTCTATATGCTCATCACAGTAATATATTTACAGTATTTTGAAGCTCAAAACAGTTTCAAACGATCAAAGAAATCCAACATACGGAAATCCAATCGATATTGTACATGTTTACTGCAGTAAATTGCATGGCTTGCGCGCGCAGTTGAAATCGTGTACGATGTGTGTGTGCAAAAGTCGCGGAGGGGTTTGATAGTATTATAAAATGATGACGTAGATCCTAATCAAATGATTGGTTGAAAACGTACACGTGACCATGCATTTATTTAGCCTAACGCGAAATTTGGATAACTACCGGTCATTATCCTATGGTAATGCCCGGTCATTGGCGATCATGTTTTGCGATCGCAACCATTGAGATTTATCGTTTAACTTTTACTCGCAAAAATGGCTGCCGCGGAATTTAAAACGCATTAGTTATCTAAGTTAGATCTATCATAATGGATCAGTCATAGAAATATATTGTACAAACGTAGTCTCCGACATCCAAGTAACGAGAATAAATACGAATATAAATGTTATAGGAATAAATTAACAACAATAATAATACTATCTCGTAAAATGTACTATGTAAAACAATTTGAAAATGCTATTGGCAATATGGCATCTACCTGGAAAGTCATAAAAGAAACTCTTCGAAAGCAAAAGACCAAGTCAAAAATTAATATTAACAATGATGGTCAGACAATTTTAGACTCTAAAGAGATAGCAGATTGTTTTAATAAGTATTTCGTTAATGTAGGCCCTATTCAGGGTTTCAGGCATCGAAAATAAATTTCAATGGTTCAGATTATTTACAATTCCTTTCAAATCCATGTGATAAATCATTTTTCTTTATGCCTAAAACTGTGTTAACATTCTGAATATTGTCAATTCATTGAACATAAATTATTCTTGTAGTCATGATGAGATGAGTACGCACTTTTTAAAACAAATAGCAGGAAGTATTGTAACGCCTCTAGTAAATTTTTGTAATTTATCACTTACAACAGGAGTCTTTCCGGACTCACTAAAAATAGCAAAAGTAATTCCACTATTAAAAAAAGACGACTTTTCTCTAGTTTTAAATTACCGACCTGTTTCTATCTTACCAAGTATTTCTAAAGTCTTAAAAAGACTGATTTATAATAGACTGTATGATTTTCTAACAAAAAATGAACTGTTGTATGAAAATCAATATGGTTTTAGAAAATTTTCATTCAACGGAGTTAGCATTGTTACAATTAGTTTAATAAAGTTTCAAATGCCTTAGCTGATCATAAGCATGTTATTGGAGTATTCATGGATCTGAGCAAGGCATTTGACACTCTTGACCATACCATACCATACTTATACGTAAAATGTAATACTATGGATTGAGGGGTGTTGCTATACAATGGCTTAACAATTATTTAACAAATAGAAAACAATATATATGTTATGAATGGTTCAAATGAATCAGAATTATTATCTATAACGTGTGGAGTGCCACAAGGGTCAATCCTCGGCCCTTTGTTATTTTTGATATATGTAAATTATATTAAAAGTTCATCAAATGCACTTCCGTATATTTTATTCGCTGATGACACCAATGCATTCTGTTCCAATTTAGATTTTCAGATCCTTGTAAGAAATAGTAACGCTGAGTTACCAAAATTACCAAAATGGTTTAGAAGTAATAAACTGTCTCTTAATTTAAAGAAAACAAACTATAGATACTTTCAGAACAGGACAATTATCGATATTCCTGACATTGAAATTACTTTGGATGGTGAATTATTGGGCAAAAAAGGAGAGCACAAAATTCCTTGGTGTTTTAATTAATGAAAATCTGAGGTGGAATAATCATGTGCAATATATTTCTAATACTATTTCGCGTAATATTGGTATTCTCTCTAAATTGAAATATTATGTTCCTTCAAATATCTTGTTTATGTTATATAATTCATTAATATTGCCTTATATTTCATATTGTAACACTATATAGGCAAATTCAAAAAGCAACGTTGACGCCATTTTACTGTTACAAAAGAAAGCCATGCGTATATGTACTGATTCTTCCTATCGCGACCACACCAATTTCTTGTTTTAAAAACTCTAAAACTCTAAAAGCTGATGATATAAATATTCTACAAATAGTACTTTTCATGCTTCGCTTACAAAATGGTCTTCTACTTTCATACTTTCCCCCATTGTTTAATTTGAATAAAACCATCCACTCTTACCCTACAAGGCAAACTGAAAAATTCCATTTAAGAAATCAAAAAACCGCATTGGCTCTCAAATCCATTAGACACGACGGCCCAGACATCTGGAACTCTCTGCCCATTGTAATAAGAAACCTTAGGACATTGTATTCTTTTAAGAAGGCGGTTAAAAGTATGTTATTGTCTAAGTATTGATCCTGGCGTGTGTAATTCTACTGTATTCATGTTCGTGTGTACAGTGACTGTACATTCAACGATGTTGTGTAATCGTCCATGACCTAACATCGTCGTTTATCCATCCATGAATGAACCTGCATTTAATCAGCAGATGTATTAAATTTATTGTATTATTACCAACGCTCCTTCTCTCCCCTTTCATTTTCTTCTCTGCAAGCCATTCACTTTTTTTTTTAATTGTTGTATCTAAAGGCCCGGTCACACCGCCAGAACTTTGTTGGAGCGTTCCTGGAGCGGTGAAAAAAATTCATCACCGCTCGTAACCGTTCACCTCCGTTTAACAGAAGTTGGCCCCCGTTAAGGCAACGCCGTATACGCTCGGCCACCGCTGATGGTCCCTCCTACCGCTCCGAAATTTTTGAGCTGCACAAAATATTGCGAGCGGTGAGGAGCGGGCAATTTTCCGCTCCGGCAAAGTTCACCACCGCTCCAACAACGCCCAGTCGAAGTTTGGCACCGCTAGACGCAAGTTCGTGGACGCTTTGGTCCGCTAGGCCAACGCAGAAATCTTGAACGCTGAAACCACCGCTGCTTCACCAGCTTTGCCCGGGCGGTGATTAAACGTTGCACAAACTTTGGTGGAGCGGTTGTAAGCGTTTTACGAGCGGACACGGGATTGCTGGAACGGTGTCGGGCGTTGAAGCAGCGATCCATTGCGGTGATAAACTTTGGTTTGGCGTTGGTATGGAGGTGTCACCGCTAAACCAACGCTAAAGCAACGCCGGCTTCAGCGGTGCACCGCTAAGGCAACGCCCGTGTTTTCGATTTGTTTCCCATTTTGTGCGCGGTGACGAACGTTGTCGAAATTCGGCCCCCTCTCCCTACCGTTCAAGGAACGCTCCAACAAAGTTCGGGCGGTGTGACCCGGCCTTAAGTTGAGGGCTGCGGGCACGTCAAGCTACTTTGCTTATTTCTGTAGCCCTCCTGCATCTAATGTATGTTAATTATGTATTCAATATATTTGTTTAATTTCGTTTATTATCTGTATAAAATTATATACACTTAAAATATTGTATCAAACCATATTATGTTCATGAAAATGTATGATGAAAAAGAAGAAAAAAGATGCAGAAACCAATAAATCAAATCAAATCAATAGATGTAGACCTAGAATTAGTAATGTACGGACTTTGGGATGAGGATATTTATCGAATAACAAGGATCCACGTCATAATTTTATAAAACAAATAATACACAGCATTTTGTTTGGGAATTAGTAAGAATTACCCACACTCGGTACCTTTGAAGCAGTCTGAACACCCTCGGCTATCGCCTCGGGGGTGTTAGACTGTTCCAAAGGTACAGAGTGTGGGTAATTCTTACTAATCACTGCAGTGCATTATTTGTATACTATCAAACCCTCTGACGCAATGATAGATCGAAATGCTCTTTGTCATGTGATATAGTTTTAACCAATAAGTGAATGACAATCTATGTATGAGGTATATAATACGATATTCATCAAAAGTATATGTATTCATGATCATGTTTACACACCCTAAATTTAAGTTAACAAATTCTCCTCCTCCCCAAAAGAGGTATTATGTGAAAAGACCATACAGTCCGATTTAATTTACTACTCTGAAAAATGAGTATTCGGAACCAGGTAGGGTTTAACAATAGCCCTTAACTAAATATTATATTCAACATGGGCTACATGCGACCTGCTAGACGCAACGATAGTACTTGTGCATTATATCATGCCTCGGGATATGAGGGAACATAACACCTGTTAAGAGAGAAAATGAATATATTAATCAATTCTGTTCTTTTGATACGTACCGTCTGTATTGAATTTTATGTAGTTAATGGAATGTTTTTTTATTTTTTTATTGTGACAATTAAAAAAAAATACTACAGCACACTGTTGCCCATAAGGCTGGAATAAATTTGGTTACCTATTTCTATGGCATGATTGTGACAATATAATTCTTCTTGATAAAGAAAATACATTTATTCTCAGAATTTGCTGATCAACAAAGGTTGATCGATAAAGTATGGAAAACAAAGTTCTGAGAATATATAAATCAGATCTATCAGGAATAAATCATACTCTAACAATCATCTCATGGCAAGAGGTAAGACAAATATTTATACAGTAGGTTTGCGGTTGCACCATGTGTGTGAGAGAGAGAGAGGTTTGAGGAGTCCTGAACAGGACTCTGACTCGGTAATCTTTCTTGGAGGAGTGTAGTCCTGAAAAGGACTGTTTGTTATCTTTCTTGGCATATAGTTTCAAGCAGCATCTAAGACAAATATTGTTCCAACTTTATAGACAACGGTGCGTTTCCACTCACCTACCAATAACCGACAAATATTTTATATATTGGTATCATTATTTTTTAGTTCGGTCTATTGTCGACTCGCTGGGTTGATTAGAGTATACAAAGAACCCATAGCCACTGCACGCGACCAAATGAAATTTTTTCTATATAAATAGAGTAAATTTTCCCGTCTGATTTTCTGAAAATTGTAAACTAATTTTGTTCCTCATTTTTTCTGCTTCAACTGGAGTCGATTTCTGTTTTCCAAAGAATGTTTACATGCCATTCACCTAACCGGTCACAAATCTGAACAGCTGTAGCCTATATTGCTTTACTTTCCCAATCCCTCAGGCTCCCGCACATAATCAGTTTCTGCAACATGATAAATAATGCCGTCGGGAGTGGCGCAATATCGATGTCCTATGCAACATTAAATCGCGGGTCTAGGATTTTAACATGGAGGGGCGCCCCAAAAACCTCAGTAGAGTGCTACAGTCCCACCAACGAGACCGATACCAGGACCTATATTAGAAGAAATAATAATTCAATTTCCCCCAAAGGACAAATATTATGTTGATAAGCGATCGGCTTTGCGGTGTGACCGGGGTATAGAGATGTTTAATAACGGGAGTCCTCCCCCACCCCCTACCCCACCATAGAGGGTGTGCTCGTTTGTTGGGGCCTCCTAGATCTGTCATAGTCATTGACGCAACAGATGAGCACCCCCTCCCCACATCTGAATGTCAATAATACCCTTTTATCATTACAGAATATGCCTGACGGCATGTTGTTCCTGTTCATCTGATATGTTTGATTAGTAATCAAAAGAACACAGTGATCGTTCCCTTCCAAAGATGTGCACAGTATCTAATTTCGTATAATTTCGTCATTTCAATTTCAATTTCAATTTCAATTTATTTGCTCATAAAAATCCAGAAAACACATGCAAACATTCATAAATCAACATGATACAAAGGGTAATGTGTTCATTATTAGTGGGGTAGCGTCGGTCGAGTCATTACAGGGAAGGGACATTCATCTAATGGGGGAGGGGCCGGGTTAATGAAACGCGTATTATACATATAATTCGATTAATGTGCAGGACTCAGGGGCGTTTTAATCCCATCTTCCATTCCTTTTTTTCTTCTCTTTCTGTATTTTTTCCCTATTCGCTGGAGGCGGGACGTGTACCTTGCGCTTCATATAGCTACGAAACTATTCATCCTAGGAATGTGTTGATGACAGGGAAATGTGATCTTCGACTCACAATGATGTTTATTTTTGTGCTTTGTGATCACCACCTGTTGGAATTTAAATATACATATATATCGTGATGATATTAAAGGGAAAAGAAACATCGATAGCAAACTAATATAGAGAAAAGCAGAAGAACCAAATAAATATGTGGTGAAAGTTTGAATGAAATCGGACTAATGATGAGATACTTATGATTTCTTTAAAGAGTTGTAATCACGATAGGTATGGGCTCCTCAAATTGGCTTTATCGTTTTAAAGCTACGGTCACAAAGGTTCATACGAACGATGCGTTCATACGAATCTCCCTGTTCGTATACGAATTCCAGAGTTCGTATACGAATTCCAGAGTTCATAGAGATTCGTAGATAGTTTCTTACGCCCTTTTTATGGAGTTCATACAAACGCCGTTTAATGTTTCGTTTTTTCTTTCTCGTAAGAATGCTTTGAGTTCTTCTTACTTGTTAAAATATGAATGTCGCTATCATTCTTTCCCTTCGTTCTCATTTAGACCTACACAATGGTCGAAATGGTTGGGTTTTTGTTTTGTATCCGGAAGAAAGCCCCCTCGATGTTTTCCTGATCATCGTTATTATAGGGACTTTTAGATTTGCACAACGACAACGTGGATTGCTACGATCGACGTCCTTTTAATGCACTGCCTTGAATGGACGTCACACGTATTAGTCCACGCAAATCTAAAAGTCCCTAGTGTGGTTACTCAGCCCTGCTTCGTATACAGGTAGCTTGGAGGCAACACACACATTTACTTTTTAAAGATAAAAAACAAAGACTTTTAAAATGCTTTCCCCCCAAAACCCCGGAAATGTGATTGCCTATAATTATCCTTGGTTAGTGCGCCGAAGCAGCAAATTCTGACCACACATTTGTTAACATTGACTAAACTAGGGCCTGCCTATGATCAAAGACACTTCGAAACAGACGACCGACCTACTTTTATTTCACTAATAATTGCAGAGAAGCAAATTGATTTTTGACAAATGCCAATATCCCATCTCCTCTTCTTTCTCTTTGTCCAGACTTCGGATGTTCGCCCCAGTTGCTTATATAGCTGATATTGATTTCATTTAAAGCACATACTCACGATTTAATGCATATTTTGTCGACTTTACTGACATTCACTTATACATAAACTTCATTTGTTCAACCACAAATCAACAGCTGTTCTATGCTCTGTGGTTACTTAATATTTGGTTTCTGTTGATTTTGCTAACCATAGCCTGATCGCTTCAATGAATATTATCTAGTGTGTATTTAGTTTTATGCCTGCTATGTAGCCTGCTGAGTTTCAACCACTGATATTTAGTTTAACAAATCGGCTTTTATTCTTGAAACTGGACTGAACTTAGGCGTAGTTTGTACGCCCATCTGATACGTTGGGGGTTGTTCACTGGTTTATCAAGCAGCCAAGAAGCTATTTTAAAAGAAACGTTCATCCCTAATGCTACGGTCACAAAGGTTCGTACGAACGATAATTTCGTACGAATCTCCCTGTTTTTTCATTGTCTTTCCGAACTGCATTGTCTGAAAATCGTTCGTACGGCGTTCGTAGCAACTACAACTACCCCCTGAAAACTACCCCCAGACAACTACCCCAATCGACAATCTTGTAGGACATCTACCCCCGGGACAACTATCCTAGAGGGTAGTTGTCTGGGGGGGTAGTTGTCTAGGGGGTAGTTGTCCGGGGGTGGTTGCCCTAGGGAGTAGTTGTCCTAGGGGTAGTTGTCTGGGGGTAGTTGTCTGGGGGAAGTTGTCCTGGGGGTAGTCGTCCTAGAGGGTGGTTGCCCTTGGGGGTACATGTAGCTGTCCTAGGGGTGGTTATCCGGGGTTGGATGTCCAGGGGGTAGGTGTCCGGATAGCGAATTTTTTTTTCCTACGAACTTTGAGCTCGCGAGGGGAACCTGCGCATGCGCACTTGCGAAGGAAACCAGCGCATGCGCACGTGAAATCCGGTAGGGTGGCTAATAGGGTTATAGTAATTATACAAATCGTTCTTTTGTCAACTCATCGCTAGCTCAATCGGTAAAGACAGCGTGATACTAATAGAACGTTGGAGTTGACGTGAGGGTTCAAATCTCAGTTTATTTAGTTTTTTGCCTTTATAAATAGTGAGGCAAAGCAATAAATAATCAAAGTCCAATTGTTTATGACCTCTTTGCATGCGTCAAGTATAAAAGTTCGTTGGAAAAAAAAGGACGCGTCCGGATACGGTTTTTTGTCGTTGCTGTGGTTTACTACGTCATACGTGAACGCGCCTTTATGGGGGTGTCTCTCTGGACACAGAACGCCACTTGATAGCAGTATCCTAACAATTATTATGTGAACGCGCCTTTATGGGGTCCCTCTCTGGACGGCACAGAACACCACTAGATAGCGGTATCCTTATTATCTCCACCCACGATAATACAACAATTATTACAACGATCGGCTGGATACATAGCTATCACTGTTGACTTTAATTATTGAGTAATAATTTGTCACTCACTACCCAGCGGGTAATTGCCAGAGTTAGGGCCAAATAAAAAAAAAAACATGTTTAGCGTCCTGTTTTTTCGAAAAATAGGAAGGAGGAGGCCCTTTTTTTCTTCTTCAAAATGGCCGCTCAAAATGGCCGCTCGGTACATTTTCCCTGACAGTCGGGGCCATTTTTTGTCAAGATGGCCGCCGACAATTTAAAAAAAAAAAAAAATCAGAAATAGAGCAATTTTAGCAGTGTTTTTCATGTTTTTTTTTTCTTTCAAAAAAACAAAATTCAAAAATTTCAACAAATAAAAAAAAAAAATAGGAGGCGGCCCCCAAAAAGGAAGCGGACGGGGACGCTAAACATGTATATCTTTTTTAATGGCCTAGTTGAATATCAGGGGATAGTTGATAGAGTTATAGGTCTGTAGGGGCAATGCCCGGGGTGCCTATAATTGTCGAAGGAGGGGGGGGGGGGGCTCTCCTTCAACCGTACTTTGTGTATGAAACGTTGTATTTAAATTGCTTGAAATCGTTTTAATCATATAAAAATACTAATGCTTCAAAGTATGATTGAGCAGTTTTGGGGGTTTTCGCTTAGAGTTGCGCTTAAAATTGATGAGGGGGAAATTAGCAAATATTAAGCCTCAGTGCATCAAGAGCGAAATTTTACCTCTGTTTATCTATTTTTAAGGAAATAGTATGCTGAATCACCTACTTTTTTCGTTTAGCTTGAAAATCATTTCACTCGATAAATCATGTTTTTAGTTGTTTTATATATTTTGTACACGTTTTGGTTAGTTTTAGATTTTGCAATATCATAAAGTGTATACAAAAATAAATTCTTAATTACTCTGTTTGTAAAAAGAATATTACTTCTGTGTTTGTGTATTGATTGAAGCATGAAGGCTCAACAGTGAATGCACATGTAGGTCTTTCGCGGGGATCTGTAATAAGGGTTACAAGAGTTTGATATTATGATTGGTTATTGTAATTACGAATGTCAAATAATCCTCCCCCCCCCCGCCCGCCTCATAAATCATCAATATTTCGCTGCGACTGTATGCTGTCAAAACTCTAATCCACGCGCATATCCATGTATAAATCAACTTTATTATCTCAAGGTCTACAGCACACACTTCGGCTGCATTATAAGAAAATGTCTTGTCTGGAGTCCTGAGTGGTCATAAGAAAATCAATATTGGAATTATGAGGCAGTTTAAGTCTTCCAGTCCAAATTTGTTACTAGTTGATGTCCAATCGTACGACATGTATGACGTCATTACGATTCGCAGCCGAGCGGTTCTTTTCTTTGTCTGGAATACTCTAACATTCTGCAAAGCTGCTAACACTCTAACATTTCGTGACCTCAATCAGATATTTTTTTTTAAATTTTGAAACACATGTACACACTAAGAAATAGGGGTACATTTGGGGTGCAGATTACGCGTAGTTGGCCGAGGGTACTAATCTGCTCCATATAGGGCGCACTCAGTGCATTCAACGTAAAATGTGCACCCTGAGGGGTGCAAGAATTTGGAGGGTGCAGAATGTGCACCCCACTAGTCTTTATCAAAGCATTATGAAATTATACTGTAGTTTGAAGATTGATCTGTTCTCAAGTCTGTGTATATATTTCAAGAACAACATAACACAACAATAAACAATTATACCCTTTTTATGCATCGTTATTATTATTCCATGAAAAATCATGGACTATAAGTTTTATGAAACAAGTTTAAGTCAGTCGATTTTTTGCAGAGACTTTTAATTCCGTTCAACTGCCGAGTTTAATAAGCGAGTTCGTAGTTAGATTATGCGCATGCGCGAAAAATCCTCCGTGACCTTTCCGCTGGATCAATTGGGATAAATATTGGTCGGTGCTGTGCTTACACACAACAGTGAATGAGGAATGATAGCATTTATCACGTTCTAGATACGATTTGTTTACATCATGACATCATTCCTTTTCCACAAATCATCTTGAGCAGGTAACTGGATATATTTTCCTTCTTTTCCTTTTGTTTTGTACGTGGTCAGCAAATGATTTAGTATTTTTCTTCTTTGCAATCGGCAGTTGCCTCCACAGAGGCGAAAGTATGCCGTGTCCCGACTGTTGCCCCATACAGTATATTTTGTGTAAGCCGTCTGCTTCGTATGACAATCGTTAAAAAAGGTCGTGATTCTGACTTTAAAATTTAATTACCGGTGTTAAGAAGGCTCTTCCCTGCTAGTTCAGCCTGTATATCACTTAAAATAATTATGGCCTACATGATCTAAAATTACCTGCTTACGCATATTTTGTTTGTTATTTTGCCTGATCATGTTGATTGAACTGAAGTGAAGAAAAAGAAGTGAAGAAAAAGAGTCTATGTAATCGAAACAAAAGACACTGAGACCGATTTGAATTTAAAAAATGTATACAAACCGTATAACAAGGACTGGACTTCTAGTTGTGCCTATCCATTGACTAAAATAAGTAGTTTCACTTCACTTCCTGTTAAAATTCTTTCAATCAATGACAATGAAGGCTGCCATTGTGCCAGCTGTAAATTCACCTTCATTGTCCTGCATACCCAGTGACATCATAAGCAGTGCTGATGTCCTCTTGGCAATGCCAATGGGCTGTTTATTCCATTACAGCTAGCATGTGTTATAGGGAACAAGGCAGATTTATTTGGTAAATTTGTATGATCATTGAGATTTTAACCTTAATTAAGGCAATAATTTAATGTTCTTTCTTTCTTGGGGGGGGGGGGGGGATTGAGACTATCAGCTGTGAATTTTTTGTTTTCTCCCAAGAAAGAAGAAATATTTTCCTGCCCAAATAGAAACCATTATAATTTGTGTTAACATGAAATATTTTTCTCTCTTTTTACAATCAGACTATCATCATGGGGAGAATCTGTGCTGTTATTGGGTGCTCGAACAGTACATTCAAGCTTGATAAATGGTATTTACAATTGTGTGACAGACATGTCCTGAAATATGGGGCCTGCGTATGCACACCACCTTTTATACCATTCCCTTTTCCTTTGCAAAATAAAGATGCAGACGGCCGTCGACGATGGATAAAGGCGATAAATCGAAAACGTCCAAATGGCAAAAAACTGGGAACCAACGTATGGAGATAGGGTTTGCTCATATCACTTTCGAGATGGACAACCTAGTGCAGCGTGGCCAGACCCAACAATGAATCTGGGGATACAGCTCAGCACACCAGTCTTCACATAAATCTCCTCGTCTGCCTCCAAGAGAAAGACCTCAGTGCCCAGAAAAGAAGAAATCAACAAGTAAACGGAAGAGAAAGAATGTCGACTTGACAGGAGATCCTGACTCACATGAAACCTCTACAGCTGAGGAGCACCTATAAGTTAGTGAGACAGCTTCAAGTAAAGAAAAGAGGAAATCAACATGTAAACGGAAGAGAAAGAATGTCGACTTGACAGGAGATCCTGACTTTCATGGATCCTCTACTCTTGATGAACACCAAGAAATTGATGAGACAGCTTCAAGTAATAAGGAGAAAAGATCTGATCATATTGTTGGTGCACATCTCACTGATCACAATTATGGACTACATTGTGATAAAAGATTATGTACCTGCCTTGGATGTGTTGCAAAGCAAAAACAAATTGAAGATCTACAACAGAGGAATAGTCATTTACAGGCAAAGCTGAAAGCTACAAAGAAACAGCATGGCAAGAAAGGTGATTTTGATATGACTATACTGTTGTCACGAGAACTGATAAAACTGTCAGATTGTACACTGGATTTGAATCCAAAAAGTCACGAGTAATATGTTCTTTCCTTTTATTCGTCTGATGAAAGGGACATAATGTTTCTGGTGATTTGTGGAACTATTTGATTGGAGCCAATGAGCCCTATGTCTATACTAATTAAGAGAAGCAAACATAGGCTGTGCAGGAATACAGTAATTGTGCTAGTCAAATGCACGGGTATGAACTGGTTAGTGATTATTTCTGTCTTGAGGCTAGCTTAACTTGATACATTTATTAGAATATCATATATTGAATGTACCTCTTTATATCTTGTGTCAGGGCTGAACATTTATGAAATAAATAAAACATGGACATGTGAAATTGACTAACTACATGTATGTATGTCGGGTTCCAAAGTATTACAAATTTACTGTTTTTCTATACACATTTACAGGTGTATTTTCTTGGGCTATAGGAATACATTTTTTTTTTTTAATAATTGAAGTGTGCTATTTACCAAAGTATTGTATGTTTTGTGTGTGCTTATATTTTTATCAAGACAAAAAATAGGATTTTTGTATCCTTATGCAATAATAAAGCAGCTAACTACATATGATATGCAGCTCAAAGAGATATCTTGATCATGAGAATAGTTACATTTCTCATCTTATATTTCTGTTGTAAATAGTGACAGAGAGAGGTTTTCTTCTCCAAGCCGAAATCAGATTTCCGCATGTAGAACACGTGATCGGACTTACAATCGATTGTATCTCTTTCTGCAACGGGGCCCAGAAGTGATTACTGTTCTTTTACTACTATAAGTTTCAATCGATTTGCATTCTAGTATTCTTGTATGTCCTGTAGAGTAGTATTAATTTAGTTTTTGTACAATATATTTGCTGTCCCCAAATTATTTGGTGGAATTGATGGAATAAATGAAGATAACATTTTCAGTAGTCATCTTCATTTATAAGAATAAATTGGTGTTGATTCCCTGACTAAAGCTGTTAAAGTTTGTTCTCTTGCCTTTACTTCATGCAAGAAAAGCAAACTGTATTCAAAGGTGTAATTGTAGATTTCACCTTTTTTGTACCTCAAATTAGAATGTTGATGTTTGCCAACATCCCAACATGGTATATTACACGCACATTGTATTACTTCTTTATATTACTTGTTACTTTTGTCTAGATATTGCAGAAGGTAAACCGCATATATATGGCAACAGTGTCATAAGTGGTTATTTTCTCTTACCCACTATGCATAGTGGAAACTGAAACCGGTCATTCATGTTGTCAATAAAATGTGATTTTGATATGAAAACAAATTGTTTGATCTTATGATTTTATTGGTTATAATGTGATGTAAAGAGTGCATCTGCACCCTGCAATGTGCAATTCTACACCATATAAAGGCTGTAAATCTGCACCCCTAAAGGTGCTTGCTTGCATCCCAAGGGTGTATGTATGCACCCTTCAGGGAACAATTGTGGACCCCAAACCCCTGCACCCTATATGGGACAAGTCTGCACCCCAAACTGGGGTGCAAACGAGCACCCTTAGGGGTGCAGACCGCTGCTACAATAGCAGCCACCTATAGGGTGCAAGTCTGCACCCCAATTGGGGGTGCAAAATTGCACCCTATAGGTGGCTGCTATTGTAGCAGCGGTCTGCACCCCTAAGGGTGCTCGTTTGCACCTCTAAGGGTACTCTTTTTGCACCTCTAAGGGTGCAAGTCTGCACCCCAAATAAGGGTGCAATTTTGCACCCCAATTGGGGGTGCAAAATTGCACCCTATAGGTGGCCGCTATTGTAGCAGCGGTCTGCACCCTATACGGTGCAAATTTGTACCATTATTTTTTAGTGTGTATAGTTCTAGTTCGATTTCTTTTGAAAATCCAGTCATAGTCACTAATTAGATCGTAAGGTGCATGAAGGCCCTTAAATGTCATCGGGGAAAATCGATACAAAAATGGTAAACAGTTTGACAGTTAGTTTTTCGGATCGGGGCACGTTTTTACATATAATGGGCCATTAAGTCTCCTTTGCTGATTATATCGATAGGAAATATTACCCTAATCAAAAGTGACCATGACGACCAGTATATAGCCAAAAAGTGTCCGAAACTACCAAATTGTCATGAATAGGGTTAATAAAATCAGTGGAATTTCTACCCCAGATAAGCTATATATTCAAACCTTCCCCACCGAAAACTCTTGATAAAGCCTCTAATCTCCTAAGGTAGGTTATATATCCACAGCGCATCTGATTGTTGTGAGGGGCACTTTAGAAGTGTGTATACGCCCTCCCCCGTCATCGTCCATCCGTAGCGTATTTCTTAATTAAAGTCTAATCCCTTTGACGAACATGGGGTTGTGGTCTCTCGTGTAACATTAGAAGTATCATCGATAATTCTTATCCACGAGGAGACTGTCGATCCATTACTACAAATAGCTTCAAGATGATGAGGTAGATAGGAGAGTCTCGGTAATTCATGAAAGCTGGGATTAATACATTCAGATCATCATAGACGTTTACTATAAGATAGGAAACAAACCGCTCATGAAACAGGAAAGTTAAGTGCAATTGCAATAGCGCAGAAAATGCGATAAATTGCGTTAGCATATAAAGTTCTTAAGTGATGAATGAGAAACAAAGGATACAAAGAATCAAGTAAAGTACTTCGACACGATAGAGATGGTTTTTAAAAGTGCAGGTGTATGAACAAATTTCATGCTCCAGTTGCTACTCTTAATGGGCGTATAAGACGATGCTTACATGATGACGTCATAATGGTCAATTTATAAGCATCGTAACGGTTCCTCCCTGTCTTGTTATTAATCTTCAATATAATGTTTCGATTAATGGACGAACATTAAAATTAGGAACGGCGTGTGCAGCAGATACCATTATTGTCGTATCAAAATTATTAGGCTGTCTGTTTATTTCATGCAGTGACTATGAAATTACTTTTAGAAAATGTTTTCTACGTATCAAACAAGAGAGCAAAACGGAAGAAAATGATTAATAATTGTAATTAGCCCATGTTTTTTTCTTGTTTATTATTGAATCATAAGTGCGGTTTCATGCTCTAATGTTAACTTAATTTATTCGGGCTTCATCTGATCGTACTTTAGTTTTGTTTTTAACTTTGCTTCTTCTGCATTTCGATTCCCATTTGAATTTTCCTGACTTTTTAAATTTGGTTATACAAAACCATGGATATGTATTCATAAATCAATTGTTTTTATATGATTCCTGCGAAGATCTGCCAAATAACAAGTTGTCTTTTTGATTGGATTCCAAGATTTTCACTGTTCATAATGTATATCTCTTTAATATAATAGCACATGATGACCATGCCAATGTAACATATCAGTTTGGGGGAGGAGTGCGGGGCGGTTGTAGAGAGAAAGGACTATTCTGACAGTTGATCGATGGTACCCTGCGTGTGTTCAAATATTCAGAAACATAAAAACGTTTCGCCAGCTGTTTCATGAAAGTTACCAATAGTTGATGAAGAGATTTTGTTCATATCGCAATAAAGTACGTACCAACCATATACCATGTTTGATATCGATATTGTTATTTTTAAATGGCTAGGACCAACGTTTAAAACAGGCTTACAACTGATCTTGCTATCCTACTATGTTTGAATATCAGAACTAGTCACACAATAGAAAATCTAAATGGGGGGGGGGGGGATATGACAATTCATCGATAAAAGCAAGAGAGCTAAAAAAACAGAACATTTCAGAAAGTCAAATATAGACTGGTAGAGAGACAAATCGTTATTTAGGCGTAACGTTTGCATTTCGAGTGGTTCTCAGGGATTTGAACTAATAGTTTTTGACTTCACAAGACGTCATGAATACCAATGGATCAACACATAGCTTCTTCTATTTCGTTTCGTGGCTCAGATGACAAGAATCCAATTTCACTTTTCTTTTCGGGCCCTCCGAAATACGGACTCGCACGATATGATAATTTTCTGCGTTAAATGTTTCAATGCAGTTATCCTATAGCGGTATCCAAGATGAGCCCGGGTGTCGCCTTGATATGAGGCGAAATGATTTACTATATACATGTATATCTTTCTAATAAAATGAGTTTAAACTAATCTCTTTTCGAAAATTTGCTAATATCCTAACAAACCCAAGAATAAACTGCGCAAACTAGAGATACGCCAACCTCGTTGCCATAATGCTGCGTTAACATGGCAATGCCCAATGAACACGATGCGTCATAATGTGCTGACGTAGGACTGCGTTAGTGAACGTTGCGGTCTTTGGCACGCCATCCGTATGAGTACAGATGAACGATGAACGTCTTGTTTGTACAGAAAATTGGTTTTACGTGTGAGATCACGTTCAGTATGAAAAAGTCCGAAGGTGAACAACCGGTGTAACAATAATTGTAGCATTTTCAAAGACGCATTTCCAAAAGCAATTATGTTTCAAGTATACATTATTTATGAAAAACGACTTACTTTATCATTCCATAATATGTTCAAACGCATGTTTCAATTTCACACACTTATTCCCTTTTCCCATACTCCTTCTTAAAATAATAAATCTTTAAGATCTTGATTTCAATTCAGATGTAACGATTCACGGGCATTTTTCGTTTTAAAAGATCTAAAAAAGTTTTGAATTCCAAGAAACAAGTACAGTATATTTTGCCACCAAACAAAATAATACTTATTGTGTTATTTACGGTTTTAATCACCAACAACCTTATTTATATTAATTATTTTACAAAGGCGCCGAGTAAATAAGATATTAGTTTCATCTGGTTTGGGAATATCCTTGGTCGAGGATTTTATAGACTTTGCAATATACCATACATATTAGACGATTAGATGGTAATATATAAAACAGATACGTGTGATGGAATAGTCCATTTTGGCATGATTTTGAATAACATGGCGAACAAAATACATGTACCTTGAACAGTCTCTCTATCGCTGCTCTTGGCAAGGGTCTGAGGGAAAAAAAAACAGGAATTGAGGTCGGGTTTAAGTAAACTACTAAGGCTTTTAACATGCCAATAATAATGAGGTATCGAGAAAGTGATAGGGCTCATGCCTCATTCGATCTGAAATATACACAGACTAAAATGCAGCTTGAGAAAATATGTGAAGCATCCTTTAGAAAGAAAACGTTTATATTCGATTTGGATTTGTAGCTTTGCTACTGGTATAAAAATGCCATTTGCCTTGAATTCAACAGTCAGTTAAATCAAGTAAAAATAATGTAAGTTCGAAAGTGTTAACAAGTTTTTTATTCATTATTTGCAAGACTTGAATACAATTTTCAGCGCCTCTAATGTGATATGATTACTCTAAAACTATATTTATTTTTTAAAACGTCAATTTTGTCTGGACCCTTGAAATTAAGTATTCCTTTCTTTTCGCCATTCCACTCTTTGATTTGCCACGCGCACACACACCCACACAGACACACAAACGCACACACAGAATCTCCCTCTCTTTCTCTCTGTCTCTCTTTCTTCCTCTCTCTCTCTCTCACACACACTTTTTTTTTAAACACACAAACACACACCAACACAAACTCACTCCACCCGTCCCTCTCTCTTTTTTGTAGTCACCCTATCCCCTCTGCCTTTCTCGATATTCTTGTTTTTTTCTATTTTTACCCTCGCTGTTTGATCTTACAGACTGAATTATAAATCTTGTTCATTACTCGTAACTCAAGATCTTGCTGACAATTATATGACACACGCTATTGCATAAATAAATAAGTATCTTGTTTTGTAGCATGGTGTCACCCCCCGGGGGCGACTGATATTGCCCAAATGCATATCAATGGTTTAATCGTCTGAACATTAATCCGACCGCATCCTCTACTGCGTGGGCTTGGAAAAGTCAAGATGTTCCGATTCGAAGATACATAGAGACATGATAAAGACGAGGAAAGCAGGACAGGTCAGCAGTATCAAGCGGCCTTTTCATATAGATAGTTGCGATTGATCCGAAACACATTCAACTCTTTAGTCGATAGTAGGTCAATAAACAATCAAATGACTAGAGGATTTTCTATACGAACTGCCCTCGATCTAATGCACCACCGAACTCACCAGGGACCCGTTTCACAAAGCCTTTTTTCAATTACAAATGACAAAAATCAGTGACAAATCTGTTGATAACCAATCAAAAGCAAGGGTTTCAGTAGCTTATAACAAAAACTGTCATTTGTCACTAATGACAAGTTTTGTGAAACGCCCCCTGGTGTCATATATTGACGTTGCAGTGCGTCATTGAGTTTACGGCCTTTGACGCATTGGGGTACTGTTTCATAAAAACTTGTTATCAATAACAAATGCTAGAATTCTTTGACAATTTTCTCTCAGCCAATCAAATGTCATGATTTAAGGAGATTATAATGGGGTTTGTAACACTTATTATCAAACAAGCCCCAGGTGAGAGTGATATAATAAAAAAAATGAATGCAAAATAAACAGTGCAAATATTCCATTGAATTTGCTGGCGCATGCACTAATTGTATTTATTGGTTTGATAACCGTAGGTTTACTACTGGTTCATAAAACGGGCTATCTGGTCATATGATACATTCCGAGTTTGTTATTCCGTAAATTGAATTTAGGAAAAGATATCAGGTAGATTGATATGGTTATATGCCTAAAGTCACTGAATTGTGGAATAATGGAATCTCTATGTTTTCGAAAAAAATACGGTCGCTTTAAAGAACCCTGCTCTATTTTCGGAATACCTTCATATTAATAACTCCTAATATATTTGCCGGAAAACAAACAAACTAATAAACAAATAAGCATGTTAACGATCATTCCGAACAAACGAACCTTTTAATGCTATTTCAGAGTAACTCACGCCTGTAGCAAATTGGCCTCGCATGGGAAAAGCAATAATTCGCAATGCATGCATGAAGTGTCAATTAAGAAGGCAATTTATTTAACGTAGAAAGGCCTTCTCCTAAGGTCATTTTGACATGGAGTGTGTCTATTAAAAAATGCAGTGGTTCCAGTGGTTCCAATCGGCACGAAGTATAAGAAACACATTAATCACCATATTCAGTAAAACTGAAGTAGACTATATACATCAGCGATTGTAATATCCTCTCTCAGTTGTAGTGTACAATGTATAAATAGCAAGTGTTCTATCGTGATTGACCTTAAAAATGAAGATTTTTTTTTTTTTTAATAATTTTTTAGTAAATCAATAATTATCAATTTGAATCTCGTTTCTTATTTGGTATACCATCTTTACATTTGCTTATATAACACTCATACAAACAAACAAAAGTTTATATTAGATGCTGCTTGTATGTATCAACTTGCATGGTGATGTAGATATACAGTATGCTTACGGTTGCACCATGTGAGAGGGGGGAGTTGGGGAGTCCTGAAAAGGACTGTCGGTAATCTTTGCAGGACCCCCAATCCTCTCCCTCTCTCACGTAGTGCAACCGTAAGCCTGCTGTAGAACGTTTCTATTACACTCACTATATCACTGTCTATAAGATAAACCATCTCTCTCTCTCTCTCTCTCTCTCTCTCTATCGCTCTCTCCTTCCTCCACTCTATCTTTCTTTAACCCCTTCCCCATCACTCTCTCTTTCTCTCCTCCGCCCCTCTCCATTTCTCTCTCTTATTCACATTTATTTCTTATTCCTTCTCTAATTCTCTCTCCCTCTCTGTCTCTCTGTCTCTCTCTCTCTCCATCTCTGTCTCTCTGTCTCTCTCTTTATCTCTTTCTTTCTTTCGCTTGCATCTCCCTTTTCATTCACCTCTCTGTGTCTTCATGTCCTCACTCGTTGTTATTGTTGTTAGATTATATTTTAGGGCAATTCAGTAAAAACTGACAATTTATGCCTTCATTGTCCCCCCTTTGTACCGTATCTTTTTAACTTTTCCACCTTTCTGCGATTACATTTCGGTCAGTCCATATATTTCGTTCACTGCCTCTTGGTCATATCTCTCTTGCTCTTGATTTACACCTATTTTAAAGATGTTTTCTTCTTTCGAAATCATTAATCTACAAGCATCTAGTACGACAAATTATTCAGCAGAGGGTCTTAACTCGCATGCAAACAAACATCATTTTATTCTCTCAAATAGACAAGAAGTTAAGAATTCAATGTACAGTCATCATGCATATAAACGCTATTTATACATATATAAGTAAGTCACCACATTATACTTTAAATGAAATAGGAACTGAATATCACAACACACTTAAAGATTATATATATGTGAAGGTATAGTCTGTACAATGATTATCAAATAAACTATTATAGATATTTACATAATTTATAATTGACTTTTTTTGGTGGGAAGCTAACGTGATAAATTTCGTCATTCCCCTCATGATGATCACAATTTGGGTAATAAATGTGATGTCTTAATATTCTGACGCTTTTCAATTTGTCTTTCTGACCAGCTAATTATGATGCGTCTACCTTTCGTCGGACGACACTCACCCCGGGTTTTATTTTGGGAGATATAAGGTTAGGGTTAGGGCTTGGAGTTAGGTTTAGGGTATTGATTAGGTAATGGATTTAGAGATATGTAAATTGTTTGGTAAATGGTCAAAACTAATTTGGAGTTGACCGTCGAACAATTTTTGACCGGAGCATGAGTTTTATAACTTTAAATTCGTCAACAAAAACTGAAAATAAACATACGGATACATGTACGTATTAGAAACCACACTTTGAAGAAATAGAAATCATAGCCTGATTTTGATACTCTCTGCCTTGTGATATTGTTAAAGCTGAACCTTTCCCATTTCTTCTTCTTCTTCTTACGACTGCATCTTAATGCGAACAGATTCTGTATATCCATAGACATATAGGCAGTCCTTCAATTAGATCATACTGAATAGCTTTTTTTTAAATGTAGTTACAAGCTGATTAAATAACAACAATGGAATTGATAAGGTTCCTAAGGTAAGGTTTAAAGTCTCATATTTATTGTCCATTTAACATGAAAATTCGTAGTATTTACATGGTATTTGGATACACCATATGCACTCATACCAAAAAACAAATTCAGAAAACAAAAATAAAAAACATTAAACAATCAGACAAAGATATAGTCATGCATCGAAAATAATATACATGTATATCAGGTGAGGTGGAATGACGATACATTTTTACAGGTATGAATAATGTATTGTATTATTATAACAGCTCTATAGTCTAATATGATTATTATTATCATTATTGATATTATTATATTATCATCATCATAATTATATTATTATTATTATCGTTATTATTATTAGTAGTAGTATTAGTAGTAGTATGTACAGGTATCATTATTGTTATCATTACCATCAAAACTGTTACAATTATTCAGATTAGAAATCAAGTCTTAAAAAGGAAAAGGAGAAACGATCATAAAGAGATATCCATTCCAAACAGAGAAATATTAATAAGAATTGAGAAATAAACTGAGTGGGAAAGACAAATTATAATCACCCTTCTTCATTACAAAGAGAGAAATGAGAGTGAGAACTGAGAAATAAACGGAGTGGAAAATAAAGATTATTATCACCCTACATTCTTCTTTTATACTAGATTAACTTTTGTTGACATTTACACGCCAAGGAATGTAGATATCAAACTGTGAATATCACAATTTCGGATCAACAGACCCCCGTGAATAGCGGCATAATTTCACGATTTTAATACTTCTCTTAAATAAGCACATGAGTCGTTGAAATAATTTGTTGCCTTTTTAAGAGTTTTGTTATTCCCATTTTCTTGACTCCAACTTCTGTATAATTCCTTAGCACCTTATAGGAACACATTGCAAACTTCAAAACATTCATGTATAAATGGAGTAAGATAACAACCTCGTTATTGCCTTATATACATGAGTTTAAGAACCGATTTGTACAACGGTGTGCTGATCTCAACATGAAAACGGACCGCATTCTTATATAGTTTCCGTTTAAGGGGTGCTGATTATTCTTTAGGATGGATTTTGCCTTTTTAGAGTTTTGTTATTCCCATTTTCTTGACTCCAACGTCTGTATATTTTCCTTATCACCTTATAGGAACACATTGCAAACTTCAAAACATTCATGTATAACATGGAGTAAGATACCAACCTCGTTATTGCCTTAGAGAAGGATATAGTCATGCATCGAAAATAATATACATGTATATCAAGTGAGGTGGAATGACGATAATTTTTTACAGGTATGAATAATGTATTGTATTATTATAACTGCTCTATAGTGTAATATGATTATTATTATCATTGTTGATATTATTATTACAAACTATTATCATCATCATAATTATATTATTATTATTATCGTTATTATTATCAGTAGTAGTAGTAGTAGTAGTAGTATGTACAGGTATCATTACTGTTATCATTACTATCAAAATTGTTACAATTATTCAGATTAGAAATCAATTCTTAAAAAGGAAAAGGAGAAACGATCATAAAGAGATATCCATTCCAAACAGAGAAATATTAATAAGAACTGAGAAATAAACTGAGTGGGAAAGACAAATTATAATCACCCTTCTTCATTACAAAGAGAGAAATGAGAGTGAGAACTGAGAAATAAACGGAGTGGAAAATAAAGATTATTATAACCCTACATTCTTCTTTTATACTAGATTTGTCCAACAGCGTGCTGATCTCAACCGGACCGCATTCTTATATAGTTTCCGTTCAAGGGGTGCTGATTATTCTTTAGGATGGATTTCTAATGTTTAATTCTTGCTCTATTATCTTTTCGGCCTGTTTGGTGATTCTTTTCAACACATTGCAGTCTCCTTTACGACAACTTGTGAATAGAATGATTAAAAACAACAAAAGTCCACAATATTTCGTAACATACATCCACTGCATTATATTTGTGTATAGTTTGTAATTATAATGTTAAGACATCAAGTGGTAGTACAACATGCTTGTAAAACACTAAAAGACTCATTAGATCAACAAAATTGCTCCGTTTATGTTACATCAGAACGACGTTTTTATGATTGCAGCCGAGCCTTGAAGTACTACTTTGAAACATATTCAAGAACTACTTGGTTTACTTATTGATTAATAACGTCAATCAAAATCATGTACCATCAAAATGAAGGACACATGCTTCAATATCCTCCAAGCCGTCTCTTTCCATCCATTCCGAACGCTGTATAACATTATAAAATAACAGATGTTGGACTTTACCCTTTCGATAACAGATTATAAGGTACATGTACATCTATAATTTTTCCTCGATGAATTTATCGTGTTTAATATTATTTGGTGTAAGCTTTCATCACAATGGTTAAAGAATACACCGCTTTAATATTTGCCCCTCATCATTTCTTTCTTCTGATACTGAATAGCAAATTAAGAGAAATTAAAAAGAAATATCTGTATAAAAACTGCTAATGGATCGACATGCGTTTGAATTTTATTTGTCTTTGCGGTCTTGTTATATGTGGCCTTTTCCAAAGCAAAACAGGGATGACACTCATGGTTTTGAATCTCTGCGAAAAAACCTTTATTCCATGCTTCATTTGACTTTAAAGCAGTCTCAAATGCACGTTTTTCATTAACATGATTAAGGTTCTAAACATAGATATCTCATCATTGTATAAGGTAGCGAACTGATTAGTCTTGCAATGAAAATAGTGATTTTATCAGCCAGTCCTTTAGGATAAAAGGAAATAGTGTTCGAGGCGTGACGGGACCTCGAAAATTGACTATTATTAGCTCCATTCTTCTACTTTTACAATAGATGAAAGGTATTCTCGATGTATATTTTGAGTTTAAAGTGCTTTTAGGTTCAGTGGAGGACATGGAAGCCGATTCCATTATTGCGAGAAAACTATTCATTCGTTAATTTGATCTATTAACATGCAACCGAATAGTTGTTTTTTTCACACAAAACCTATTTTTGTAGGTTAAGGTTAACTAAGAGGTGACCTAGCAATTTTTAGTTATTCTTCACCATTTTATTGACTCTTTGACCTCCTCTCGGGGGATGAGAGTACAAAAAAAATATATATATAAATAGCAATGAATGACTTGTGAATACAATTCTCATACATTATACATAGATAATAACACAAAGATACAAATGCTAATATAGGTCTATGGTGTATGTAAGTACAAACGTGAACATTGTAACTAGTAAACACTATGTGTACATAAAATATAGATAGTGACAATAATAAAATGTACAAGTATAATGCAGTCTATTTACAAGCTAAAGAGTAAACAAAGACGGCTGTTTCACTATCCTACCGCTACGAGTACGTGTAGGTTTAGCTCTAATTGTACTGCCTGAAATGCTTGAACTATCTTCTTTCTCTGTTTTATGAGATAATTCTAACATAATAAGGCGAGCAAATCTTGCTAAATTCTTCAACTGAGAAGTGCTTCTAGTATCAAACAATTCTGTAATGTGCAAAGCACTTGGAAGCTTAGTTTTTACAAAACGTTTTAGGTAAATATATAAACGTCTCTCCATTTGTAATGTAAAAAGAGGATATAAACTACTTCTTTTCAAATATTGCACGGATGGTTGCCGGGAAGAGATTTTTTTTTTAAGCCGGCGAATGAGATCAATTTAATCTTTTTGATATTATTTCAATCAATATAATTATGTACCATGTGAATGAAGTATTCCAATAAATACAAATACAATACAATCAGTTCGATTCCCCTGGAAAAAACATCCTCTGGAGGAAGAGATTTTCCACCGAAATTTTTCCCTTGTTAAAAAAAAAAATGTGTTTCAGTGTGTGTGGGTAGGTGGTTCTTTGGCCGTCCCAGGATGCGCCTGTATTGTCAGCGATATACTGAAAAGGTCATAAAGGTCCTTGACTAGGTCAGAAGTCATTAAGAAAGACACATCAGTCATCTGTTCCTCAAGAGTAATTGAAGAATCAGATTGTCCCCTTTTTGTCACTGCTTTCAGATTTTGGACTTCACCTCGTAACATCACAATCATGAACGATAGAACCATATGTCCCCAAATGATTTTGACGAGAGAGGGGCATGATTTTTAACACATTATTAAACATCAATGAACCCGATTTTTCGTTCTCGCATCTTTCTTTTTTTTGCTAAATAAATTATCACTCATAATCAAACGCTCGGAGTGAGTATTCCAAACGTTAACAAATATTTTTCATCCCTTCCTCTCTCTCTCTCTCTCTCTCTTCTTCCTTTTTTGTTGTCAGTAAAGTTTGGGTACCCGAAATATGCAATGACACTCTGCGGTACAAGAGCAATTTTCACCTGTTAGGAACTGTTATCGAAATTCTTTGTTAGATAAATGTCTGCAGTAGTCCTACCATGTGAGATCGGTTCCAAGAATATCATATTATGGTAAGAAAATCTATGTTACATTTTAAAAGTTTAAACAAACAAACATATATAGCTTGGTAGTAAGAAGACATGAACATGAAATAAATTAATTTCTTTACATTTTGACTCCTTTGTGAAAAGAAACGGAACCGGACATACGAACCACGTGCGATTGTATAATATTTTTTCATCGACACTACAATTTTGACACTTTGAGATGGCAAGAGACTGCTATACTTCAGAAGACTTAGAACACACTTATTCCCCTATCAAACATACTGCCTATTATCTACATATGCCATTTATTGTGGCATATCAACGTTTGCTCTGCCATTGGTGGGATTCTTTGCACAACTTCTAAACACAAACACCAGATAAAGGGATTTTAAGTGACATACAAATTGTTAATGTATAACCCTAGCTTCAACTCGAGTTAGATTTGCAATTCAATAAGGATAATATTTTACACAGTTTGACGAGATGTGACATTGGGTCCCTCCAAATATTGTCTCAATACTGATAACACTTGACGATAAACTATCATCATGATCATACCAAGTTAAGTAGTGTGATGGTCTATTCCTATACTATGACCATGGTGCCTCACCTCACATCTTACAATTCTTCAGAAGATGCCGCTACTGGTGTCCCTCGATCATACCGGCTTGATGAAGACCCTCTGTTAAAGTTTGACCTACTCCTGAAGGTACTAGCCGTGAAGAAGGATCCTTTCAATGAGCTGAAGGTTTCTGATGGCTTCCAGGCGAACCTGCGATCACCAAAACAACAGAAGATATCATTGAACAACTGCTGTCTGAACCGTGTGCTTAGGATATAGAGCGCGATGGGATTCAAGCAGCTCAGCACGTAGATCGGGACACTTCTCCAGCGTAGGAATTCAAACATGGCGTATGTCTCGAAGGTCTCACTGTAGTAGAACTGGAACCAGATACTGAACAGATAGAAGGGTGACCAAGCGAAGAAGAACATCGCGGAGAGTACGGTGATGACGATCGCCAGCTTGACTCGTGACCGTACGCGTGGTGTTTGACGATTCGTAGGAGAAACCTGTGGGGTGACACCAATGACTGGCTCTCGAACACTCTTGATAAGTGCATATGCAGTGAGTGTATGGGCACCAATGATCACTGCTAAAGGGATTAGAAACGCAAACAGGAGACGAAATACTTTGTAAATCTGTGCAACTTGCTGACCATGGTTGATAAACATACAAACATTCACGTCATCATAGTAGACGTACACTTGTGCTGTGTACCAAATCGGGGCGCCAACTAGGAACGCTCCGATCCATATCATAAGAACAATCTGCCAGGTCGGACCCAAGAAACAGCTTCGGGACAGCCTGACGCATCGGCTACTGGCGCGATTACGCCACGGCCAGGCAATGGCCAGATAGCGCTCAATCGCTAGTGCCATCAGAGAATACACGGTGATACACCCACTGGCCACCATACTACTGTGGGCAAACTTGCACATGAACTGACCAAACACCCAGTTCCTTTGAAATCTGAAGTGGTAGTCAATGATGAGAGGGAGATTGAGCACGAGACAGAGTAGGTCTCCGACCGTCAGGTTGACCACGATGATGTTCGGGGTGGATCTCAAACGTTTGTTCTTGAGGACGATAAAGATGATGGAGAGATTAGCTATTACACCAAAGACCAATACGACGATCATAACAATAAGCTGCGGCCATGGGATCTTCCTAAAGTGATCTGGGAGTGGAGCTAAGGTCCATTGATCGGTCCCATTGGTAGTGTTAGTACCCCAGTAATCCTCTCCTGATACATCGCTCATCATTTTGGTCGCTCTGTCCGAAGACTCAAGTGTCTCTGAAGCCATTTTCTGAAATCACATCGACAGGGTTATAGGCCTATCTTAGTCAAAGTACTGTCTGTCTATCGAATCCTCTAAAATAATTCAGTTGTATGCTATGACATTGACAATCTGTTCTCAGTTATTTCAATGTGTATTGCCATAATTCCCCTCCGAGTCAAGTAAATCTCATACTATCAAGAAGCAACTCGCTGATGCAAAAGTCAGATGTTGTACGGGTGTGTCCAAACTTTAGGGACCACTTGTCTTTAATCGTAGAACTAAAATGAGAAAAATTACAACTTCCGTCCCTTTTCATAGTTTGACCATTACTATAGGCTTAAAAAGGGGGCGGAATTCGATCGTGCCTCTATGACGACATTATATCTTCGACCAATCACAGATGACGATCCAACAAGACCAGACTCAGTGGGTAGTCAGAATAGCTAACGTGATGGTGGACTCCGCGCACCATTTAATATCATTTAACCCAAATCTTGAGAGACCATAAGCGAGAAATGTAGACCAATGAATATAATCATGTCATGCACGAACGAACTCATATTGTATGCAAGAAATTATGCCAATTATATCAATATTGAAATAAATCCACTTTATTCTATGAGCATATCGAAATGGAAACTCGTTATAATGATTTTTCTTTTATACTAAACAATTGGCAAATGGGAAAATATAACATATCTTGATAATCAATTAGAGAATGTCGTCATTATTATGAGTATTGTTAATTAACTAAAATATTTGCTGAATGTGTATTCCTTTTAATGATTCTTTAAAGCTAAAGACCAGTTATGGTCATGCGATTGCATTGTGAAAGAAACATTGTGAAATCGATCAGAAAAGGTTGATCATCTGGCATAGATGTACTGCAAGGTTCTGGAATCATCAAAATGATAAGAAATTTGGCCAAGTCTTCATAAAGTTAGAATCACTGTACACAGAAAGATGTATATGGGACTACACACAAGTGCGCGACACGTGCATTTGTATCTCTCAACAGGCGAGAGATACACTAATTTACCAAATATATCAATTAGTAGGCGGTTTCCCGTCAACATTTTTATCATCGTGTATTATTCAAAACATATTCTTTCACATGATTGGTAATAAGAGCTTGCATTTCATTTTTTGAAATTGGGGCGTTTCCAATACTGGTCTTTACCTTTAAGGATCACTTTAGGTGGTCACTTTGAAAATACACATAAATATTTTTATTCCCAATTTTTTGTTTGTATATTTCTATCTCGATTGAGAGAGATACATATTTAAATATTTGATTGAAGAAATACGTAAGTGGTACTGAATGTTGAAGTGAAGAAATATATATATATATAGAGAGAGAGAGAGTGTGTGAGAGAGAGAGAGAGAGAGAGAGAGAGAGAGAGAGTGAAGGTCTGGAATGTGTCATTGATGATAGAGGGTTAATTAATTCAGCTAATCCAGGGATTATTGTGCTAGCCTAGTATTGTGTTGATACATAGAAAGGTGTTACTATGCATATTCTGTTTCAGGTTCTGTACATAACGTCTAGAGGCTTGACGTGAGACTAGTCTGATACCTTGCCGTACCTCAATTTTGAAGCCGAGAGATATACAAAATTTGGTTTTGCTTTGTAGACATTGCTGATTTGCTTTTGAATTTCTTCCTGGGCAGAAATTGCTGAGTTCCTTTTTAAGTAAAGAGACCTCGAGAGCCAAGAGCCAGGGGTTTGGGAGCGCTGTAAAGTGGAGCTCAACCTTTGATAATAATAGTAATAGTATTCCGTGTTTACATAGCGCTCAATACATCGATCTAACGATGTGCCTTAGAAGCGCTTTACAGATATATTATTACCCCGGTCATCGGATTCAGGCTTTCCCGCACACAATGTATGCACATGTTCCACTCCCTGGGAGCATTCCAGCCAGTCGTCATTTTACAAGCGCACACTTGATCGTCCAACCACATGAACTGTCGCATCCTACCGGGTACCCATTAAACACCTGGGTGGAGAGTAGCAAGTGCATGTAAATATCTTGCCAAAGGATATTAGTGCCGTGTCGGGATTCGCACCCTCGACCTTCGCATCTCCAGTCAAGCACCTTAAACCACTCGACCACGACACTCCCTTTTACAAGAACAAACGGACATTTTTTTCAGAGTCACCGGCAATGACTCGAGGACAATTAGTTTTGAGCTGTATCATATCATATTAATATTTCTACTAATGAAACTTTTGAGACATACAGCGAAAGAAGTCGTGGAAAGTAGTGAAGACGACATAAATTATAACTGCACGCGAAAAGGATTGTCATTGTTGATTATTACGTTTTGGATGTGTTGATTTTCCCCCAAGACGTCTTACGGTTAATTCGGAACACATCAGAAGAGTATTTAGATTGCCATTGCCTGAATTGAATATGATTGAAAGGGAGCCATGTGTGATATTTCTTAGAGGCTCTCTGGAGCAGAGGAGACTTGAATTCTATTTTTTAAATGGTGTTGGCCATTGTTTTGTTATTTTTTTCGTAATTGCATATGTACATCATTGATGGTTTCTCATAAAATTAAAGGCATCGTTTAACAATGTTAAATCTGTAATACACGGCCCTACGTGATATCAGTGTCTGTGATATGGTGTAATATTGAAGCCCTCAAAAATTGCGCCTCAAAATTATCAAGAAGTGCCTCAAAAAATTAAAAATCTTCGAGTGACCGGTTTTACCATACTCGTTTTACCCAATAGACTGTAGTGTTATGAAAACCGTTTAGCAAACGGTTTTCAAAATTTGTAATTCCAATCATAAATATCTTGATAATCAGACAGGCGATCGGCTTGTAAAATTCATGGAGTTCCTGACTGACCTAAAGGTTTATAATTATCTTTGCAGCATGAGCTAAATCCAGGATTTTGTTTCAGAATATGAGACAAAGTTACCGGATCCCTTTAAACAAAAGAAGTGTAAGTTTGAAAAGAAATTGTACCATTAAGAAGGTACAGGGATTTCGGATATCGAAATGTGTATCTTCTTCAGGTCTGTACAGGTTAAAAGAGCATAAGATGGGAAGTGAACTATAAGGTTGATAATCCTAAGGTGTGGTGAAAGTTTGTTTCTTCTTCTCATATGGGATATAATGTGCCAAGGTTAGCATGTAGTCATGCTGGGGCAAACCGAATACGCCATGGCTGAAAATGATTGCCTTTGTAAGTGAATTATTGAGGGATATAGCTAGGTTAGTTCAGGGCATAATTCCAGTGAATTGAGTTATGTGTGAAACATAAAGCAGGAAGCTAGTATGAGCAGTGTGAGGGAATGTAGGTCAATTACAGGACCAAGTTTCAAAGAGTCAAAGAAGGAGAGAAGGATCAAAGATACAGTAATACTTGCTAGCCTTGAGTTCAGAATCTCATTTCGATGTTAATTGAAGTGTAACCCTAGAGGGTAACTTTTGATGACATATTTCTGATGGGTCCTGTTTACATTTCTTTGTTGAAATAATAGAACTACTTATACAGAAGGGAATGGTGTAAATGTTTAAACCCAGAATATAGCTAGGGCATTGCTGTATGGTAAATGGCATGTGGGTAAGTGCAATTATTTTTAGTTACTATGTGACATAGGTCCTATATTTGAAACAGTTTAACAAATGTATATATTTTGTATAGCCGATATCTCCAGAGTCAAAAGTATAAATGTGACTAAATTACATTATTTAAAGTCTACACAAAATATTTGAAAAACTTCCTTCAGGTTCTAAGTAAAATGGTTATGGATTGGGTGTGAAGGAAGTTTTTGTCTTCTCTTGGTATGCCCTACATTGTGTGGCCAATTTTTAAAGGCTAAAATTAAGAAAAAAGTTCTGCAATTTAAGTTCGAGCGTTGATATTGCTCTTCATTATCATATTTTTCTTTAGTGTCATTGAATAGCCTGTTTATTTCCTTTCACACTGAGGCACTATTTGTAACGATTATGGAATATGCAGCACACCTGAATATGAGGCCAAGTCCAAAGTTAAATGTTCTAAAATCCGTTCTTATTCCTTCAAACACAATCTATCCTCAAAATGATGAATTCCCTATTGACAATGACAGTGCATTTTACAGCTTTCATTTTTTTACTTGGCATAATATTCATGTATAGATGTGACGTTGTAGATGTCCTGGTGGTAGCAAGTGTTTGAACAAATATGAATTCCAAACTAATATGCCATAATTCGTAAGGTAACACAACGCAATCGCATCAACAACTGCATTATCCGGATGGGTTCATGTATTCAAATTTGTCGTTGTGTTATGGTCATTTCTGTCAACCACGCTTGACGTCACATATCCCTTTCACCTGTTTAAGATAATAGCATTTGTATGGATAGAATCGATCTTGCATATATGTTTCGTTCCTATGACGGGCTAGCCTCTGGCAAGCTTTCGGGGTCGTCAAGATAAACTTTTCTTCAGTAAGTATGAAAAAATCCGAATAGATTTTAAATTGTAGAACTATTGCCTAAAAATAAAGAAAAAGGGACATTACAATTTCTTCTCTATTAAATATGAGTATGCATGTTGAGCTATGATTTCGAGTATCGGTCAATCCAAATCAATAGAATAACTTTCCACAAAAACAATAGACCGTTAAAAAAAGATATTATGCCATTCTCACACAGGCTCAAACCAATTTTTTAAGATACAGCTCAGCTGACTTATAACAAAGGAAACCGACACAATGTACATTGTTTTTTTGTAATGATTTACGTAAATAACAGAATTAACTACATTTCGTTGACAATCAGCCATGCATGAAGTCTTTCGTCTATGGCTGATCGTCAACGAAACGATGTTAAGTCTTTTGTCAATTATGTTTGTTGCTACGGCAGGCAGCCAGTGAAAACGAATTTGTTTAACGAAATTTTGGAAATGCAAGCCTTACTTTAAACAAACAGAACTTTGTTATTCCTAGCTCATTTTTCCTGATTGAGGTGTCATATGTAAGGGCAGAAAATGGACTTTCTAGACATGTGATTTTTTCTTTGAAATTCAGATACCGTCCGCCAAATGACTTTTTGGTACCCTTTCTTCAAATTGATATAAATCACTCATGCATCATAATAAGAGTTGCATTAACAGAAAGAGGTGTCGTGGACGAGTGGATATGTCACCGGACTGAGGATCACAAGGTCCGCGGTTCAAGTCCCACCGCGGCACTAATGTCCTTTGGCAAGACATTGATCTACATTTGCCACTCTCCACCCAGGTGTTAAATGGGTACCCGGTAGGATGCGAAAGCTAATGTGGATAGATTAGCAAGTGTGCGCTTGTAAAAATGACGCCTGGCTGGAATGCTCCCCAGGGAGTGGAGAATGTGCATACATTGTGTGCGGGTAAGCCTGAATCCAATGACCGGGGTAATAATATACTTATCTGTAAAGCGCTTTGAGAGGGCCTCCGGTCCTGAAAAGCGCTATATAAGAACGAGCTATTATTATTAAGATTTACCAATATGTGTCATTTATTAATTATAATCGTGATTAAGTTATGGTAAAACACCGATAATTCTCGGTTTCTTTTTTCTAGGAGCACTGTATAGGAGAGGATGGTCAGCAAAACAAACTGACAAATAGAAGGCTGCAAAATACTGTACTCACTATCTCTGACTTGAATAAGTTTTTGTTGTTTCTGTTCAGATATCAGCATATGTCTCACCAGAAATGAAGGATACAGTTACTTTGATCGAGGAGTTTTAACAGCTGGAGTCCCAACTGGTAACAAATTATTCCAAGCAGCTGCCGTTTCTAAGGTTGCACAAAAGAATCTACAAATGTGCTCTTATCTTTGATGTTCGAGGTTCGAAGCCGCCAATATCATTGGAAAGCTTGAGTAGTGATTTTTTTTGGACAAAGAAATATGGTTATTATTTCACTTATTATTTGAAGTTACAAGGGGGAAAATCGAACAGATGATAAATATCAATACAAAAGCCTAATTGTTTCAAGATATTTGCTTACATTGTATAGTAGCAGTTTTAATTTGTGAAAAAAAGTAAAATTGTACACTCCTAAAACCTGCAATTTGACATTTTCCCGATTACTTCCAGCTCACGAAAATAAAAAAGTGAATTTGTTTATGTCCAGTTCTTTATGATGTTATATGTCAGAGTAGTGCCCACACATGCCCAGTCGAGTAATTTTGATTAATATTTTAGGAACTTTTGCTCCATTTCCTTTCGCTTGCCCCCTCGTGTTATCATACGAGTGGTAGCGAAAAATAATTATCATTATAAAAGCATATTTCCCTTTGAAACTGGCCCTTGAGTTTGCAGCTAGGCAGAGATATTTTGTCTACGTATCTGCAAAGAAGATCCAGTTAAGCACATGCCTGACCTATTTTCTCCAGGCTGCATTGAAGATGGTACAAAGGGAATGAGCTAGATAATGTCTCCATCTCTCAAAACTCCTTGCTTTGATTGGTTATTTCTCAGCTTATTCCTTGTTGATAGACGGGTCACATACAACGGATCTCAAGATCAAATACACAAGGAATATTAAAAATAAATGCTCTTTTTATTTCCCTCTTCCTCTCCGACTCAGGCATCTTTCCCTCTCTGTTTTATCTCTTTCTCCTTCCCCCTTTCTCCCGCCCCTCTCTATCATGAATATCACTATATCCCATCCTTTCACTCTTCTTTTTGTAACCCCTCTCTCTCTTTCTAGTTATCCCTCCTTCTCTCCCCCTCTATCTCTCTTACCCTCTCCATCCCTCGCTCTTCGTTCACAACCACCTCTAAACACTTGACAAAAATATCAAACTGTAAAGCTGCGATATATTTTAGGTATTTTTGATTTACTGACCACACAACTGAATAGAGTGTCACACTCTTGGTAGTACAACAATTAAAGACTCAGAATATGAATTAAACGCAGACAAAATATACAATCACTCACTAGCTTCCGAATGGTTCATAAAGCGAATAAAGATTTATCAACACGATCAAAACTGCAATACTATAGATTCTTAATCCATGAAAAAGATAAACGATAATAATATATTATGTTTTATAAATAATCTATCATATATACAATATGAACATCACTTCAATAAAGAGCTTATGGTACACATAGTATATTTACATAAGAAGGCAATTATTACTACTCTATTCTTGTTCATACAGTTTTGATTTTCATGACAATCGCCATTTAATATTTACATATTTTAAAACAAATCACCCATCATCAAGAGCTATAACTAACATTCAAGAAAATTAGTGAAAAATGTTGATAAATATTTCGGTTTAGGTCCGTTTCATTTCTACCCAAACTGACATTATATGTTGTTAGATCGCAGCCACATACATCTTTCACAAGTCATTTGATTGAAGTACATTGTTTTATCCAAACAAACATCAATTTAAAACACAGTTGAAAAATACTATAAGAACCACGATGATCATTGATGCTAGTAAATAGACATTGTAATTCGAAGTAATTGAAGTTGCCTTAAATGAATGCATTACAAACCCATATTATGTTACTCAGTATTGAAGATAATATTTGTGTAATCTGTATCGAGGTCATGGTAGAAAACATCGTCCCTCTACGCCCAGTACTATTCCCAAGCAAGACTGCAAAGAAATGCGACTATCCAATTCTGGTTTGCCGAACAAATCTGTTACATCCATTATATTTCACATCATTTGAATGTTCTTGAACGATTCTTCTCCTACAGTCGTCGTTTGCTTGTCGGGAATTGGCTGGCAAGTATTTGGAAAAGTTTCAAGGGCATCACATCCTGACAAAGTGAAATTTGATTTTGGCGGTCATTTTCTTTTCATTGGAGGGGGGGGGGGGGAGTCAATTTGTGCGGTCAGTTTTCGAAGTACTGTCTGTCTCGTCAGTATGAGTGAATTATTAGAAGTAGCTAACAAGTCCATGACATCCTAGCCTTCCTCCTACCATGGTTTAACATTCCTTAAATTGGTCAGTTTATAAGTAACAAATAAGATCTACTGCTTAAAAGTATGAACGATGATGGCGATTGTATGTTTATACATTGCATCTGTAACAAAAAGAAGGATATACTTCTGGCCAAAAGATTTCGAGAGTCGAAGATGAATATGAAAATTTTGGAATTATTGACACAATATATAGATGAGGGCTGGTTTTTTCATCTTCTTTTTATCAGTTTGAAAGGTTTGAACCGTCTGATGATATGTTTCCGCACTTCAATGCTTCTTAATTTATGACCTTTGATTTTTTTTATGACCCATGCAAACAGAATACAACGTCCCAACATGCCCACGTTGATGAAAAACTGTTCTTCTAAAACTTGGTAAGTTCGTTTGCTGTAGCAAGCATTCGATCTTGTCTGCTTGGTGATGATCTTCTCCCTACGGTTGAACGACCTCGGAAGGTACTCGCCGTCAAAAAAGAACTCTTCAAAGAACTGAATGTTTCTGCGGGTTTCCAGTCGAATTTCTGCTTTGCGCAGCAGCAGAACAAATCCTGGAAAAGTTGCTCTCGGAATCGAGTACTCAGGATGTATAGCATGATAGGATTTAGACAGCTGAGGACGTATATTGGAAGGTCTTTCCATGCGGCAAATTGCCTCATGGCACTTCCATTAAAAACTGTCAGAGTGTACAGAAACTCTACCCACATGCTGTATACATAGAACGGAAACCATGCGATGAAGAACATCACTGAAAGTATGCTGATGACAATTGCGAGCTTGACTCGAGAGCGTACACGAGGCGTTGAGCGGTTACTAGCACACACCTGTGCGGTTGCCCCTGTCACAGTGCCTCTGACGCTCTTGAGTAGGGCAAGAGCTGTGAGGCTATGAGCTATGATGATGACGGTCAGCGGGATAACGTATGCTATCAATAATCGAAACAATTCGTAGCCCTGAGCGAAAGTACCTCCGAGGTTCAATGGCATACAGACACTGTAGTCGAGAAATTCATAGACCAAGACTTCAGCTGTAAACCAAATCGGAGCTCCCACAGTGAATGCTCCGAGCCATATCAAGAAGACAATTTGCCATGTTGGTCCGCAGAAACAGCTACGAGAAAGCCTGACGCATCGGCTACTGTCACGGTTACGCCACGGCCAGGCAATGGCCAGATAGCGCTCAATCGCTAGTGCCATCAGAGAATACACGGTGATACACCCACTGGTCACCATACTACTGTGGACAAATTTGCACATAAATTGCCCGAAAACCCAATGCCGATTGTGCCGGACATGAAAGTCAATGATGAAAGGTAGATTGACCAACAAGCACAGGAGATCACCAACCGTCAGGTTCACTACGATGATATTCGGCGTCGATCGTAAACGTTTGTTCTTGAGCACGATCCAAATGATGGACAGATTGGCTAAAACACCAAAGATTAAAACGATGACCATGATTGAAACCTGGGGCCAGAAGACTTCCTCTGATCCCCATGATTGTTCTATTGTCAGATTGGTTCGATTGTCAACGATCTCCTTGATGATCACACTTATCGACGTCTCACTGATTATCTCAGTTACGTATATAGGTGTTTGGGTTGTCTCCATCATGGACGTTGTACAGATGATTCCTCAAGATTATGGCTAGAATACGATATCATTGATGCGTGTCATGAAGAAAGTCCATCGTTGTTCTTACCACAAATTCAACATTTTCCCCGATGGTCACGTCTTTCAGTGTGGAATAGGAAAAGAACTGATGATCGTTGAAACTGTAAATTGATGCTGCTGAAAATGTTTTCCCACTCTCGGTATGTCGTTGACGCAGCCGTTCTATTGGATTTCTATAATTATGCTGGCACTCTCGAGCTATTTTCCGTGAGGCCCACTTCTAAAATTCAGAAGAAAGAGTAGGTCATCATTGAGAGGAATGGTTGTGTCACATGCAGTAAAGGATGGCCAGCAGTCTAGTATGTCTCCAACATTTGATGATCAACATTCCAAGTTCAGTTCTACACTGGACCCTGTATATGAGAATGAAGAGAAAAAATGGCAACACGTTAGTAAATTCAAATCATGTCATTATTGAACATAACATTCGGAGATAGAACAGTTATCATTAATATTCATAGGCTAACGAGGACTCCGAATACCAACTTTACATATTGTGAATAATTATTTAATGATTCAAATTAGTTTGAAATACATTGTAGTAGTTTTGAATGTATTTTGAATGAATGTATTTTGACCGTGAGATGAATTCATTCTCTCTTTTCACAATCAAAGATACACCCCCACCTCTAAACAAAAAAAGAGCAATACCAAATAAAACCAAAAATATACGATAACAATTTCCGACAAGACATTCTTTAATCATAAATGGTACGGCCTATTTTTATTTCTCCGGAGTCATTAATGAAATATCTTGCAATTCCGTTCGGAAAATTCAGATTGGTTTGTGACAGTCTATATATTATAGGTTACACCTGCATGTGTGCAGGTCTGTTCGAATGCATTCAATTTCATTGACCGTAGGTTTTGAAAATATGCCCGCTTATCATAAGCCATATCACTACCAAGATGTGGCGGATAAGGACAGTGATAGCCTGAAGCTTTATCAGGAAACTTGTTTTTCAATCTGTTACTGTATAGTGGTCACTCCGCAGAATACGAATGAATATAACGTACATTTGCATTTTCATTGACCCGATAGATTGATGGTATAATATAGTAGGGTAAACCTGATAAATTCAATAGTTTAGTTGCTGTTCACAGATGCTCCTTGCATTCCTTTTTGATTGCTATGATTTCGTTATTAACATATTTCATTATACCGTCCGGATTGATGAACGATGTCTAAAAACGTGAGGCATGTCTTGGTCAAGTGTGCACCTGTCTTAACATGGAAAGGAAATCCTGTTTCGATTTCTCGTCAAAACCACAGCAACTAGACGCCGCCGGGATAACATCAATATCATCGATATCTATTAGTAGAGGCTTATGATTGCGATGATTGTCACGGTACATAGAACATATTTAGCCCCCCTTCCCTCCCACAAGAAAACTGTCAAGTATTGCTTAACTACGCTAAAATACGATCCAGGTGAAAATCTGTACAGTAACAAGAAATACGCCTCTCACCTTTTGGATAGATGTTTTTAAATAGCCATTATCGACAGCTTAAACACGAATTTGATATCTCCATCATGAAAACAGCTTTTAAAGCCAGAATCTCACGAATTAGGGTACGCACATGCATGTTCCCTCCCTTTGAGAAACCCCGGGTTGTAAAGTCGGATTTTTGTGTATTACGGGCCGGACTTTGTTGCGTGAAAATTACCCCTTTACCGGAGATTTTGGGAACACGAATGCGGTACCTCCGATCCCGGAGTGGGGGGGGGGGGGGGGGGATTAAATCGTATTTACCCTCTCCCTTTTAGTTTAAGAATGTATGTCATAGGGCGCGTTCATGCTTGATTTTGAAGGTAGAATGAGCGATCTGAAACGCTCATCGTAAACGCTCATCGTGATCGCAGTTCCACGGTGTAGCTGTTCATGCTTACTTCTCTGGCTCATCCAGGCAATTCTACTTGTGTGGTCTTGTGTGACCTTCACTGTGCATGCTACGTAGACCCACTAGAGGTCAGTGAGTTGACCCCATTTAAACGCGTTTACAATTGTAAACGCATCTTTTTGTGAGTTTACGATCGGCGTTCGTGATCGCCGTTTTTCGGTGATTCTACAAAAGTGAGCATGAACGCAAGCGTGTTTTAAACTAAACACGTAACAGATGCCTGATTCTGGCCGTCAAAATCAAGCATGAACGCGGCCATAAACTACACAGAGGATCTTTCTTTCTTCGTATACCAGCATTTTTTTCTCGTTTCCTTGAAAATGTTCCAATACTTATATTGAACTCGAAATATGATTCTTCTTTTCTTCTCTCTCTTTCTCTTTCAGCATCCGTCCCTCGTTTTCTCTCTTCTTTCCTCTTCCTTTCTCTTGTATTCTCTTTCGCACCATTCATATTTCATGGCATACAATCCAATAACTGTAAAAGGATACTTGCAAGATAAGATCTAGTCAACTTGAAAAGCGTAATACTGAAGAGAATATGAAAACCCATGAATTTTGTATAAATGGCAAGGTCAGATATTAACTATTCCGAACAGTCTATTAGACCATAGACCTACCACCAAGGTCTATGATTAGACGAACTAAATCAGAAACGAATCTTCGAGCGATATATACGAGAGATGTGACAGTAAAAAAAAGAAGGACACGTTTGTAAAGTTTAGCGTTCAACTTCGTGTCGGTTTTGACAACAGGTCATTTTTCCAGGGTGGATAGTAGCAATGTCCTTTGGCAAGACATTTGATCTACATTTGCCACACTCAACCTAGGTGAGGTAAATGGGTACCTGCATGGTAGGATTATTCCTTGAAATGCACTGTGCGCTGATAAGGCTGCCGGAGCTAAAACTAGGGTAACAAAGTCCAAAGCTCTTTGGAAACGCATAGAGATGTTATTTCATGACGTATTATGCGCTATATTACAAGAACTGAACTATAACTATTAATGATCAGATGAGTGTTGGTTTCACGACGCTCATAACTGGCCTTCAAAAAAGAGACCTACTTATCATCATCGTAATAAAAACGCACTTTCAGAAATGTGAGGGTAGTTATCGACTCCTCTAAGTAATCAATCAAATATGGGTAAGATTTTATGACATTAAGATCACACTTTAACCAAATTTTAGCCTTAAAATAACTGACACCATTAGACGATTGAACTTAGCCAACTGATTTGTGGACTACAGTATCCCAAAACAACATAACTGTGGAACCGAAAAAATAGACTAAAATAATTTCCTCACATCGTCTATTTCTCATTTCCATTCCATGATTGTTAATTCATTTTCTTTTATTTAATTTAAATGTTAACTTTAATAGAAAAAGCTGGGTAATTCCATTCCGAGTCTGCATTACAAGGGAGCCCTGCTATGCACAACAACATAGAAAATACATGGTAATTAAAACGATTTAGTACAGAATCGCATAAAAATGTATGTTTTTGGCGCTCAAAAAAATCAGCTTACTCAATTAAGCCAGGCTTATACCATTTTGCATATTTTAAACATTATGATTACGTACTATCGTGAACAAATAAGATTTCACAGGATTTTTACATATGTTTCCAGATTTCAAATAGGTTGAAACGGTAATCTTCTGAGAATAGGAATAATAAATTACCTGCCGTTATAAGCCTTGATCGTGACACCTCATTCATCATTGGATTCGTTAGAAATGCTATTACTGCATTATTATACATGTATGATGAAGCCGCCAGTATTCATGTCGAGGGTTATTGTTTTAGACTTGATAGATAAATGTAACTTTACGTAGGTTGGAACTTTATCTTATTCTAAAAGTATGAAGAATGGTACGTCACCTCTGAATTATGTTTAAAAACATTTGTTTTGCATTTTCACGAGTCGGATACTAATTTTCTGTTTATCCTTTCCATATTTTGTTTTGTTCCCGTGCTGAATAGCGCCCATTTTCAGTAAAATAAAAACACCAAAACTAAATATGATATCATGCCTATAATGCTTATTTTGTTCTGTCTCAATAATAAAATAGCTAGTCCTTTTGTTTTATTTCAATATTTACCAAAATATTTGTTCTTTATTCATACTTGAGGAAAGCCCAGCGCACACTATACACCTTCCTCCTGCATGTGTTCAGATTGTCGGAGAAAGGGTGGTTATATTTGATATGGAAATCTAAACAAACTTATCCTCTTGATTCAGGTTTTAAATAATGATAACATTGACAGCCAGAATATTGTGCATATAACTCTTCAAGAAAGAATAAAAGCCGAATCGGTTTCAAATCGTAGACGATCGCCCTACTGGTCCAGCATCACTAAGATTCTGAGCCGATTTAGCTTTCCCCCTCCAAAGAAGCATGAAATCCTTTGAAATTTAGATTGTATTAATCATATGGCTATTCAGTTCTTAAATCATTAACGATAAACTCCAGTTCTGGTAAAAAAAAGAAAACTAATTCTCACAGAATCAAACAAAACTTACACTGAATGTTCAACATTACAAATAAATGACATGTGCCAAACAATTTTGGAAGAAAATGTATACTGGTTGAGTAATGAGCATAGAAAGACAAGGAAATCAAGGTAGTACTAGCCCCGACACCATGTGTGTTGTCCCATATATAGCTTTCTGTGTATAGTGCTTGTTACTTTTAATACCAAGACTTGGCCAAATTTATTATGATTTTGATGACTTCAGAACCTTGCAGTGCACACCAATACTTACATGCTACATGATCAACTGTTTCTGATCCATTCCACACCTTTTCTTTCACAATGCAATCGCATTACCAGAACTCACCTTTATCTTTAAGATTTTACATTTTTTAATGTTCATATAAAATGCTATCACAAATTCTTGCAAAATTAGACCGTAGTCAGATTGGGTAGATCACTTCGGATATACCGGCCCTGCTGCCGCGCCGTGGCTTCACCTAAATAAGGATTAAAAATAAATTTCTTCTCTTTCATGTTTTGTCTCGTTGAGGTCTAAAGGGACTAAACGTCGATTTCAGCTGACATCAGGGGATATTCACATCTTGGATTTCCAAATAAGTCATGTGACTACGATTGAGACAGAGGATGTACAGCTGAATTTGATTTAACCACTTGTTTGGTTCAAGTTTCCGGCCGCTTTCTTTAAGAGCATTATGTGGTTATTAAACATTCCTGATGTAGGCATATCATCTTAGTGGTTTGTAAGGAAAGGAACTCAGCTTTGGTTGTGGTCTAATTGAGATTCCCTCCTTACACTTATTGTTAAGTAGTTGTTAAACCTTCAAAAAACTTCATTGGAATTATTCCATTTTACTTACAGAACTTTAAATTCCTAAAAAGTTGTCTATTTCCGCTGTTAAGAGTTTTTTAATTTTGAAAGTATATCAGCTATGATAAACATTAAACCATTTCTTTTGTTCATAGCAATTGTTCAGTAAGCTGATCATATTCTTAATTCTGGCTCTCGTCACATACTCAGAAGAATATCCTCACATTTTATTTTCGCTTTTAAAAATCGTATCAAACAATAATGACAAGGGTTGTGATATGTCCCAGGAAGGGAATTTAAATATTTATTACTCTTTTGAAGTTTACTTACATCATTTTATGCTAGGTGTTTGCCAAGAACTTTTAAAATCAAAGTGGTTTGGGGAACTCGAGGAGCCCAGGGAAATGGCACGCGGACAATGCTACTAGCAGTACCATTTCAGTGCTGTGTTTCGGTTTTTTATATATATATAGGGAGAATTCGGAAGGGGGTGAAAGACACCATAGGATGTTGAACCCCAGCCACACCAAAAGAGGCCGACACCAAACCGACCAGCCAATGGTCGGTCGGTCGGTCTGGAGTCGCTGTACAGTCGGGTTGGCGGTGTGACTTTGTCATTAAAGTGATAATCCGACTGGCATCGTCGGTTTATCAACGGAAAAATACCATTACTATAGTAGGCAAAACTTGGAAAGAGGAAAGAGAAAGTCCATGCACGCGGGTTCAGAGCATGATCAGAGTGAGTGAGAAGACTTTGTTTCTTTTCAATTCCTCGGGGCAGCAACACCTCTCATCCGTCATGAAAACATTCTGCCTTCATCTCTGAGCGATGCCGAAGATTGAAAAGGACACAGATTTTCAAATGGCAAAGTAAAGTCAGCAGATATATCAAGCTGACTTAAATCAATTGGTGTAATCTAATGGATTGGAATGAAAATGCCGTTTCAACGATTTGTAAAACATAGCCATATATTTCTCATGCTGAATTAAATCGATTGGTTTCTTCCAAATGAATTAGACTGAAATGCAATCACAACGATTTGTGAAACATTGGAAACAACAAGTGGATCAGGTAAACTAAAGGATTTTAAACAACAAATTATGAATCGAATTTCTTCGACGCTCTCGTTTCTGGAAGCGCTAAATCAACAAGCTCGAGGGGCCTGCACAGTTCAGTAGCAATCATCACCAGCTAATATTTTGTAATGCTGATTTACAAATATTCTCACCTTGTGAACAAAGAATAGATTATCAATCACTTATTAAAGTATAATTTGCTTCGCTTAATTCCATTTTATATATGAATTAGTTGTGTTGCTCGGGTGGAACAAAATTCTTGCAGCGATTTGACAATTTAAATTCATAGTATTGAATATCGTAGATGTTATTGCGCTGAATGAAACCCACATTAATTTACACATCCGTGTGTGTAGTGTGCTCATACCCCCCCCCCCCCCCCGACAACATGGAATGGAACCGGTATCTATAAAAAAAAAATACCTATGAAATATCCATGCACTTGTTTTGACCTCTCCGAAACTGTTTACTCCAGAGTCAGCCTGACGCACTACGAAAAAAATCCAGAGAGATGATACGGCCCTTGAAACTTTATATCTTTAGCTTATAATTACAGGTATGTGTAGGGTATCATGCTCGTTCTGTCCTTACGTTTCAAAGTATATGTAAATGGTTTCTTGTATTGAAAAACAGACTAACGTTATTGAAATGACAGATCAAGAAGACAGGAGGCATGTGCATCCGGCCAAAATAATGTGACTCCTTGCTAGTTTGATAACCCTTTTTTGGGGCAGAAAGAAGAAAACACGATTTTTGTATTTGCTCGTAACATATTGTGGACACTAACTTAGCCCCCCCCCCCCCCCCCCCCCCACCGTGCATGATTCCTGGACACGCCCATGTATTTGTTGCAGTATCGTTCCATGTAGTTTCTCCCTCAAAGTTCAAGGCAATTAAAGTAAGTAGGACTAAGGTGGCGAGTATCAAGACAAAAGTAAATTGTGATACGTAGAACTCAGAAGAGAGGAACGAGTTTCTTGTCTATTCAAGGCTCGGTGTAAAAATGTCAGAGGAAAAAATGTCAGAGGTAAAAATGTCAAAAGAAAAAATGTCAGAGGTAAAAATGTCAGAGGTAAAAATGTCAGACGAAAAAATGTCAGACGAAAAAATGTCAGAGGTAAAAATGTCAGAGGAAAAAATGTCAGAGGTAAAAATGTCAGAGGAAAAAATGTCAGATGAAAAAATGTCAGAGGTAAAAATGTCAGAGGAAAAAATGTCAGAGGTATTAATGTTAGAGGTATTATAGAGGTATAAAATAAAAACAAAATCATGTGGCAAGTTTGTTATGGTTACACCCGGGTTATATATTAGGCTTATCGAAAAAGAACAGCAAGGGATATTCTGCAGTCGTTATTTCACCGCTGCTTTATTTTCCACTTTCCCAGTTTAAAATTTATTTACCTTTCGGCCCCAAATTGTGACTTTTTGCCCGATTTTTGCCAAAGGAAGACGGGGGGGGGGAGGGAGTGTTTTTCTGGGGCACGGTGACCCGGCTGCTCTCCCCCTTCCTCTTATATATATGCTTTGCTTTATATATCCTTCCGAACAGTGGTCAATGTCTAGGCAGAGCAGGCAGGCAATGACTACTATTATATCTAATTTCCAATAAATGCATATTTCCGACAATTCCACTTTCTTGTGGGCTTGGTATTTTGATACTCTGAAACAAAGCAGAAAGCCATGTTATCAATGCTAAACCCATCACATTCCCGAAGTGCGCGCGTTGCAATAAAATATTGTCGATTACTATTGCGGTATAAAATAGTCTGGGAGAAAATCAATAAGCAGCTTTGTTACTCCGATACAAAGCAGAAAGCCGCCCATGTTACATCAATTAAAGAGAAGGTTGAGTTCTGGGGAAAGGTGAACAATAATTTGTGAGCGTTTGTTATCATTCTTATTATGCAAGTGTGGAAGAACATCAAAGAAAAAAGTTATTCCCTGAAAATCTATTTCAAAGGACTTCATATCCCAGATATGACAATTAACAGCTTTAAAATGAGGCCCGACTTGTATGCCATATGTTTGTGTATACCATATCAATATCTTTCTGTGTACAATGCTTGTTACTTTACCAAGACTGGGCCAAAGTTTTTTTTATCATTTTGATGACTCCAAAACCTTGCCCTACACACTAATACTTACATGTTTATGCTAGATGATCAACCTTTTCTGATTGCTTCCACACCGTTTCTTTCATGACTACCCTCAATGGATATATAATAATACAAATATGGAGGAAACAATATTGGCAAAAGGGAAACAAGAAAGAGGGGTGTACATTGGTTATATTCAACGGAATAGTTAATGGAGTAAACAACTTTCTTTTTTTGAGGGAGGGGTGGGGGGGGGGGGGTAGCTTGTTGTTAAGGTTCATCGTTACTATAGGACTGTTGTGCCCTAGTTCACAATGTTTCTGTGCGAGTTCGTAATGCATGCTCCGATTATCATTCAAATAATTGCCTCCAGGTTTGTTATATTTCCGGCCCATTTGCGTTTTTCGGATTTAATAAAGATGTCGACTGAAAGAGTTAAAGATCGAAAGAGCACAAATGTGAGAGTTATGTAAGTTACGAGGCCGATGAGTATTGCCGGAAAGCAAAAAAGTTCGCAAAATTAATAAAGTTCCTTTCGACATGGGTGTGTATGGTGCCGGGGATTATTTTGACGCAATGCGTCGTAGTGACACGTCCTTATAAGGGGTCACACGTGTCGGAGGGTTTAAAACGGGGATGAGCTTCTGAATCGAGACGGTCTTTTACTTTTTGGAGCGAGTTTTTAGTTTTCGGAGCGAGTTTTCACTTTTCGGGCGACTTCTTGTTTTTTCTCATTCTTACTCCACTTCCTTTGCCGCCATGAGGTGCTAAAGCTTTAGCAGAGTTCGGGGCGCCCAGCCTATATATGTAACTTTTCGTGATTCCTCGTGATTATATGTAATTATTTGTACTGAATGCACTACTCACTTTAACACTTGACTTTTGTCGAGAACTTTCATTTCTTCGTTTGGACTTTGTTGACGGGCTAGGTTGTAGGCTGCCACCGGCCAAACCGGTCCGTTTCACAAACATTAACACATCAACCAATTCAAAATATCAAAAAATGTTAGACATTCATACATATAAATATATGCAAGCCTGATCACAAAAACAAAACAAAAAATCAAAATCTATTTTCCACATTGTATTATCCTCAGGACATGTAGGAAATACAACACACAGCCATTTATAAAGTATACATTATGGAAGAAAGGAATATAATAGACTAGCCCATGCAGTAGCTGTACGTCTCGACATGCTGTGTGATAAATGTGCTGAGATATTATGACGGCACTCATTTTTTTTGCTTGTACCTCTAACATTTTTACCTCTGACATTTTTACCTCTGACATTTTTACCTCTGACATTTTTACCTCTGACATTTTTTCCTCTGACATTTTTACCTCTGACATTTTTTCCTCTGACATTTTTACCTCTGACATTTTTACCTCTGACATTTTTTCCTCTGACATTTTTTCCTCTGACATTTTTACCTCTGACATTTTTTCCTCTGACATTTTTTCCTCTGACATTTTTACCTCTGACATTTTTACCTCTTGACATTTTTACCTCTGACATTTTTACCTCTGACATTTTTACCTCTGACATTTTTACCTCTGACATTTTTACCTGGCACCCTATTCAAATTAAAAGGTGCGTGTATATAGTTCAATTCAATTTGCCGTTAACTATACAGTTCAAGAATTGGAGCATATAGTTGCATTTAGATTAGAATTAGAAGTTGTCAAGACGTAGCTGACAAGCAACACGTTCTCCTGGATTTAGAGGGCAAACTGGTAAACATCCATGAAATCTAGGGAAAGCTTTCAGTTTCCATTTCCCTTTTATCTCACTTTTGAAAGAAACGATTTGTACTAGATATTTGACAAGCTTAAATAAACCTTGAACAAAGACATACCCCAAAATAATGTCAAGTATTGAATCTAGGTGAATTTCCCGGTATAGTTTTTCATGAATAACTATCCTAATATTTACCTATCATTAATTCCTCGATTCCTGTAACAATTAGACAATCTGAAACGACGACAATGGGCATTCAATTGTTTGCAAAACTTCAACATTGTACATCAAAAACTAATAATCAACCTGAAGTGTCTGCACGTGATGTTTATTCAAGGCAAGATAAATTTACATAAGTTCAATTACTAGAACACTATAATGGCTCGCTTGAGTACATGAGTAAACTCAATCTACACGATAGCTGGAAAATAAAATTCGACAAGGCTTTTAAATAAGGTGATTGGGTCAATTTATATATGTCACCCAAATGGGATGCCATCCTGAGCTGCAGTAAACTTAATTAGTACACGAAATAAAATGAACAATGATTAGATTGATTTCTAAAGCGCAGCCACTATTCTACACTGTGATGTGATGAGGGCATCAGACCTTAGTGTGCTCTGGAATTCGCATATTCTCGAGCAATATCTCCGAGCTGAAAGAAGATAACATAATAAATCGACTGATTGTGATAGAAATTCTTTCCTTCCAACTATGACAGCAGATTAATGTCTTACCCTTAGGACATTGGTGCCTCAAGAGGGCTCGAACTCACGACCTTAGCATATCTAAACAAGTGTCTCAAACACTTAATACGTCACATCAACCAACAATGCGTTGTTGTATCGATTCGAAAGTTATGGGTAAATATCACTATAGTTAGTATAACAGGTCATCGAAACAACCGTGTAATACTATGCGTTAAAATTGTAGTGTCATAAAGTTAATATTTTATTAGTGGAATACTACTTCACTCTCTAACCTCGTTTTCTTGACGAATGTTGATTACAATTAGGGCAAATTACAAAAAACCTTCTAATGGAGTAACTAAATGTATGGTTCTGTATCATAACCTAATCATTCGAGATTGTTATGTCATGTCCGTTATATAATCAATGTCATATAACTACCTGCTTATAAATCAACAAAGTGTGTTCAAAAGATCTTATGTAAACAAATTAAAAAAAAAAAAAACATCCAGTGACTATTTCTAATTATTATTTTGTGGGAGGCTTTATGAAAACTGCAGATTTCAGGCATGGACAAGATATACTATACCTTAAAAGAAAGCACAATATAAAAGAATTTCCTATACATATCGAGTAGCAGGGTGTACTATTTCTGCCTCAATGATGCACGACCTCCTGTGGTTACGGCGGTCAAACATGCTCAAAGGTTTGACGTTGAATTTGGCGGGCCTTATTTGTCTTATTAACTAGATGATAATGAATATAGAATCAAGAAAATTGTTTAGCGAATAAATTTGTGTCATGGTCATGATAGCCATGGATAACTACCGGCGTAGACAGACAGCTATTTATAGAGAATTTCGGACATTCTAATCTCTACATGTGACTGATGTCCATTCTACAAACTGACAAATTGGCTCGCAAACTAGTCACGTAAGAGAAGAAAATTCATCAAAGTTGTGATCTGAAGTATCCTCCATATGGCTTGCTGATGGAGGTGTATAATAAAGATAAACAGTGAATAACCAGGAAATGAATTTGCAGTTTTTGGTGGCGTACAGATTATTTATTATCGAAGTATATTTGCATTGCTGACTATCTGGAAGCTTTATAAAGCATTTTTAATTGTATTTCATAATTTCTTTATCATGATTCATATGAATCCCCTCATGGTCCGTAAAAAATATTAATTACTGAAGTTGGATATTTAGTAAAGCAGTGGTCAAGTACAACTCAAAAGGAGGACTATGTTTGACCGAGAGTATTATGTTATTCCACGTTTAGTCCCCAATCAGTTGAATTCCTTACTCGGGCTCCATAGCTCTGCGTGATGTTTGTTTTTCATCAACGACATACTTTATCTATGTCCAACTGCTGATATCCCTCTCTAAACATCATCACATCTCTGACACGACTAGCTGTGGTAGATCAACCCGTATCTACATTCTAGGCCAAACGAAAAACAACAACAGATACAAACATAATTATGGGACTGTGGAGAAATCCCGTGGCTGAGAAACTTGTAAGCGATAATTCAAGAGCGAATTGTTTGATGCTAATTTACGTTATTAATGATGCTTAATGACAGTAAATTTAAAAAAAAGTAAATAAAAGAAAACGAAAGATAAAGAAACAAATTAATGACTACAAGTAATATGTTGTATGTATCTCAAAGTATTATGGTGCCATCGGCCTCTGATTGGTGGGTTCGATTCAGTCGCGTGCTTGATGCATTATCTCTGAGAGGTTGAATGCACTTTGTATGCTCTTAACCTACATCATAAGTGACATGCGTAGAGGCGCCTTGGCTTGTCGGTTGATGCAGGGGTCCTAGAGTTGGAAGGTCCTCGGTTCTCATGATAGTGCGCCTCAAGAATTATTCCTTAAGTACCCAATCGGTCAGACAAGATGAATAAAAGCCAGTCCATGAATCTAGACTTGCTTTAAACCGATCAGATACAATAGTCCTAGTTCCCATATGTATAGCGAAATCACTAAAGAGTTTGATTAAAGACAAACGTCTGCACAAGTAAGTACTGACAAAGGATGTCAAGGATGCAAAGCTCGAAAATCATACTTGTATTCATCGTCATGTTCTCTGTTTGTTTTGTTTTCTTAACTATCGTCGGGACGAAATAATATTCTTTCTTATCTCTCAAAACGTATTGATAAACACAATGGTTTTGACATGTATAGCTTTCAATTATTAATAAGCAAGAATTGTCATATTTTGTTTCTAAATTACAGCAAACCTTTGAAAAAAATCAGTCAAATATCACCAGTTTGAATCTTCTATTCTGTCCTACCTACGTTTTTATTTATGTACAATTTTTGAAGGACAGAAGTCATTTGAAGCAATTCCGGCTTCCTTGGTGATCAATCTAACAAACCATCATCACCGTCAATTAGTTGTCATTGATCACGCTTATAACCCCATGGTGTCGTCATCATTGATCACCGACCTGGGGCGTGGTTATCATTGATCATGACAGCAATCATGAAGAAAACACATCATTGCCGAACGCACATTAGATCAGTTCCCCAGGTTTCACGCTGATTGATTTGAAATGAGTGATAGCCATGAGCATTAGTCAATGACACTTTCTCACCGCTCCCGGGATGAATTCAATACCTTACTAAAAGCCAAATAAACATTGTCTTAATTTAAGAAATTAGACCCTAGAGTTAACTTGGCGTTTTGTACACTGCATCGTTATTACCAACTTCCTGCGTATAAAGTCCCTCAAGTAACCGATGGCGAGTAATTCCCTTCACACATCACGTTGAAATTAAGAGCACTACTTATTCTCGAAGGAGAACTAAGTTGATTGAAATGCGCATAAATCAATATGAAAATGTTCTTTAAAAATATATAGTCGCAAACAATTGTTTAAATGGTTAATCTCCTAAAATAGGTACTAATTTAGTTTTCTTTCTGTTAGTTTCAGGAAGCATTTACGAAAGGCAAGAATGAAAACAGCGTGATCACCTCCAAATTTCTTTCTTTTGACAAATAATTCACTCTGTTTGCTAGCTTCGTTATCTGGCTTTCAAACTAGTTTGAATTGATTTCGGGGCCCAAACTGACACCCTTGTTTAATATTTCTCTGGATTTGTTTTGATCACAGTAATTGCAATGTAAATGGAGAAATATCTAAAAGCAAATTCTGCATTTAGGCAGTTCTCCTTGTAACAGTTATAGTTAGAAATCAACAGTTGAAACAGGATACACGAAACACAGTCCCACTGATCTGCTGCGAATCCTCAAGAAGCCAATCAATTCATATACATTTTCTTTAAAGAATAACATATGAAAAATCTATAAGAAAATTAAACTTTGACTAACGATTATTTAGAAATCCGAGCCTCGTACCTCTCGATTCAACTCCTCTTTCCACCTTTTACCCTACACGTGGATTTACGTTTCATGTAATAAAATACTTTGCGATCGATGAAATACTCGACAGAAACCTCTGCGTCGGCTATCTTTGGATATTTTCAGTAAATACTGGAAACTAATCGAATTAGCCAAATACTTGGTTTCATTGATTATCCAATTTTCAGGATATTCACCCTCAAGAAAATAATGTTATTTATCGATTACCAAACCTACCTATAGCAGTAATTCGCCAATATAGGTTGATTGTAAGCTCGGTTTACCTTTAGTCCCGAGATGAAAAAGACAATAGGCTTTATTGTAATTTAGCCCTAAAACAAGAACGCCGGTTTGCCTGTGCATGTACATTTGCTATATAGCACCAAAGTGTGACTTCATACTGGTCAAGTTGTCCAGGTTGCTGGTATCTAACAGTTTTGTATTAAACAGTGGCATGGTGATCACACCAGCGCCAAACACTGAATTTACCCTGCTCCGACCCGTTGCTCGAATTATTTCGCGGTGAACCTCATGCGCAGGCTCTGTTGTTTGGAATCACAACCTGGACGACGAGCGAATATGACGTGAGCACTTCAGTACTCTATACACGGAACACATTATTCCCAGCTAGGATAGTAAGATTAGATTGTGATTAATTTAGCTACAGAAATGGCGACTGCAGACCATGTTTACTGAGATCAAATCAACATTTAATTGACAGACTACAAGATATATACCCTCCAAACACTTTGATCGAGACTTTGCATAAAAGCTTAGACCGAGTTTGTGACCAGACATTCGGTTGGCATCATGTAGACGCAATACCTTGTGGGGGAAATGTCAGAGGAACATTTGGTGCCCTTCAGCGTTCCGTGTTAAAACAAAGAAGGCTATGAACATTTTACTTATAAGCCTTTGTATGTAATATGTCATAAAATGTCATACAAATCTGTTTTTCAAAATCGATAATAACATCATTACGATCTCTTGAATTATGGCCTAAATGAGGGCAAATCTCTCTCATCAAACTTCTCTCAAGCCGAATCAATGTTATGCTGTCTTCTCTTACTTTGAAATTGAGCATGGAAAATAAGGGGTTTCAGCCTAAGAAAGAAGTAGCTTGAAATCGAGAGGCACCACATACCCCGGACATATCACCAAATATTGTTTCAGGGACATTTGAAAAATCTAAGTCAATAAGTTGCTAAAGTTGTTTAAATAGCTTCCCATTAAAAGCACATCATCGGCAATTTGCCGTTCGGCTATTTAGTTTATAGAAGACTAGGAATAATTACACAGCAATCGCTACGCACTGAATTAAACATTACTTGTGATATAGCCTAGAGCCCGCTACTTGAAAGTCAAGTCGTACGATATAACAATCGTAAACATGTTAAAGGTACTATCTATCTTTTTTTAAGATCTTAAACAAAGTTTCAAAAGAGAAGCACTAAGGGAAGTAACACAAATATTGGAATGCTTGGAAAGTACTGCTGTAGTTGTAGAAATTTGAATCTTCATGGTTATTTTCCCTGATGTATGAGAAGAATTTGTACCCTGCTTATCGATAATAAAAAAACTTTGAACGTTTTTCTTAACAGTTATTTGAAGTTTATCTTCTCACAGTGTAAGCCAAACTGATAAGTAACTCATCAAATTCCTCGCCCATATCAACATGCTGATTATGTCCATCATGTTGATATAACTCTTCTGACTCTTTCTCTCACGCTCAATCTCCCCATTTTACCCCTATTTCTCCCCCTCACTCTCTTTTTCTACCTCCCTATCGCTCTCTCCAACTCAAGTTATAGTCATATACCGCTATTATTTATCTATTTCTTCCCCTCTTTCTATCGCGCTTATTGCCCCTTTCTTTTCTCTCTTTCTCCTTTTTCCCTTTCTCTGCTATCTATCCTCTTTTCCATCTTTTCTCTCTATCTGCACATTAATGTGCTTATCCAATGACCATCATTGTCACAGTAAGGGGAGGTCATGATCCTATCTAGTGTCGTGTTCTGACCAGGTGCCAATGCTATTACCATTCCTGACAGGAAAGCATCAGGGAGCACAAACATCAGACAACATCAAGTAATTTCGATTGATGTTTACTTGGAAAATGATCATGGAGTCGTATTACTTCTTACTGGGATAGTTCATTAACTAAGATCCAAAGTAATACGTCACTCAGTAGCCTTGCCTTTGTTTATTACATTTAATGCACGTTTGCGTCAGCCCGTGTTGTGTCACTAACTTAAGCTCGTTGCACACGAGGCGTCAATTGCCTGACGTAAGGCTGCGCCAGAGATTTCGCAGTCTTGGAAGCGCCACACGAGAGAGACGTAGTACTATAGCGAATAGCGGAACCACAGCGCTGAATTACTGGCGTATGCACTTATTATAGCAGGTAATAACTCAAAATGCTGCCTCGTGTACGACATTCAATATGAATATGTATGGAGGAGGAGGAGAGGGCGGGGGGGGGGGATTCGGGGTCTTTTCATTAGAAGAATATAGTTCTACACCGCCTTCTACACCTATGAACTATATCTAGAACTCACAGTGGATGCCGTGACGCACGCAGCGACATCAAGTCCACTTTCCTTCCCCCGATCGTCACCCTAGCGTACAATGATTACATGTTCATTTCATAAAAAAAACGGATAATGTCATTTCTGTATGGTGACAAAGAAGCAGTGATTGAAAATTCTTTCTACTATTCAAATCACAGATAATTTTTTGCTTCAGTTTGTCATTATTTTACACCGCTGTTATCATGGTCAATTAATAGTTTGCGGAGAAGACATTAATGAGTCGCGGCATTGTGCCCATGCCCATACCACTGCTCATATCTGCAAATAACGCGAAATTGCCGATGTGCATTCGTTTTAGAGATTTTCTATGCCCACCGTTCGTGTACGCATTCACAATGAGACGGTATTTCGTTCAATAGGCAAATACCACCTTGCAGTGGTTGCCCGACATGTAATTAGCATTTTGTTGACGGTCGGGGTAGACGTTACGCTTCGCTGCGCAAATAGCGTTCCTATCTACCAGCTATTGGTAACATTACCGTATTTTTTAAGAACTATGTTCCGAAGCAGACACTAGCCGTAACATAAGCGCAAAATAGCAGCAAAATACCGCATTATTTGTTGGTTTCTGTTCATATTTGCCACTATCGGTAATGCATATCCGTAAAATAACCGCGAATGTTGCGGCTTTTTTTGCGGATTTGGGGCAGATATGAATAGCGCTACAGACAAACATCACCATGTCTTCAGACGTTCTCATAGCCAAAGGGCATGTGTGCCCCTTCCAACCTCTATCTGATTGTGAAAAGAGGGAGGGGGAAAGAGAGAGAAGAGAAAGAAAAAGGGTGCAAAAGAAACAAGAGAAGAAACTGATAAAACCACTTCACTCTCTCCCACCCCACCCCATCCCCTAGTGACGGACTTCAACCTACGATACTCCACTGGACAGGCATATAATATTTAAAAACAAATAATACAATTTTATCACATTAAAAAAAAAAAAACCTGAACTATGTAAAATTATACTATGACATTCATTTACCAAGAAAGAAGGTGCATGATATACCTCTGCCACAGTGTATCAAGAGCGAACTACATTGATGGTGTCATTAACAATCCCCGTTCGGTTTTCAAGTCCGAGTCATTAGGGTTTAATGATTGTCAAACTACAATGGAAGGTACCGAAATGTATATATTCTATGGAACATAAATTACACACGATTAACATGCTGCGGGTGGCAGAATATGCAATATTTGACCATGAAATTAATTAATCACCATTAATAACATTTTAAGGAATTGATAATCCCTTTGAACAAAGGCATACTGAAACTGGCATTGATCCGGCAGAGTAAAACAACTATGAGATAAATACTTTGAATATGTTAATTATAGCCATGATATATACGCTGCCACCTCCGTGACCAAAGTGGTTTGAGGTCAGTATGTTCGATTTAAATATACAAAGAATTGTACTTCGTTTACATCTAGTATATGACTTATTATGGCCAATAACATATCGAAGGTTTGGCTGCATATCTCTTATCTAATATCAATGTAGGGTATCAAAGCGATAATCATACTCACTAATACATAGAATGAATTAACTGACTAAACATCGAAAGGCATACAACAAATCAGATGAAATGACACAAATGTGTTGAATGCACGTGCTAGATTTACTACCATGAAGCTCCAATGGAAAACAAGCATAGATAGACTGCAGCAAGTTCAAAGTACACTTTTCTTTTAAGAACACGGGAAACCAGAACGAAGGGTACGATTGATAGAACCAAGTCAACCAAAAAAACGAATTGAAAGAAGGCTTTTCTCTGAATATCAATCATGTTTTAGACACCGACACAATAAAGATACTTCATAAAAACACGACCCGGTCATGCCGTTCGGCTTTGATGACGGATTTCCGATTACAAAATAAATCATGAGCTTCTATTGAGAAAATTTCAAAAACAATTCGTAGTATTTAAACAGGTGCCGGAGTTATCCCAGTGTTCCTCTTTTTTCTTCTAAGAATTACATAGCTTTATTATATCCACCAGATGAAATCTAGCACCGATCGAGCATCAGACATCTATCCACCACATAAGGCTCTGTAAACATTCACACAAAAATACCAAGTAGTAAATATTCATAAAGTTTCGAATGATGGAACAAAACATACTTTAGTCCAACAACAAATTCAGATTGGATATACAGATTAATCCTCATTTTCCCTAAATAAATCTTGTATTCCTATTTGACTCTCCAATTAAAAGAAATTATGTATTTTTGAACAGCGTAATGTAATACCATGGTAATTCAGTTTCTTACTCTGCGTAACGATCACAAACCATGTGAAAGACTCTTTACAATGTATGTCACCTCAAAATATGAAATAATGGTTGATTTTATTTCTATTTTGTTTTTGTTACTTCAAGCTATGTTAAAACAAACATGTTAAACTAATGCACTTTAAGGCAATGCACACATTGATATCATTATAACTCTGAAATGAATTTAGACGAAATAAAGTAATCATTTAGGAATACAAAATTCAGTTTATGTTATAAGGATATAGACAATGAAATTTGAATTGAATATTAAGTATTCGCAGAGCTACAATATTCATTCAAAATGCCCAATACGGTTCAATTTACCTCACAATGGTAAAGCAATGACATTCACATGAATATGATTGCGTTTATTCTCGAAGTTTCAGATATAAAGTAAAACTAAAAGTTAATCTATTAATCGTGCGTCATTAAATACAAAACACTTTTCATGTGTTATATATTTGAAAAATATGTATCTAATTCCAAGTTCAGTAATCATGAGGTCACTTCTCTTCAATTTAATGAAATATGACAGACTGGTTTGGGAGGAGGCTCACTATTCCATCTACTACTACTTGTGCACTTTAATGCAATTAAGCTAAACGTATTCCAGCCCCATTTTGACACGCGTGAATGTTAATTAGTAGATTATTGCTCAATCTCATTTCACGTAGACTGATTACAACAATACAAAGTAATACATCATGCTCACATCGTTATCTCATTAGAAATAACGATTGTGGCATGGAAGGAGAGAATAAACGCTTCTCGTTACATGACAACAATTGCAAAGGAATTGATCGCTTACACATCTAATTACTATGGTACAATGAACGATACCAGGTACCATTTATAGGGGTGAAAAGAGCAAATGGTAAAGATAAAATGACGTTTCTACTAGCAAACAAACCGAATGGTATTGTCAGTTTCAGGCATAACAATGAACCGTTAAGGTTACCCTTCAAAGTAGCTTGTCGCTATAAATATGATGTATTCATTATCGGACTAACTTTTATTTTAGTCTCAATATAATCAATCCTCATACCCTTGTCTGACTGAGCAGAATAAGAGGACGGGGTTACCCTTTCCAACATGCAAATACGGTGTAACCTCCCCTCTCCCTTCAAATGATGGCAGTGACGCTCTCCAATACAAGAAAAATACACAAACTCGGAAAATAAACTTTGAAAAGTAAATTGTCATTTTGTCTGTATTTTCTATTTGCTTGCCTCTGTTTTCAATTAGTAAATTTGGCCCAGAAGTGCTAAATTACACAGTGGCGCACCCTCCTCTTTTAATTTATTGATGCTCCTTGATGATGCATTTAAACATAATGAAAAGCGATCCTCATGTAAATGATTCCAATGTAACTTCTCTTCTAAAATGTACTTCGATTATTTATAATTGTTTTTAAAAAGGCTTTCATTTTGCAATAGTTAAGCGTCTCATACACCGTTGAATCTCATGTTTTACAGCAACAAAAATATTTGAAAAATAAAAGAAATTAAGCATTAGAGGATCAATTCAAGGATTGCAAAGGACATATTAAAGCATTGGAATGAAGAAGAAAAAATCTCTAGTATCGTGTTTTCTTTAAAGTATGCTTAATATCGGCGTTAAAAATATCCAAACTTAAAAGTGCCTTATTTGCGTCGAGATATACAGCTTGCATATTTCGATTTAGTCGATAACTATGTGAAAAAAAGTTAAATTTACCTGCTGATAAGTTGACTTCCTTGGCGTGTTAAAAGTTATCACCGTCCATATAGAATGCTGAACAAGTATTTAGAAACATCCATTAAATCAGAGTGACATCTCTAGAGTGATGAAAATAAAATAGTACACCTGTGAAGCTCGGAGCCGGGTCAGGTAATATAAGAGCTGACTCTCTTTGATCGGTGCCGAGAACTGTTCTGTTTAGTTGTGCGAGAAAGGCGACACATCGCTGAGCATTTTGAGCGCTTCGCGGTCTGGTGTTGTCGTGTTTTATGTACTCCAATCAATACATGATGCATTCTTAGGAGACACGCACGCACGCTCATACGCACGCACACACGAGGGCACGCACTAAATACTGAACGCACACACACTGCTCAATTTCATTATGTTGGGTGTAACTTGGGTGCGGACGATTGACATGCACGAGCGCATCTTCCTATCGGTGTGTATCACGAACACTGAATACCCTTATAACTAATCAATTTTATATTCGTTCATTAACAAAACGAGTTCTTATATCCATTTACTGTGTATGTTACATCCTTTAGGGTGTGCATTGAATGTGTTGTTTGAATTATTTATGCGCATATTTTTCAGATGAAAATGAATCGTTAAAATTACATTAACGTTCTTTTTTCTGAGGACGACTCCCTAAAATAGATATTAATTTTCATTCCAAACTGGTATGTTCACTTTATAGTGTTTTCAACTTTAAGAAAAACCACACCCACTGTGGTATGAGGCTGTCCATAGAACTATTGTTCGTTTGATTTTGAAGAGTGCTTTGAAATTGTTTGTCGATTTTCGATTAACGATTTTCACGTTATATGAGAATAATACTCTATTTCCGGTAATATCAATAAAAACTTAATTTTCAAACCCTGATAGAGTATTCATATGCATTGTGTGTGTAAAGCTTGGTCATATTGGTGATTTGTAAAGGTGGCAGTACTTTAATATACTTTTTCTTGACACCATGACACCGAAAACGTCCAAGTAAATGATTTGACTAAAGACTATACATGTAATTCCAAATCGATTTAAAAATCTTTTTTCTCAGAGAAGAATTTAAAAATGTTAATTTTGTTTATAGAGCTAGTAGACTTTATTTATGTATGCCAATCGGTCACGGAATAGCGGGAATGGTTGTTATGGCCACCTTCAATTTCTTTCTCCCCCGCCCCCTTTTTTAGATTCGTGTTTAGATATGTTATCTCACTACCATCCCAATATGCATCTACCATACGTCATTTTTAAACTAGAAGTTATGACCTGTAAACATACTGAACAGACTTGTAAGTCCAATGACATATTTACAGTCTCTAAATATTCACGCTCATTATTTAAGGTTAACATGTGAAGACATAAATTCAACTTTAAGGGAAAAGCAACGACTAAGAATATTCGATATTAACAACATTCGAACGTTTAATATTTTGATTTAATCCACCAGTATTACGAAAAAAAGGCTTAACCCCTTTCTCTTACATGAATTTTCTTAAGAATTTATTTCATTGTCCATCTGGCTTCATAATTCTAATTCATGTTTTAAATCATTCTTGTTCTTCCGATTCGTAGACGATAATTATCACGAATTCCTCATAATTTCAGTCGTAGAATCCAATTTTAGTTGACCATCTTTGAACCATTGTAACATAATAAAATCTTGAGAACCTAGTGCATTCTCCCCAAACAACACATTTCGTAATTATATTTCCGAAATATTTTATTAATGAGAACGCAGAGGGAGGATAGTCACTCTCATAAATGATGACAATTTTTGTTCTAGACCTGGAATTTCATTGGTTGCTTCTATTTAGGCAAAGCTCATAATGGATACCTCTGAAGCTCACATTCAATTTGTTAAAGTCCCAATAGCGTAATTTTTATTGCGGTGAATTCTTTTCTCATTTCATTCATTTGGAGTAAATGAGCTGATATGGCCCTCTTCAAATGGTGTCATTAGCCAAGTAAAACTAATAATGTCCTGAACAAACATATATTTGTATTCCCTGTGGCTGTTCGTCGGGCTCTTTAAAGTGCATTACCATTATTAGTAGTAGTAGAGTTTATTGTTGCTATTATTTTTTCGGGGTTCACTGCCCTATCTTTGTCATGTAAAGTATTCTCTTGTCCCATTCTCGTCTCTGTTGGCATCCCCCTTTTTTTCTTATTCCCGGTTCCTTTTTGTAGTTACGAATTTGTCTTAATGATAAGTTCAGTACTGCTATTGCGATTTTATAGTGAAAGAAACTCTTTGGAAGCTCACAAATTATTTTCATCTTTACCAGAACTCATCAATATTTTCGTAAAAGTTTGTAAGCTTTTTCAATCTGAAGATTCATTTATCATTATGATCACGGACTGTAGCATTAGCGTGCTATAATTGGTCACCAAAATAAAGTGGAAGTTTAATTTATAGAATTTATGGACATTAACAAAAATATAGAATCAAATAAAATAGAAGGTGGGAGCTTAGAGTGTACTACATTGCTTTAACTTGAAATCAAATCTTGGTAATGTCTTCTGCTATGTTTGCAATGCCTATCGGAGCATAGAGCATTAATAATTCACTTTCAGATCAGGTAGTACATGTAATAAATTATTCACTGCTTCTGCGGAAAAAGATCCATGAACATGTGCCATCGAAAGCGAAGTGATTTGCCCGTTTCGTCGTCTAGTTTGCATTTTTAATTTGTTATTCGTGTCAGGGTATAGATCGGGGAAAAAATCTCCATCAAAGAGATGAAAGTACATTACTTAAAACATGTCCTCATTGAATAATTTGGATGTGAATTTGTATATTTAATGGTGCGCTTGCAACAGAACTAGAGCATGTATCGAGCTCGACACATTTTCATACGAATATTGATTTAGAATATGTCATATGCTGTCAAAAAATGTCTATATTCAGTGTCTGAGATTTGACACCTTGAAACTTGTGCTATCAACGTAATACCAAACGCTATTTTCCAAGATATACATCTACAGGAAAACCAGAGGTGATATGTACAATATTAATTACTACCTACAAAAAGAAAATTCTGACGAATATAAGAGGAAATGAAATTATTGCATCCAGTAATGCGCCTCTCTTTGGAAAATGATCACATGTTTCCACAAATTTATATTAAAAGAAAAAATTACATTGACCGAGATTTTTTGCAGTGGGAAGAAATGTTTTTAATTTTGGCAGCAAATTAAAGTTGTATTTTGATACATGGGATTTTTTCTTTCAATATGGAGACTTCTCTATTTTTTGTTTATGTTTCTGTCTCACTTCATATTTTCAACGAATAAATAAGTGAAATGTGGTAAACCGACACGTATACGACTATGCCTCCACCGCGCTATGCGAGTGTGCGTCTTCAAATCATCCTTTATACTTTAGGGCCCCGTCTTACAAAGAGTCGATATCAACAGGGGCGGATCTAGCTTTTTGCTAAGGGGGGGGTTTGACCAAAATAATGACGATGCGGAGCATCGTCCACGAGCCGCGAAGCGGCGAGCCGATTTTTTTGTGGGTGTTTAAGTGAACCCCGTAAGTGATGTTTTCCTGGCATCTATTAACACAATGGAGACCATAAAAAGCAGTGCATGATAACGTCTTTTTAAATCAAGTAACAGTTAAATACACAGTTATATCCAGAGTTATCATGTGTTTGGTTAAGTTACCAGATGAGTTGAATATCTTCTCACAATATTTGCACTTGAAAGGGTTTCTCTCCAGCGTGCGTTCTTTTTTCTTTCTTTTTTTCTTTTTTTCCTCTTTTTTTTCCCTTTTTTTTTTTTTTTTTTTTTTTGGGCCACCCAAGGGGGGGGTTTAAACCCCCTAAACCCCCCCCGTAGATCCGCGCCTGATCAATCACAACTATGTACAAGTAACAAAAGAGATATGAGAATGCAAACTTGTGATTGATTAGAGGACTTGCGATTGATTTGGATCAATCACAACTCTTTGTAATACGGGGCCCTGATCTGAGTATGACCGGGGAGACGGACATGGCGATCCTCGTTTGAATCATCATTCTGCTTTCAAGCTGTACAATATTATTTTTAATATGAAATCCCCTCTAATTTATAGTGATAATAAATATGTTCAAACGTAGACCATACTCTTTACAATCCTATACAAAAAAGCTTGAAAACAAAATTTGTGGACAGATTCAGATGAAGAAGGTCATCAAGTAATGCTTTAAATATTATTTTGTGGTCTTTTGTCTTAAATGGCGTTTTTTGGGCAAACTTTGCATTGGAAAAAATCTAACACAATATCCATAAAGGACATTTAATTCAAAGAAATTGTCACAAAACGTTTTTTAAATAAATAATTCCTCCCCCCCCCCCAAGTTGTACATTACCAATCCGTCATTAGAATAATACTTATCTATAGTAAATTATCTTTGTTATCATCGTCATCAAGTTTGTGGGAACTTTAAACCTTTAAAGTGTTTGCGTTTAAAACATATACAAAATTAGGTGGGGGAAAGTACGTGTGGATTCAAATGTTAACGATGTACTCTGTGATCTGTGTTTACGCAAAGTACTTTTTGCTATCAAGATCCCCTCCCCGTTAATTATTGTACATTCGAAACTTTTCGGAAGAAATCACTTGGAGGTGTACGATTACCAAAACCGATGCAGCAGTCAGAAAGAGGAAATACGACTTGCCTATGGGGCAAACGAGGTTAACTAGTTGAGGGCATTGTATCTCCAATAAAAGGCCATAGAATCGGGTCAATCGATTGTACAGCATTGGAAACCTTTTCAAAACGTCATGTGTAGATCTGTTTGCCATATTATGTGACCACTGCCCCTATAGCCGTCTACGAACCTTTGAAGTTCGAATTGGTACATCACATTAAAGGGAACCAGTCTGTACCAAACAATATTTTGATCGGTATAATTAGGGTTGCATACCAGTACGGAATATTCCAAATATCACAAGACTATCATCATTGACGTATACTGCCCTTCGTTCTGCAAATCAAACTCTCTTGACCGTTAAAAAAGCAAAAACAAAATACCTTGGTGATAGGTCCTTTTCATGCTTTGCTCCACGTTTGTGGAATTCTCTTCCAGCCTCCATTCGTTGCATATCTGATATTACTTTGTTTAGATCAAAATTAAAAACCTACCTAATGGAAAATACATATTCAACCTAGTTCTTAAATTGTTACCTTATCTTGTTATCTTATGTTTGATGATTTCACTTTAAATTTGTTCTCCTGTCATTACTCTGTTTAGTTTTACTTGTATCAATATTGTAAAGCGCTTTGATATAAATGTCTTATGAAAAGCGCTATATAAGTAAAAGTTATTATTATTATTATTACCCCTATATATATATATATATACTTGATATTGGGGGAGGGCAGAGTATTTAGTAGTAGGCCTATTAGTAGTAGTAAAATTACACTTTATTTAATAACTTGTTTAGTATAAGGCAATATGGCACAAGGTCTATTTAATAAATTACAAACAATACATTGTCAGATACAAACTGTTAACAATTTACGATTTGGGACATTCAAACTGCAAGCTCTGCTTTTAAGCTTTTGCTTCCAGCTGCGAGATAAACCAAGTGTCCTTCATCCACTGGTCTGAGTATTCATGATCACAAAGTAAGGATATTTTAATAAAGTTTACCGATATGATATAGCAATGTTTAAGTCGGTTTGGCCGTGTGACTAGGTCTGTCTTCATCCGACTGAGGCATTTTTAATTAAAGGAATTTTTATAACGATTAATATTACGCTCCAATAATTTATTAGTAAATAACGTTAACTGATAGTATAGCCGTCTTTTTTGCTTAAGAGCAGTGACGTAAATGACGTTGAATTTAATATTAATGGCGCCTTCTTCCACGCTTATAGTTATCTTGAAAGAGGTAATAAATGTTTATTGATGGTTAAATCACCCGTTTCATTATCGCTTGTCCACATTAATTTTCCCACCTCTTTCTCTATTGTCAGAGGTTCAATGACCTCAAGACTATAAGGAGGGCTCGCGATCATCCTCGATCATGAATAAATGATTGTGGTAGTTTGATGATGCGACAACAGAAACACATCAAGTGGCAGGATACATGACAAATAGAAGCCGAAACAGGTGGTCTCCGTTGTGCTCATTGTTCAAAAGTTTATACAAAACAGTGAATAAAGTCAATGGCAAAGTCATCTGTTTTGTTCATACGCCTTTATAGTTTTGTATCATTGGTGTATCGGTAATTCATCCTTCTTTCGTCGCATTTTTTGTATTCCTCTTCAAATGTCTTGGGACATTTTAGTTTCCATTTCTCTTATCTCATTGAGGCATGCATGGATAATGTTAATATTTAACTGCTTGGTAAAACTGGCAGGTGATACACTTGATATCATAATGAATACAAAATAAATTTATCATAAACGGTTCAAAGAGGCCAAATTCGTTTACTTATTTAAAAGAGCCTTTGGGACGTTCAAACTTCAAGCTCTGATTTTCAGCGAATTGTCTCCAGCTGTGAGATAAACCAATTGCCGAACATGAAGATTACTTTTTTAATATTGCAAATTTAATTCACACAGAGAATCATATCCGAAATTTAAATAAGTATATCATAACTCTTCAGGCGCGGATCTACGGGGGGGTTTAGGGGGTTTAAACCCCCCCCCCCCCTTGGGCGGCCCAGGAAAAAAAAAAAAAAAAAAAGGAAAAAAAGAAAAAAAGAAAGAAAAAAAGAAAGAAAAAAAGAAAGAAAAAAGAACGCACGCTGGAGAGAAACCCTTTCAAGTGCAAATATTGTGAGAAGATATTCAACTCATCTGGTAACTTAACCAAACACATGATAGCTCTGGATATAACTGTGTATTAAACTGTTACTTGATTTAAAAAGACGTTATCATGCACTGCTTTTTATGGTCTCCATTGTGTTAATAGATGCCAGGAAAACATCACTTACGGGGTTCAAATAAACACCCCCAAAAAAATCGGCTCGCCGCTTCGCGGCTCGTGGACGATGCTCCGCATCGTCATTATTTTGGTCAAACCCCCCCTTAGCAAAAAGCTAGATCCGCCCCTGCTCTTAAAGTTTGTCTTACTCAAAGATTTATCCTGTCATAATGATGGGTACATCATTTTATACAAAAGTGAACTTTGATCAGATTTGACATTTTGTTAGGATTTTACCATTTGAAATTGATCCAGATGTTGCTCGTTGTCAATCACCCTTTTGCGTGTGAGCTTCCTCTAATTAGTCCACATCTAACTTCTTTTCACAGCCCCTACTCCCTAGTATGCGTGATTGGGTGGCAGGAAAATACATTTTCGACAATAATCCAGACAATGGACTAAGACGTCATCGAAAGTATGTCAGAACAGTTAGGGAAATAACAGATTCCTTCTATTTGTAGTGGTATCATCAATCATAACCTCAGCTTATTCTTGTTGTGATGTGAGCATGAAATTAAATGTTTCCTTAGGAGTGATCGAAATGTGCAAGATGAGAGACGGGAGATTGAGGTGGAGACACAGACAAGAATGGGAAAAAAAGAAAAAAGAAAGGGGTAATAATTAAAGAAAAGAGAGATAGAGAGGAGAGAAAATGAAGAAGATGAATATATATGGAGAGAGAAAGAGAGAGAGAGAGGCTTGAAATGACATTATTGGAGCAGATTGCACACTGTAAAAAATAATTTGTTCATTGGTAATTTTTACGTATTTTTTCCATGTAGAATTTACTTGTAAACATTAGTTTTGTCACTTACGCACTAAATTTAAGTCTTGCAAACTCAAACATTCAATTTAGTAAAACATACGTGGAATATTTAAGTAAAATCAAATACATAAGAACTTTAAGTAATTTCAGCTTGTATTAATTAAGTAATTTTAACTCAAAATCAGAAATTATACGTATTACTCAAACAATTTATGTTGATTATTCTTATCTTTTTAAAGTAAGGACCGATGCAGTGCGTAATAGAAATATTTACATAATTTATGAATATTCATTAAGACCAAATTAAACTCTTTTTTAAATAAAACAATTCTTTTTTATGGTTGAATGAAAATTTAAGGACTTTAAAACATTAACTAATTCATTTAACATGGCTAAGCAAAGACAAGACAATTTTTAATTGTTACCCAGTTCAAAACAAATAAAAACTTGATATTTCAGGAAATTGTCAACCAATTTTCCTTTTAAGATGCTACGATCAAGTATATATAAAATTTGGAGCCTTTCAATATGTGTCGAATTGAAGCGTATGTAATAGTTTGTGATGGTGGTAGATATATATATACGGTTAAATCTTAAATAGAAGTAGTGAATGATTAGTGGATGTTACTTGTTAGATTAGATGGGTACCAAATCGTGCAATATGTAATCCTATCATAGCTTTTTTTTAATTATCTAAAATGATTACAATACTTAAATTATTAACGTTAATGTAACTCGATTTAACTGAGTCAAAATTTATTCAGCAAAATAAGTAAATTCTACATAAGATGCCGTAGGTAATATTTACTTAATAAAAATAAGGCAATTCTTTTCCTCAATTTTATTGAGTTATTTCGACTATTATTTTTTTACAGTGCAGCTTGGCGTAAAGTATGAGGGAAAAACGATCTTTTCTAGTTCATGTTTTATTAGAACCAAAAGAAATTGCACGTCGGTGCGGAAATAGATGTTCGGAAAAAGTGATCAAAGTTGGAGTTAAGGATACGAAAAAAACTGCGCTGATATTGATGACAAATCCCCTAGGTATACGTAAACCTCTCCTCTCTGATCAACAAACATTAATCATATCGTCGCTGTTTTCACGAAGTGACGGTAGTGAAAAAAAATTGCATTCCTTTGCGTTACGATTTTCCTCACTACCGTCACTTCGTGAAAACAAGGACGATATATCAGTATGTGTATACCACACTGCAGTATACCACGCTTTTATCATACTATATCAACAATATTCAGTAAACGCAAACCTGTTCTTCGCAGACATGCTTTTAGCTCAACCAAACTGGAATGTGGTGAAATGCTTGAAAACTAATTTGATCAGTCGCATGATGTCTGGTAGATTTGTGGGATGAACACGGAAGAGGTAAACGTCCTCTGGAATGAGACTCAATCAACCACACAGTGCCACACGCACAAACACACGCGCACACACACCCACCCACACTCAAATATGTATACTTTATATATATATTTATATAGCTATAATTGTGTTGTTGTTGTTATTGGTTGTTAGCTTTCTTTTAGGAGCGAGGCAAAATGTCGAAAAGGTCATACCATGAACCTACTTCTTAGTAGGTCCATACTCAGACCTTCTTGCAAACTTCACTGAGGATCCTCATTAGCCACAGGAGATAAATCAAAGTACGTGCATGTAAGTAGTTTATTGCCAAGCAGATTTTTTTCTCTCTCCTGAGCTTAGTCAAAACAAACATATCGTTTGTATATTAACTTTGGTTCAGGATAAAACAGTGTGGTCCAATACACAAAGTAGTCATCCATCTCTCAAATATTATGTATGCATCGAGAATGTGACTTAATTATGAACAGTAGTTGAAAACCTTTATCATTACCCCCCCCCCGCCTGAAAAGAAGTTTTAAACAGTAGATAAACCAATCTACCAAGAATGTCGCATACCTTACCATAATAAACTGGCAAATGATTTGATGATAATGATAATACTGATAATAATAAAGATAATAATAATAATGATAGTGATAAAAATGATGATAATAAAGTTACTAACAAAAATGAAAATAACAATAATAAGATTTTAACACACCTTATATTGTTGCTCTTGCATCCACTAGGTAAAGCATAGTACGTCTACCCAACATAGAGCTAGGACAACATCATTTACAATGCGACATAATACATAATATATTATATAGACTACTGAAACTACAAATTAAAACCATAGATACAAATTATTGATCCTTTGAAGAATTTGAATAAGTGGGTTTTTAACGGTGTTTTTAAAGTGTGTAGGGGTGGGGCATTTGGATATGGGGTGGGAGGCTACTCCATAATGTGGGAGCGGCAACAGAGACAGAGAGAGAGAGAGGGAGAAAGAGAGAGAGAGAGAGAGAGAGAGAGAAAGAGAGAGAGAGAGGGGGGAAGGGAGGGGGGGGGGGGGGGGGCTCTGTCACTGTAACGCGTCTTTACACGGGGACCAGACATCAATCGGTGGAAAGAAGGAGCTGCAGCGTGGAAGATGGCGCATTAGATTTGACAAGCTTTTGAAAGGTATGGTGGGCAGTGACCATAATACGGATATCCAGGGGAAGGAGAATAATTTAGAATTGTACATGTTGACGTATTGGTAGTCATTGGGATTAAGAAGGATCGGAGTGGCATTTATAATATCTAAACGAGATTGCCATAGATCAATCAGTCATTTTGTTACTTCATACTAAATTTCAGACAGATGCTCCTTGCATTGTTACTTCCATAGTTCAAGAGTTCAAGCCCCCTATTAACCGGGTTTCCGAATATTTTATATTGATGATAATGACTCTGAAAACGAGTTTCTGTATTATACAAAAGGATTGAAAATCTGCATAAAAAATATCAAGATATCTTCAAAACCTTATGATTTATGAATGAGTGACCGGGTGAGAGTGAAACGAAACCGTCATAGACGACTTTCTGTAATTATCGTCTATAACAGAGTGTGTACAGAAAGCAAGCCTTGTTATGCTCGACAATAATGATCACAACATAATAATATATACAGATAAATCAAAACAGATCTAGAGGGACAGGATAATTCTAATTTTACTCATCGATGGGAATATAGTGATAGTGGTGGTTATTTTACCTGACAGCTAAGAAGGCAATAAATGGTTAGTAAGCAACCAGAAGACCGACGGTTTAAGGTCCTCTCCGAGGGACCTGGTAATGAGGATTAATGCCTTACCAAAGGGCACTAGCGCATCAACTTGGCTTTACCCGGGTCACCGGATAACGAGACCACTGCTCTACCGACTGAGCTATTGCACCTTAGGAGTTAAATTTAATGTGTGATTGATACGCCTACCGAGAGGAGAATAATGTATCAACCTGTTGTGACGCTGAGACATTCATCTAATGCGACTACAGAAAGGACTTCATGGTTCATTTTCAAAGATATTCATGTAATGGTAAACAAAATGGAATTTCGCGCCCCCAGGAATATCTATCAGATTCTACACTGGACACCTCTTCAATATTTCAAAACTCCGCTTGTCAATTAAGACATCGGGGCTTTGATCACTGAATTGCTATCTGCTGATGACTGCATCCTTGTTGCTCACATCATCTATCATCTACAGGAAATGATGGACAGTTTCTCAAATGATGCAAAGAACTTTGGTTTGCAAGTCAGCATCACCTGTTACACCTCTAGAAAGCATAATCTCAGGTGATGCAACCATTGGAGAAGATTTTGATACTAGCATTACTAAAGCTATTGTTGCCTTTGGGCGCCTCGAAGAATGCGTTTGGACACAACATGGGATAAAGATCAACATCAAAATCAAAATCTATCACGCCATTGTCATCATTAGCCTGCTGTGTGGTGGTGAATCCTGGATGTGCTACAAACGATATTTCAGCGCTCTTAAAAGATTTCAACGGAGGCCTATGACGTCCATGATGAGCAAACATCGGTAGGGCAAAGGAACCAACAATCAAGTCATCCGACCTACTGCAAAACCAACCGTTGTAGCAGCTAGACATACTCGAAATCAAGGCGTCAACCATCAACTGTCTGTGATGTCCAGCAGACGAGGTTCCCCGAAAGTTCTACCAAAATCCTGCGACTTGTCTTTAGTCAGGGGTCACCTATTTGATATAATTTATAACATTGCTTTATCATACCACAACCTGTATCTGCAATTTCATTCAGTGATTATAATAGCGCAGTTTGAAAGCGATATTCATATGTCATTATTATCACGGGGTTTACCCATTCTGAATCCTGGCTCTAGTCCAGTAGACCGACAACACACTAGATCGACACGACCGACATAGCGTAAACATGAGGGTTTACGAGACCAACATGTTGGCACTATTACTCAGCGGCGTATCCCAAAAACTTAATCCGTGGGGGGGGGGGGGGTATCCTGGGGGGGGGGGGGTATCCTGCCAAGACAAGATGTAGGAAGTAATGTATCTGTAGACAAACTCGTGTCGGTGTTTTTTTGTATTTTTTGTGTATTTTAAACAGATTCTGAGGGTTCATAACTATACAACATTTTCTGTCTCGTGCATGGGTTGTCGGAAGTTTAAAACGGGATGTCCCGCATATCCCTGGCACATCACCAACGTCATCTGGCAAGAAATGAATAAGGTTCCCACACTCAGCCCATGTGAGATGGGTACAGGTAAAAAGAAATTCCAAGGATGCCTCGCACCCTCCTTCGCCTATGAACAGATGAAGATAATATATATGGCGCAACAATATGTCACACAGGTAGTGTGATCGCGCTACTAATTTTGATACTCAATTTCCGTGTTATTTCATCTTTATAATGAAGCCCCAAATCTGTCACCACAAGCAATTAGAGGTGTATCACCTTTAATTAGACTTTCAACTCTTTGGGTTTCCTAGTGTAGGTCGGAGGTCCTCGGTGATTGACGAATAAATTTAGCTGTCTTTTTATATGAATAAATCCAAGCGCTCTCATAAAAACCTAGTTTTACAGTTAAAGTAAAGATGTCAAAGGACTGGAAACCTGAAAATCCTTTTTGTGTCAGACAAAACAGAGATCCCATTTACATTTATGTTTTTGAAAGGCGTCATCATTTATACATGTACATTATGTATATCATGTTTATGTAATTTCCAATGTATAAATGTATGGAATTGAAAGGTGTTTACTTGATGTATCTGTGTTTTTTTTACAAATGTGTTCATATAAAGATAGAATTGAATAATTCAAAATGAATTCGTAGTAATTATCAGTGGCGTTTCCAGCAAACTGCCGTTCGTCTCTATTTCCCACTCGCTTTAAAGGAATTTTTAGTAATTGGCCCGGTTAAAAAAATTGGCCAACTTCAACCTCTTAATTATTAAATGTATTTTTGGTAATCATGTTGTTTCGGTAATGTTCGGGAAGCCTAATAATAATAATAATAATATTTAATTTTTATATAGCGCTTAATACAAATGTCTCTAAGCGCTTTACAAATATACTATTACCCCGGTCATTGGATTGAGTGCTTGCCCGCACACACTGTGTGCACAATCTCCACTCCCTGGGGAGCTTTCCATGCAGCCGGGCGTTACTTGACGCTCACAAGCTGTTTGACCAACAATGACGGCCGCATCCTACCGGGTACCCATTTGACACCTGGGTGGAGAGTAGCAAGTGCAGGTTAATATCTTGCCAAAGGATATTAGTGCCGTGTCGGGATTCGAACCCTCGACCTTCGCATCTCCAGTCAAGCGCCTTAAACCACTCGACCACGACACTCCGTGGCCTAACTATAAATCAGAAAACAAACTTGGAAAATAAGAAAGGTCACAATGATTCAGTTTGTTTTTCCCTCCCATGCACTGGTGACGCCAAATGCTTACTGATAATTCAAAACAAAACTCTTGAAGATATACTTTTAGCGGGCACGCCTATATGAGATTATGAAAGTGTTGATTGGTTTAAGTATTGATGTAAGTGGATTCGAACTGACTACAACGCCCATGACAAGCACCATTGAACGAAGATTATTTCCGAAATGTATTGTCAATGAATTTCGTAACATTTTTAAGTTCACTTGGATAATAATCAATCTACTTTCTTTCTTTCTTAATGACGCTCAAAATAATATTTTTGACGTCCGAAATTTTCAATTATCCCAAGTGTAAAAAATCTTTCGATTGTATTTTTATAATAAATACGAAATACAAAATACCTCTTATGTTTTAACTGAAATGCTTTTTGACAATACTTGTGATGTTCATTTCTTTCGAGTGTATTTTTATAATAAATACAACATACAAAATACCTCTTATGTTTTAACTGAAATGCTTTTTGACAATACTTGTGATGTTCATTTCTTGTCATCTTGTGTAAGCACTTTAAAATATTCACATTGAAGATGATAACTTTCATTATTCCTACAATGTCATATTACATTTTTATAATAGCCGTTTATGTAGATATTATGTATTTGTAATCATGTACGTTATCTTGAATTGAGGTGACGTACATCCGCCATTCATTCTTTTTATATTCTTATAAATATTTTGATGATGCCCTTACGTTCAGATAGTTTTTTTAAATCTCCATGCACGTCTTTCATAATCATTCTCATAAACCTCAAGTCTTCTGTACGTTAACGTGACCAAGTACGTCGATACTCTTGAATATAATTAGGTTTTTATAAGTAAAATGAGTGATAAACAAGATGCCATGCATGTCGTATAAGATTCAGAGTTTATTTTTCAACAAGACGAGGTTGTATTCCTTCTAGAACAGACCATGGATTATAAAGTTGAAGATTAAACAGCATTGTATATTCTTTAAAATGATGAGCAATAACGAGTCGATAAATAATGATAATCAATTTTTCTATCGATTCGGCATTCAAAAGATATAATACAATGGCATAAAAATATAACGACATGAGATATGAAATATAAACTAAAAACAAATGATAAAGAAGCACCTCCTGAAATTGCCTTGAAGGGGGAAAAAGGGGAATTTTGAATTTCCTTATGAACCTTAGGCCTTCCCCATCGGCTCCTGGAAATGAACCAGAGGAAGCTACAAACATAAGAACAAAACAAGAACAAAAATAGGAAATAAAAAATATGAAATAGCCTATAATGAAGGAAGAAAAAGAAGAAACCACCCACACAGAAGCAACCATGACAATTGATCTCATGAAATCTTTGACGTGATGCACTATGTGAATATCGAATAGAATTGCTATTAGGCCTACATAAATGTCTTTAGGATATTTAGTGTTTAGTTCAATTTCTAGAGCCTCAAGAGTGAGAAATAAATCATCTCCTCGTATGTTGAAGCATCGGTAAAACCATTTTAAAGAAAGGAAAATGCCGATAGTTTCCAAAATCCTTCTTTTAGATTAAACAATATAAAGATAAGAAAACTATTGCCCATCTACACAAGTAGGCTTGTAAACTGATATCGTAACCTTTCAAATTCATTTGGACGTTGGTATTGTTGTATCCGTATGGGAGATGAAGACCTTAAAATGAACGAAATATAAAATTCTAAGAGCAAGGTAGAATGTAGAGAACCATGCCCGAATTGTTTATTACTAGTGGCGTATATACATGAGACAAGGTGGCATGTATCATCGATAAGATGGAGAACAAGAGTGAAAGAGAAGCGGAGAAAATGAAAGGGAGAGGTGAAAGGAGGGAAAAAAGAATAAGGCTAAATCACAACCTCTCCTGACCTATCATTCCTATTCAATTCACTGTTTAATATCATTGCCCCACCCCCTTAATGGCTTGCCCCGTGCTACGCCACTATCATTAATATCATGCCCTTGGGCCTATCACAAGATTTGATGAGATATTAAGAAATGTCAATCATTTGTGCGGGTTGGTAGAGTATTACAAATGATTTCCTTTTTCTTGCGTATAACGCTCGCGGCAATAACTTATTATTTCAATGTCTGCTATTGCTATTATTATAGCAGCTTTTTCTTAGAATTGTTATTAGCTGCGCTCTACAGTTAATTCACAGGCCCTCAAAGGTAAAGCAATTATTGGACTATTGATAGATGACTACGTCACTTACTGAACACCCGTTATAGATTCACAGGTAAACTACTTTATCGAAGCTATAGTTCAATAACTACATCATGACTGTGTAGCTGTTTGGCCTATAAGAAACGAGTATCACAATCTATGTCGATAATTCTGATTGATAGTTACTCAAATCAAATATTAAACTGATAAATGTCGGCAGGGCAAGGGGTTCATTTGAGCGTTGATATTAGTTAATCTCTCTGTAAACATCCATTAGAGTGTATGGGTTTATGATCACATTATCGTTCCGCATCTAGATCACGTGATGTCGAGTCATGGAAGCGCCATGCACTCTCTGGTATGCGCTTGCGTATCCCTGCAAGACTTTGTTCTTTTTCGAGGGACCCGGAAACCGAATCCTGCTTTTAATAGATTTAGTTTTTGCCAAGATTTAAAGTCTTACCACGCACAGTTGTATTTACTTTTTTTGGCATAGACCATTCTTCATCCCTTTCATCTCATTTTACAGCCACTTTCTGTCATTATTACCCCCCCCCTCTCATTTTTCCTTCTCCAGATATTGTTGTCTCTTTAATATCTATAAAGTGTTTGACCGTCCCGAAAAAAGAAAATTAATACCCCTCTCTCTATATACTCCCCCCCTTTCTCTCTCTCTCTCTCTCTCTCTCTCTCTCTCTTCTCTTCTCTTTCTCTTAATGCTTACTCTCCATGTCCCACCCTTTGAACCCCTTCTCCTTTTCTCTCTAGTCTCAATCAGAGTCAAATTCGTTCCCCTCCACCTATCTCTCTTTTCCCTCCATTGATCCCGCTTGTTTCAGTCTTCCATTTCACCTCTCAGAGAATAAATCTCCTGGGTTCCATTTTGAACCATGTCTCGGTTATCACACCCACTTAATCAGTAGCGATTACCTGTCTTCACAATGCGTTGCTCCCGTCACTTTCTCAAGTGGAAAGTGTAGTCGCACTCAAACCGTAAAGTGCATTCACTCTCTCCAATGAGCACCTCTCAACATTGTGATCGATGTGATTAAACTTCAATCGCAACACTGTTGACAATACACGCTTCAATTGCATCTGATTTCGGCGTGTAGGCGGTATCAGAGGATTTAATCAACCAACCCATAAAGGATGGATGCCAATGTATTGTAGAGATATGGAAATAAATGCCGCTTGTCCCCGCCGGGTATCTCCGGAAGAGATTCACAGCTCGCCTGACAGGAATATGAAGATGAATGAAGGTTATTCTCAATAACGACTGTTCCGTCCCCAAACCGTCATCTAAATTCCTACCTCCTCACTCACACCCTCCTCCCGTGACAGTGATGCCATTTAAGAGTTAATAACTATTTCGACCCAAGAGGAACGTCCATTACCTTCATCTCGCTCTCCTCCATTCACGAAAGATGACCCGAGTCAGCTCCTTGGAAAGAAGACGACCATTCGATCGCCTCACAAATCGATCTTTAACAGTTCAAAGAATTAAGAAAAGGTTGAAAATAAACCCACGAAGCACGAATGATCAATTATAATCGTTTTTGTTTACCACGTAACCGTTCATTCAACCTGTTTGACTCGATGATTATATACACTCAATTTAGTGCACGCATGCACGCATAACACGTCTACAATATTGTAACTTCGTCTTACGAAGACAGATATCCAATGTACCTGCCCCTTGTCCCACTGGCCTCTCCAGTTTCTACGATCAACTTCACTCCTTAAATCTGTGTAACATCAAACTCATTCAAAATAGCAATATGGAAATAAAAAGCTACACGAATGTCTTACCAGTTATCTTCCATACCCCCCCCCCCCCTCTCTCTCTCTCCTTTAAAAAATAGGCCCGTTAGATTTAAAGAAAAATACTAAACATGTAAATCGATGTTTCACATTTTCGGACAAAAATTATCTGTCATCCATCTCAATTCTCCATCACAAATGATGTTGGTATCATTATATAGAACTTTGTGAAATGAACACTTGTCTACTTCATGAAGAAGTCCATATCTACCATAGATGGCGGTAGACCTGTCACATCTGACTTCATTAAGTCCTTAAGTCCATATTTATTCTTGTTAATCATAGAAACATTAGCAGTGGTTATTCGCAATGAACAAAAATTAAAAGGTATTTTGATAGGCAATATACAGACAAAGATAGTAATGTATGCGGACGATTGTTCAATTTTTTTGAAAGACACAGAAGATATGAAAATCTTAGACAAAATATTAGATTCCTTCTCTCAGGTATCTGTATTAAAAATTAATAGGGATAAAACACAAATTATGAAGCTTGGGTCTTCTAGTCATAGTAATGAAAATTTGACCGGTATAACATTGGGTAAGATGGTTTCTCTGGTAAAAGTTCTTGGAATATACTTATCTTTGGATATTAATGTTAAAGAAGAAATGAATTATAAGGAAATACTGAGCAAAATAAAAAGATCGTTAGGGTGGTGGAAGCAACGGGATTTAACACTTTTTGGGAAAATTCAATTGGTTAAAGTATTTGCAATCTCTAAATTACTATAATCTTCTATAATGTCGGTACCACCAAGTGTTTTCAAGGAAGTTGAAAAGATATGTTTTAATTTTATATGGAATGGACATGATAAGATAAAAAAGAATATTTTATATTCGAACTATGATAAAGGGAGTTTGAAAATGTTGAATTTCAAGTACATGATCTATGCACAGCGTGTAGTGTGGATTAAGAAACTGCTTGGTGGCAATAATGACATGAAATGGAAACAATTTTTCGAATATATATTCAGAACGGTAGGAGGAAAGTTAATATTTCTTTGCAATTATAATCCCAAAACAATCAATATTAAGGCACCCAATCTATACTTGGATTTTTCGAACATCTGGAATTATTTAAAGGAGAAGGAATATATTGTAAAAGAAACACATAATGAAAATCAAATTATCTTTAACAATACTTTTATTGAAGGTAGGATAATTCCTTTTAATGCAAAATTATTTCATGTTAACATTTTTCAAGTTAAACATTTGACGGACGCAGAAGGTGATATGAGATCAGGGGACTATTTCATAAGAAAAGGTCTTAATGTAGACGATCTGTTTTTTCTTAATGATCTATACACCAAATTGCCAGCTGCCTGGAAGATTAAGATAATTTGCAGAGGGAGAGATGATACTCTAAATGACACTGTTGATCTTTCCAACATTAACTTTATCATTAACAAAACAGTGTATTCTTTTGAGTCTGTCTCTTCCAAAATGCTCTATAACGTTTTTATTGCTATAATACAAGATGCATTTGCTTTTAAACATCCAGAGGTAATAGCTTTAAATCTAGATAAGTCGGAAACTACAACATGTTTCTCAATCCCCAGATTTTCCACTCTAGATGGGAAGTTAAGGGAATTTCAGTATAAACTTTTACATAACATTATATTTTGTAATGATAAATTGTATCTTTTTGGATTAACACAGTCAAATTTATGTTCCTTTTGTAGAAAAGAAGTAGAAACCTATCGTCATATCTCTTTGAATGTTCTAAAGGATCCAGAATATGGAATGAGATGGGAAACAGTTTAAAGATGTTTCAGTTTCTTAATATGCAATGGATTGATGTGTTGCTTGGTTTCAGAAAAATATGAAAGATAATATATTGTTAAATCATGTATTGATTCTGGTCAAATATATGATTTACAGTAATCGTAAAAATGGAAAGTTCCCAACTAGTAAAGAAATATGTAAGGCTGTAGAGAACTCAAAAAAAGTTGAACATGAAAAAGCAAAATTCAAGGACAAACTGCCAATACATTATCAAAAATGGGAACTGATTGTATATATATTGTAATTCCTGTTTCCTGTTCACTCCCTCACTTTCTCATCGATCCGGACACTTATCTGCTATCGTGTTTGCTTGTTTTTTATATTTTATATATATATATATTTTTTTTAAAATTTAAATAACGGTATAGTTACAGCCCTCCACTGAAACAAGACCCTTATATAGTTATAATGAAAAATGCACCATATCATTATATGTAAATATAACAATTTGTGTTATCATGGGTTATGAAGCAGCACCTTCACCTTATACTTTTTGTTTATATAAGAAAATCTTTGTTCAGATTGCTTAATTTATATTGAACTAATTAATTTGCATATTATGTTGTAAAAATTGTTCCTTTTTATAATGTTGTATCCAAGTATTACCGTCACCTTTTCCCTTTTTAAAGGAATTGGAGCACATTCTGTACACTTGTTTGAATGTGTACTATATTAGTTTGGATACTTATGGAAAATATTTTTTAAATATGTCTGTGTTTATAATGTATGAGACAATGTACTACATGTATGTTTATACTGTAAGAACAATTGTGTTCCTATCATCATTTTGTATAATTATGAAGATCTGAATAAAGGCAAAAAAGCTTAAAAAAAAAAAAAAAATCTAAGACAAATGATAATATGCCAAACCATCGCCATTTTTTTATATGGAATGTAAACTTGCATAGTTCTTTAATTGGTGGTACATCATTTGAATCGTGTTTTTTAAAATAAATATGACTCACTATAGGCTTCTAGGATAATGAATCCTTTTCAACGTGTCAGTCTGGAGGTTGAGATAAAAGAAATTCAAAGAGGAGGTGTTAAAGAATTTGTTAGCAAACAGAAGTTAAGAGAAAATAAGCATCGTCGGAATCTATGGATCTATATATTTGGTTTGCTTGAAATCTGAAATGAAATATCTTCTCATTTTCTTCCATAAATGCAACAACGAAATTCGGAATATACATAGTGCGTATTGAGAAAGCTGGGACACCGATCCATTTGTCCCTTATGAATGATTCTATGAATACTGGCGCAGTAAAACAATTTCTTTGTAAAATGTTATTTCGTTTTCTAACTATATATTTTTGTTACATACATTAACAATAAGGAGGTATAGAAGAAAAGGAAAGCGATTTTCATATAATTATGTTGACACACACGACGCCCCTGCCTCCCCCTATCACAACTGTTTTGTTTGTAGTTTATGTCCCGAATTTGTGAATCAGTTAGGCCGGTCCAGTCTCGCACACTCTACATGAGCCTATAAAGGAAACGTGATACTATGGTCACATCAAAACAAGAAGCTGTGAAACTTATGACTGATGGTATATTATCACAGAATAGTAGAATCTGGTTTTCCCCTGAATGTTCTGACAACCCTGTCAATGACGTATCGATTGTAACATTGCTAGGTTTTTCATGCCCTTTTTTTATTTCGTTTTCCATTTCAAACTTGCACACCCCCTCTCTCTCTCTCTCTCTCTCTCTCTCTCTCTTCATGTCTGTCCCTATAGTTGTTCATACGTCTCTCTGTCTTATTTCAATGTCGCCCCTTTCAATCACTCTCGATGTCACTCTCTCTGTCTGTTGGTCTCTTTCTGTCTCGTGTCCTCTTTCCATACCACCATTGCTCTGAAATAGCATACAAAAATTGAAATATTAAACCATACGAAAAAGCTACTACATACCATATCCATTGTCTAATTGTCATTAAGCGATTACATTCATCTTAAGTAGCTGTTCCGTAATGTGGTAGGTTTTTTTATCACCATTGAAAACTAGCTTGCCCATTCTGGGGTAAACATTGAGAGAAAATACATTAAAAGAAAAAGGGACACTGTTTGTCTTTTTTGCGATTCGGGGTGGTATTGACCCCGTTGTCATCCTCTCCCTTCTTTCCTCTAACAGCGAAAAGGTGTAAGTGTGATGATTGATATCAAGGCGAATAAAAGTTACTCAATTATCTTGTTTCTCATCTGTTAAGACGTCAGTCGTTTCCCCCCATGCAAGAATTTGGCAGTGATGCTAATATTTTACATAACTCCGTCACAAATTTTAATTTTCTGAACGATGGAGCTCAGTTGGGCATCAAAGTGGTATCAAATTATCATTTTGAACCACTGTACTCCTACTTGTGATAGCCTAACGATTAAAAAAAGTGTTTCAATTTAGTCAACCCTTATATCATCTCAATGTTTGGCCCTTTTCTGGGACGCTTTTTTGACCCCAAGGGAGAGCTGTTATTTGTCATATTCCTGACGTTTCGTTATTGTTATTTTATGTATTATCGCTGATTTACATTCCTCTTCGGGTAAAACAATACAAAAATATTATCATTTCAGCTGTAGTTTATAATCATTAGTCAAGGACAAGATGTCCATTACAACAATGCGGGTCAGTTTATCATAATTATAACATCTGGATTACGAAATACCAGACAAGATTTTAACAAAAGACACGAAGCGATACATAGGCAACTGCCGTGTTTTGATAAATTATTCTAGTCGGGAACAAATTTAACATCCTGTTTTTCAGACGAATCTAGACTCTTGACAACTTCTTCGATCTATATGAAGATTGGGAGAATATTGACAAGTGAAACATAATTATGCATTAAGCAGATGATATAAATCTGGAATTATGTCGAATTAAATACCATCAGGGTATTCTGAATACAATAAACCTCCGTTATCTGGATTAGTTTCATATATTTTTTACTACCAAAATTAAAACAAATAAAATGAAAGTAATAAATAAAATAGTCATATTTTTGTATCTTTAGAAACAAAATAGATCACGATTGCCATACATATCCATTATTAGAACGTGATAACATGCTCACCATTTTATCATCTGTTTAACAAATAAGACAGGGTGAAAATGCTTAATTGTCGAGTTCATAAAAGCTTCTCACCACATCTTATATATTCATGCAATGTTCAAAATCAGACTTTTACAAGCAGATCTTGACAATAGCAATATCATCTGCAAAACCATCACAACAATATTGATGGAAGAGGTAGGTGTGTAATTTGATATGAATAGTTTCTTTCATTTTTTTCTGCATTATCTCCCATAGGTCAATAAGGGCCTGGGGTTGAATGCATGCATCTTACAAGACACCCAGAATCAACACATTTTGTGTTTGAGTGTGCATCATAAAACCTTACAAATCCTGCCCTACTTTCAAAGTATTTCAAGACCCTTACAGCAGGTGTCACGTTAACCCCCTCCCAGTAAAGATGGTGTTCGGCTGAAGATATAAACGATCTATGACGTAATTGAAAGACGTAAGCGTCTGGTAAATTTTACAAATCTTTTGCATCAATCATATTTTGAAAAATGCATCCCAGGATGCCATGCTGCCCTACTTGTTCTATATCAAAATACTTGGAATTGAAAATAGAATCTCTTACTCTCTATAGAACTCTCTCATACAATCATAAAGCTGAAAGTGATTCCTAAGATCTTCTTTCCCAAATATCACCACGTCCTTGAATGATTGACAGGTAGTTCCCCAGGGTGTTGAAGGAGGAACGAAATATGAGCAGTTTTCAAAGACAGGCTCTCGGGAGGATAATCCAAGATTATGAAGATCAGCATACATATCCAAGTCCGTCTCGTTGTGATGTCTGAAGAAAATATACGTACGCTCATAAAAAAGGACACTTCAATCGAGAAAATGGAGAGGGCCTTTGTCCCTTGCCCAAATATTGACTTTCCCCGTATCCACTGATCCAAGTGTCGTTTCCTCATATTATTGGCTTCATAAATAGCTTTTATAAGATCAACCTTCTACCCCACCCTTCTCTCTCTCTCTCTTCCCCTCCTATCCTTTCTATTTCTATTCTTCTCATTCTTCTTTTGAGAACCATGCTACATATTATATTAATGTAATGATATTATTGTACTAATGGTCTTTGTAAAGTTTGTATTTGTGCCATGATGTATATTTCATGCGATTCATCTGCCCCTTAAAACAAACACATATTTATTCTTTGTGTACTATGTACATTAGATTTGGTATAAATGTCAGGTAAAATTCTCAGAGGTAAAAATGCCACATTAATTTAGTATCGTACAGTAAATTGTATTTATTATTCATGTCAAAACCACATTCATTACACTCATTCATACACCATGTTAATGGGTAATGGAACATAGGAAATACATGCAGAAGAAAGGTAGCATAACATTTTGTGAAAAGTTGAATTATGCAAAACAAAATCAAGACCACACATGCATGTTCTATATTTCGATATAACTTTATTGGCTCTATGTGTGGATTGCAATCACTAGTGTGAGAAATAAAAATCCAAAACTTCACACAAAATATGATGCCAAGGTTCATGAAATTATCAAATAACAATGTGACATTTTATGTTATGGTAATGTCACAATACAAAGAAAAGTATGAATTTGAAATCATACAAAAATATAGGAATGAAGATAAACTAATCTGTACCTGAAATAGCTTTTTGCTAACCAAGATTTGGGGCATGATCAACTAAGTTATTTTATGCATCAATGATTGGTGAGATTTTTAATTATAAAATATAAAACACAACCCAAGGAAATAAATAGGTACCCTGTATAACTACCAAATACTGTAACAGATCTACAATAAGTAGGGGGTTGATTAAATAATGAGTGTACCTTGTTTACTTTGCTTATACTCAGTATTGAATACTACAAACCCTGTTCTTTAACATTTGTTTGTCCCTTAGTGCACTGACCTATATAAATAGGAGCATGTGTCAAAGCTTTATATAATTATGTAGTAGCATTGATCTGAAAAATAATGTGAAAGCAACAACAAAAAATATTGTTACAATAAATAAATAATAAAACCCAATTCAGTTTATCTTCAGTCATGGTAATGGAATGCTTTTTCACAAGAAACTGACTCAAAGTAATTCTGCTTCATTAATCATGTTGATAGTTTGGACTAGCAAAACATGAACTAACCAAATATGTACTTGCTAGAAATCACATTTACTTGAAAGCGCATTTCATATTTGCACTTCAGAGACACCATATTGTGCACATGTGTTGGGACTACTAGCCTAATTTTCTCATATTCAATTGTCTTTTACCATAGAGCTATATACTACTAACACAGTCTTATTAATATATATCTCTATGTCTTTTACCCATCTATTGTATACGTGTATGTATATTCCTTACCCCCCCCCCCAAAAAAAAAGATTACTCTCAACCTTGTAACAGGATATAATCTACCGTAATTCGTTAGAATACACGGAAGTGTTGAATTAAATTCCAACAAGAAATGATAAGTTCATGGCAAGAAAATATTTAATTGTGATATTGGTCCCAACCTTTTGGGAACCATGGACTTATCAAATATCTATGGTTATTGTTGAAGACCCTAGTTTCATAAAACTTGTTATCGATAACAAGTAACACAATTTCAATGACATCATTCTCTCACAGCCAATCAAATGTAGTTATTCACAGTAGTATATAACTGTTCTACTTCTACTTCTATGGTAATACTCTTCAACGCCTGTTCAGCATCTAGATGAGGGTAAAGCATAGAGTTGTTAAATACAGCTCTATGCGGTACAGTTCCTGAAAAGGGAACTAAATTGTTTCAAGAGCCACCTTGAACTGCTCCAAAGAAGGCAGTTTGACGATGTTCTGTTATGTTATTAATACTAATTTTAATGTAACAGGGCCAACATATCAATCATTTTTTGTAAAGAGATGGTATTGTATAGACTTTAAATGGTTTAATTGCATACAAGACCTTTCATGAACCCTATGAAAAAACTCTTGACTTTGAGGTTTAAGAACTACTATTCTTTAAAGTCTTGCAATAAAATACTGTTTCAAATCAGTTCATACAAGATGTCATGTATTTATATGTTAGTTTTAGTAGTCACAAAATATGCTTTGGTATTAAAGGAAGAAGGAAGATACACATAAATCTATTCTAAATCCTATCAATAACCAATCGCTCAACCAAATTATTCTGTAATAAAATGTCACTTCTTATCAAACTCTTTGCATCATAAAAGGCAGTTACAAATATATAAATACAATAGCATTTTACTATTGTTTGACATTATAAGGTTTCACATTTATCACAAAGCCTGAGAATACACAGATTCATAAATTGTCTGTTCGAAGGAAGAAGGGCATTAACTCTGTATTAAGGTATAAATATATTTTAACAGCCTTGCGGCCCCAAACAGACAATATTGCAATAACAATTTATGCACATTTATGCAAATTTAGGCCACTGAAAACATGACAAGGACTAGATTTTGGAAGATGCTGCATTATGATTAGATCTAATAATTACAAACTAGAAATTCTATCTTATTGAGGTTGTTATTAGTCATAAAAACAGTACATTACTATCAAATTTAAAAGGTTTTGAAAGCCACCAGAGAATAAAAGACATGATTAGTATTGAACTTGACTGATGTCACACAGGCTACACAGCTGATCACTGACTTGGAGCTACAGTGAGTTTACTCCCACTCAAAGGGTTAGGATAACAGGGGGGTGTTTCATAAAGCTCTTTGTAAAGTTACGCATGACTTTACGAATGACTTACATATGAAAAGCCAAATGGGATGCTCAATCATTAATAACTGCATCAACTAAAGTTAAAGTATGCAGATGTAGATTAACATTCTGATTATAACAAACATTTTTAATGCAAAGTGTATTTTTTTGCCATAATTTAATTGAGATTGTTGGAAACATAGTCACACTTTGTTAAAACAACAGGAAAATCTTTGGGCATCCTATCTGGCACTTCATATACAAGTCGTTCGCGAAGTCATGCATAACTTTACGAACAGCTTTATGAAACACCCCCCTGAAATGTTATTTACATGACGTGAAAGGATATTCTTTAGCAAGAATCATCATTTCTTAAATTTCATGTTTATCCTTCTGCAATAATTAAAAAAAAAAATCTAGTTAAAGTCTGATGTGCAGTGACCTTTCTAATGAAGTCCAGACTCTACTATACGCACGGTGATCTAGTTGGTTCTATCAAGATTTCATTTACACCTACACCTTGTGGTTGAGAGGCTGCATAGACTATGGCTCTACCTATATCCTCTGGATTCATGCATTTGTTCTCATCTACATCTCCATATGCCTCCAGTGCCTAATGTCAGGAAGATGAAAAGAAAAATACATTGAAGATACTGTCATTGAAATGAACTTGTCTTTCAAGTACAAACCCACTTTTTCATGAAATAAATGTTACTGATCAACAAAGAACTACATGTAATAAGTTAGAAGTGACCGTTTCATAGAACCCTGTAAGATGACAAAATATACAAAGTGAGAAAACAAATGTTTATATAAGATAAGTGTAGTCTACATGATACAGAGTTTTATTTCTTCCACACTACCGTGTGAGTCAAAAAAAAGTTTACACCTAGAAAATTGCTAATTATTTTTATAATCATCTAATCTATGAACAGTAAATTATTATACATCTTATGCAAGTCGATTTTTGCACTCTCGCAAACAATGCCTCCTGTTCATCCAAGCGTGAATACATACCCCACAAAAATGGTACCAAATGATTTTAGATAAAACACTCTTTCATAAGATGTATAATACTTTACTGTTCATAGATGATTTCAAAAATAATTAGCAATTTACTAGGTGTAAACCTTCTTTTGACTCACACTGTATAGTAAGTACTAAAACAAGCAGGGCTGAACACTGTTAGGGTGTGATGCACACTGACCCCTCACAATGCCTAGATGTAAACATGAATAGTCAACCCACTGACCCCTGAATGTTTTGCTACTTGACCTAAGAAAAAATCCAGATAATGTGAAGCATGATTAAAGGAATATTGTGAATTGTATGAATTTACTGACCTCTTTATCAAAAGAAATATCACCAAAGTCTGAAATCACATCTCCTGCTTGAATGCATGTGACCTTGATCCCTTGATCTTTGACCTCCATACGTAATGACCTTGACACTCCCTCTACAAAGAATTTAGTTCCAGTGTACACAGCAAATAATGGAAAGGCCTAGAACAAAAAGATGGATAAAATCAATATGTGTGAATTAAAGTGACAGAAAATTTTGTCACATCCTATACGTTAATAGATTTTGAAGCCTCAGCATTAATTCAGCACATTACTACATGATTTACTTTGTTTGAGCATTTAACGTACTATGAATTCCATACCACCCTGTCTTTGCATTCATATAATATTCATTTATGAACATGTACCATTCACGATGTATTCAAATGTTTAATCACTGATGTTATTGATGATGAATAAATAAAATCAAATCAAATCAAATCAAATCAAATCATATGAATGAAGGTGACATGTTAGAAGATATAACAATATAAGGAAGGAGCTGTTTCATAGTAAGAAAAGAATTGGGCTAGTCTTGATTGTGAACTGGTGGTGAAATTGATGGAAGGAAAAGATTATCATGCACTAATACATATATGTAACAAAACACTAAGGCATACCTCGATACATGATGATCCTAATAGCAAAACAATAAGACATAGAAACGTTGATACATAGATAAAATCAGCTAAATGATTACTATTGATGGTTGGATAGTGAAAGAAGCATCACAAGAGAATCAGACTGACACACAATTGTGCAATAGATGTACTTTTTTAAATGTATGTATGTATCAAAAGTAATGTAATCTTTTAATTTGTAATATGTATTACTTTTCAACCATGATATTTGTATGATATCCCAATGTTCAGTTATTTTCGTTTTTTGTGTTGATCCTTTAAACTTTAAAGTAGAAAATAACGTTAAAGATGAGGACTACTCACCGCTCTGCCTGCATTAGATGATATATTAACAATGTGTCCTCTCTTCCTCTCCATCATCCCAGGTAGTACTGCACCTATCCCATTCAACACTCCCTATAAAGCAGAAATAAATCAAAGGGATTTAGTTACATTGTTCAGGTGAGAGAAAATGGTGCTAAGGTAGTGACTTCAATGCTAGATGTACAATTAAAGATAATCTGAAGTTTGAGTGAAACAGATCATTATTAATGATAACTAGATGGACCTTCGACTGGGCGCATTCGAAAATGATGCCTCCGCCATGGAGCAATTTTACAAACCAAAACAGAAGCGAGCTATTTTTGCATACATAATGAGCCCTGTGACCATTGACATTTGACCTTGTTACCCCAAAATCTAATCAGTTCATTGGCTCTGCAAGATACATACATGACTTCAGTTTGGTGGGAATTCATCAATGGGTTCTTGAGATAACGCAATCATGAGCTATTTTTGCATACATAATGAGCCCTGTGACCTTTGACCTTGGATCTCGCGACCCCAAAATTGAATCAGTTCAGGAGGGTCAAATCTGACTGACATGAGCGCTTTACAAGAACCCACTATTACTATTATTATTATTGGCTCTGCAAGATACATAGGCCTACATGACCCGAGTTTGGCGGAAATCCATCAATGGGTTCTTGAGATAATGCGATCCCAACTATTGGTAGTTGTAAAGTACATCAGTGTATTTGTTTATTTACATACTCTATATATTTTAACATTTTATGGAAGTTTATCAAACTTATGTAAGTAAATAATGGAAGAAAAAACAGCAGGTGATCAATTTAATTATTTCTCCAGAAAATTGGTCTTTCATGCTGCATGAAATAAAGATGTTTTCACTTACTTTGCAGTTAACATCAACCATTTTCTCCCAAGCATCTTCATGAAGATTCTTCATGTATGTGATGTATCCAATGCCAGCATTGTTGACCAGTATATCCACAGGACCAAACTCTTCCTCAGTCTTCTTTATTAAATCCTTGACCTAAGATAAGAAGAGAAATTATAGTGTAGGGCCTGCATTGCGCATTAATGTCTTGCAACAACAAGTTAAAAAACTCATGGTTAAGGATCTAGCAGCCATCATAACCAGGATATAGTTTTGAAAATTAAAACAAGTCTAAAACATTCCAGCAACAAGATCAGAAAATAAACCCACTGTGAATAATTACAACAACTAACAAAGTTTGGAAAGGATTCTAGCACATCATTTTTCAAACCAAATGTATCATCTCAGATTCACAGAGAAGGCACTAATCATACCCTACGCTTGGTGAGCTGGTCGCACAGTAAATTCAGTCAAAATGTTCAACATCGTATCAGGCTGAATAGTGAATATAAAAGTAAATCTATACATTATCACTTACGGTAGTCATAGGCCTAATGGCAATGCTAAATAGATGAAAATAAAATCATGGATTAAGTCTGATTATACCTGTTGTCTCACTGTGACATCCGTCTTAACAAACATTGCCTTCCCTCCTACATCTTCTATCTCTTTCTTCACATCCTGTAACTTTTCCTCTCTTCTGGCGGCAAGGCTTACGTATGCTCCTGCTTTAGCTAGCTCCAAAGCGATACCAATACCAATACCACTGGATGCTCCGGTTACTATGGCAACCTTGCCCTGAAGGAGCTCTGGAAATCAGACAGGAGAATCAAATGAAACTATATTTTGAGTGAAAGCTGAAAACAAGAACATAACCATATTGTTACTGTAGGGTTGCGGTTCTAACACTAATTCCTAGCACTCTTAACACAGAGGCAGCCCAGCAGACATGTTGTAGGATTGATAACTACTGGCCAACTGACCAGGTTTTAATGTATAAAAGCATTACAGGATTCTATGTAGCATTCCACATACATTCCATGCAAAGTAGAAGAAACCAATAAATATTCATATAGTCCCATACAAGTATAAATCAGCATCACAAAGTATTCTTGAATATTCAAACATAAACAAAGGGTATATATTGAATATTCATAGTATATGTAAATTATACTATAAGCTTGACTGCATCAGGTGAACATTGAAACCAATGAGAGAGAGAGAGATAGACAGATGAAAGGATGGTGGATGAAAAGGGTGAATGTGAATGAGGGATGACCTATTAATATGAAAGGGATGAATCATGGATATGAGGGGGAGTTTCAGAAGTTCAAAATAAATCCCTACAAACTAGTCTTCCTCTTACAGAAAAATGTCCTCATTTTACAAGGCATTGTCCTTTCTTTGATTACCGAAACATCTAACACATTAAACATCTTCCAAAATGATATTTTCTATCCTTTCCTCTTGTAAACAGAGAACCACTATCAATATATCCGTTTTTTTTCCTTTAAAAGAAAAACAAAACCTTACTACCTGTAAGCATATATATATATACAATTGTACAAAACAAATGAATTTTACTCGTATATAAATGAATTATGACTCATGACTCAAATGTACAGAGTATTAGCATAACCTACATGTATAAGCTGAAGAAAAAAAAAAAATCTGTAAAAAACACATGAATTTATATATATCTGAGCTTTCTCGCTTCTAATCTGTTTCACTTTTATCTCGAGGAAACACTTCCAGATTTCAATGGTAAAATTAAACAACTATAAACACGGTGTATTTGCCTTTCCAAAAATAAACACAATCGATACACAAAGTTGTAGCAATCCTAACAAAATACTTTTTATTTAAATGCTGTTTCCTTTGCTTCTAAAGTCAAACAAAGTTTCAAATTTGTTATACCTTCATGCACTATCTTGAGCGAACAATAAGGGAATCTAATCATTAGAGGTGAATACCTTTGAAAAAATAAAAAATTGTTGTACCTTCGAAAAATGAACAATCGTATCACTTAATAAAAATACCTTCAAAAAAAAAAAATTATTCTTGTACCTTCGAAAAAAATGAAAAATCCTATCACTTGAAAATAGAAATTTTCCTGTTTATAGAAGTTACATGAGTATATTTAATTACATAATATCCATAACACATGATTATCACACTATCGTAATATCTAAACATATTGTATCACATGCAGTCATTTTAAGTTTTCTACAGCATCCTTGCTTTGATGAGCAAAATGACTCCTGAAAAGAATAAAACATTTCCAACTGAGATTGAGCCAGCGCCTGCTTTGTCATTTGTAACTTGCAAGATCTAAAAAAAACTAAAAAAAAAACTATCAGTTCGAACATCTCGTACACTTCAATAACATTGTACCTCTGAATATTACATAATGCATGAGAAGTGGTCACATTCAAATGTAATATTTTCCTTTTCTTTTTGTCAAAAAATATTTGGATCGACCATACAAAATACAAACATATCCTCACACGAAGACTATAATTAATCACACTTTTTTTTTTCTGTCTTTTTTTTAAAAAAACAACTACCAAAAGAATGACATTTCTCTCTTGACAATCAACAACTTTCCATTTACCAAGTCAAGACGCATGCAAAATTCAGAAAATCTCTTGGTTTTGTCTTTACTTCAAGAATTTCTAATGCTATGAATACAAATAAAACAAAAACAAAAAAAATATTCCAATGTGTCATTTCCATCACCAGAAATCATTTGGAAGAAATTTGTAAAAACGTATCTTGCAAAAGATGCAATATATGAACATGAACAATATACCAATCCATTTTGGATCTCTCTCCAAACTTTTAACAATCAATGGTCCATATGATGTACAGTGTATTAATCATTAAAAATACACACACAAATTCAATTCACATGTAGCAGTACTGTAATTAAACAAAAAAAAATCGCGAGAAATGTAGAAGGAATTACAGTCCATTTCAATAACGCTCGAAATTCTCAGTCCATAATTCATGTTCATGTCCATGTTCTGACCCGCACAGAACTCATGAAATTCACAGTCCATTCAATATCAAAACCGCTCAAAATCGTTGCTGAGACTATAAAGTCAAATATATATGTTAAACAGTCCACCTTAAAGCTCATGAGAAGTTGAGTTTGAATGTCTCTGTCATTCATAATCACAGTCCAATCAATATTGCAATTTGCCATAACCGAAAGTTGACAGTTGAAACGTTCTTTCCTTCTGACGGAAATGTCGACTTCAGACCAATGAAATGTCCAACACTACGCAATATCGAAAAATAGTCACATTTGGTAATCGCTATACTTCTGCGGTTTGTGGACGCGTCTACCAGAGCGAGTTTGAGTTAACTGCGTTGTGGTGTCCTCTTGCGTAGTGGTGTCTTCTTGCATAGTGCGGGGTGTACGGTGGTTCGCTGATGCACCAGTTGATGGTTGAGTGGTGTGTCGCTGGTCGTTGACCTCGGGGTTGACAACAGGGTAGACATCGGGGTTGACATCGGGGTTGACATCGGGGTTGACATCGGGGTTGACATCGGGGTTGACATCGGGGTTGACATCAGGGTTTTCTCTAGAGGGCCCTGGTCTATGGAAATGGTCTGGGGAGTTAACCTGTCGCTCTGGAGTCTGCAATGATCGCTGCAATGATTGAGTTGATGACTGACCATTAGACGCCTCTGACCAAGATGGCTGGTCAGAATTGCCAAACTCAGAGTGGATTGGTTGTTGACCTGCTGGAACCTGGAGGTCTTCTGGCGGCCGGAACTGATTAGCTTGTGTTGGAGTGTTAGTTGACCATGGCATCTCTATTGAAAAGTGAGATGCCAAATGAGATGGAGGAGGTATGTCAGGCCTTGCCTGATTACTTGGAGGATTAACTTCAGGTCTTTTCTGACTACCTGAAGGAGGACGTGAAGTTGAAGGTCCTTTCCCTTGTAGAAAAGCTCTAGATCTGAAGAGTTCGAGTCTGTTGTGATGAACTAGTTTCTTTGCACTTTCATCATGAATGTCGGCTATCAGATAGTTAAGGTTATCTGATGAGGATGAGACGATGATGAAAGGTCCCTTCCAGTTGGGCTCCAGTTTGCGTCTAGCATTGACGGGATTGTGTAACCAAACTAGATCTCCTGGTGCATACTTGATGGTCCTAGTTGAGGCATCATAGTCCTTTTTCTGCCTGAGTTGAGCTTGTTCTGCCTTCTGTCTGGTATGTTGGAAAGCCTGTCTTAGCCGGGAACACACATCAGTGACATACTCTTGAGGAGAATCATATGACTGAGTCATGATAGGACAAGTGACACTAGCTGGGGTCCTTGCTTCCCGACCATGCATGATGAAATAGGGTGTCATGCCAGTGCTTGTATGGACACTAGTGTTGTAGGCTAGCTGCAATTGATGTATGTGCTTGTCCCAGTCACCTCCTTGATCTGCTATGTACTTAGCAAGTTGTTCTTTGATCACTCTGTTCGCTCTTTCAACGATGCCAGCTCCCTGTGGGTGGTAAGGGGATGATCGAGATTTGCGAATGCCGAGCCTCTTGCAGAGATCCTGGACTAGTCTGGATTCAAACTGTCTTCCTTGGTCTGTATGTAGTGACTCAGGAACTCCATGCTCCTTGATGTATTCTTCGAATAAGTGTCCAGCCACAGTCTGGGCGGTCTGGTCTCGCATGGGGTAAATGTTGGTGTATTTACTAAAGTGATCAACAACAACCAAAATATAGTGGTACCCGCTTCTCGAAGTAGGCAGCTCGGCTATATCAGCGAAAACCATTTGAAGAGGGTGATCGGTCTTTATGCTCTGGAGTGGAGCTTGGTGCTTAGGACTTGGAGATCTAATCGACTCACAAGCAGGACAAGTTCTGCAGTAGTCGGTTATATCCTTGTGCATGAATGGCCAAAAGCACATAGATTCAGCCCTGTGTAGTGTGCGTTGAACTCCGAAGTGTCCAGAGGATGGATTACCATGTATCTCTTGCAGGACTTGAGGGATAAGAGATTCTGGCACAACTACCTGAAGAGAGGACGAACCTGAGTTGTCTTGTCGTCGTCGGTATAAGAGATCATTCTCAAGTACAAAACGAGGGAGTTGCCATAGGAGACGTCGTAGCCGAGGTGATTGTCGTCGAACTTCTCTCACTGTTGGATGACGTACTTCCTTGATGTACTTGATTAAACTCTGAATGTCTTTGTCGTGTTGCTGATGATACCGTAAATCAGCATGATGGCTAGCGAGGATAAAGTTCTCGGGAGCTTTATCAGCCATAGAGTTGGATGACTTTGGAATGGTTGATTCTTGGTCTGGTTGAGTTGTAGAGGAGCGTGTGTTCACCATACTAACAGGGTGTGTTACATCTTCTGGCATACGTGACATTGCATCAGCGTTTTGATGTGCAGTGCCCTTCTTGTGAGTTATGGTGAAAGAATATGCATTCAACTCTACAATCCATCTTGCTCTCCGTCCTGTCGCATCGTCTTGGATTGGTACACTGTTGTAGCCCAACAGAGGGCGATGGTCAGTGAGAATGTTAAATTCTTGGCCCCTAAGATAATGTCTGAAATGGCGGATTGACGAGATAACTGCCCACAGTTCCCTATCGTAGGTAGACCATCTACGCTGGGACTCAGTAAGCTTCCGACTGTAGAAAGCAACCACTCGGTCATTACCATCTTGCAACTGAGAGAGTACGGCTCCAATAGCATCTTGTGAAGCATCAGTGGCTAAGCTAAACCTGTTGTTGAAGTCTGGGTACGCAAGGATTGGTGGGCTTGTGAGAGACGACTTCAGCTGGTTGAAGGCTTCCTCACAATCATCAGTCCAGATGAATTTCTTGCCTTTATGAGTCAAGTCGGTGAGTGGAGATGCTACTTGAGCAAAACTTGGCATAAACCGACGATAGTAGGAGGCAAGTCCTAGAAATGCTCTCACTTGGGTTGGAGTCTTAGGTTGAGGCCAGGATGAGACTTTCTTGGTGTTGACTGGATCGGGGCGAACTCCAGTAGTACTGATCACATGTCCCAGATAGGTTACTTCCTTTTGAAAGAATTGGCATTTTGAAGGTTTCAGCTTGAGATTGGCTTCTCGGAATCGTTGTAAGACTTCCCTGAGATTGTGTAGGTGATCTTGAAATGTCTTGCCGAGTATAATGCAATCATCCAAGTAGATAAGACATGTTGACCAATGGAGACCATGGAGTACGGCTTCCATTACTCGCTGGAACGTCATTGGCGCGTTGACTAAACCAAATGGCATTACCTTAAACTGATAGAGGCCAGTTCCAGTTGTAAATGCGGTCTTCTCCTTGTCTTTCGGATCCAAAGGGATCTGCCAATAGCCTGAAGATAGGTCAATTACACTGAAGTAGGACGAGGAGGACAAAGCATCGATAGAATCGTCCTGTCGTGGAATCGGATGCGAATCCCGTACCGTAACAGCATTCAAAGCTCTGTAGTCAACACAAAACCTGTAAGTCTTGTCCTTCTTTCGCACCATAACGATGGGGCTTGCCCATGGACTAAAACTTTCCTCGATGATGTCTCGACAAAGTAGCTCATCAACCTGGTTCTGGATCTCGACTCTCATAGTCGGTGAAGTCCTGTATGCCCTTTTACGAGTTGGTGTCTCTGTTGATGTAGTGATGTCATGGTAGGCGAGTTTAGTCTGTCCAATATCCTCGGATGTGCTGCTGAAAACATCAGAGTATGAATTGAGTAGACTTTCAGCACACTCATACTCGGTCTTGGACAGACTAGAAGTAGGAAGCATCGACGAAGCTTGAAAAGACGAACTTTTCTGTGTGCCAGCTACAATACTGTCGATGATTTCATATTCTTCCTCACTGTCTCCAGTAGTAGAATAGAATTGCCCAAGGGTGGTGTCTGCAGATAACTGTACTGTCTCAGATGAAGGGTTGATCAGCCTGAGTAAGATAATACCATCTTGCGGTCGAGATAGAGACCTTGCACCTGCTACATGGAGATGTTCATGGATGGAAGGCTCAAAGATTCCATCGTAGTCTTGTGGAATCACATCAGGCTGAGGGGGAATAAGTCGACCTTGGACATGTACCTCACTCATTCCAGGAAGAGTTGCCTTTCCTATCAGCGAAACATTGCACTTGAGTGGTACTTGATATTGACGACGGTCGACCAGTGGAATACTCATACCAGGCATAGTGAATGTCGTAGTAGATAGAGTGGCATCATGCTTGAACATGAAATCCCAACCAAGGACGAAAGGATGAGTTATGTTCCTTGCAACATTGAACATATGTCTGGTTGTTTTGTTACCAAGATGAATGGTGGGAGAGGTTGTGCCAATGATGTCAATGCCTTCTCTGGTTATCGTTGAAGCCAGAGTTGTCGACTTCTGTAACATACTTCGCTGGCTTTCTGGGATTGAGTAGTAGAAATCTGCACTCATCAGTGATATAAATGAACCACTGTCAATAAAAGCCAAAATATATGAGTTGTCAACGATTGCTGGAATATATGGTGGCGGAGGTGAAGGAGAAGAATGATCATTAACGGCCGAAGTAGATGGAGGATGAGATTCGTTTTCAGTTTGAGTCTGTTTGGTCAAGAGTGGTGAAGTTGATGAGTGACCCTCCTCACCAACTACCAGTAGTTTCCCTGGTCATCGAAACGAACCTTCCTGTGCTGTTCACCGTTCAACTGATGATAAGGGGTATCTCTTGTACCAGATGCGTGGCGGTCGTCAGAACGTGAAGACTGCCAGTTAGCTTGGTTTGAGTATCTTGACTGTTGTGGGCTAGCAGATCTACCATCATCATATGCATTACGCCTGGGTGGGGTTGACCCGCGAGGTGTGCGATGATGTGTAGGGCTCTGAGTGGGGTGGTGACGTAGGGGGCTGGGCGACCTGAAGCGTCGTTGATGTGGTTGGTATGGGCTAGGCGATCGAGATGGTTGGCGCCAATGATCATCTGAATATCGGCGATTCGATCGAGACGGGTGGTCATAAGGACTTGGTGATCTCGACGGTTGGAGACGACGATCAGAAAATTGAGGTCTAGGTGTAGAGTTGCGTTTCTCCAACTTGAGTTCTAGCTCATCTAAACGCTGTAAAACCTTCTCAAGCGTCGCCGAGGTGGCATCCCTCTTCGGAGAAGTTGACGCAATGGTAAAGTCTGTTGCCACTGATGGTTGCCCCAACCGATTCGCTCTTTCCACTCGCACCGCCACATCCAGCGCCTCGCTAAACGACGTCGCACCCATCTCGTGTATTCTTATCTGCAGGGGTTTGTCAATACCGGCGAGAAATCTGCGAAATTTCTCTCCATCCTTTCCTGCAGTGTCATAATTAGGGAAAGCTTCCTCCACTAGTGTCGTAATTGCTGCCGCAAAAACTTCCAAAACCTCATTCTGTTGCCGCTTCCGAGCATCGATACATGACTTGAACGTGGTCAAATAATTAGTATTCCCAAAAACAGCAGAAAGTTTCTTTCTAACTACACTGTAATCTTGTTGTTCTGTGCTCGGAATACTCTCCCAAACTGTGAATGCCGCACCCGCTAGTCTGGATGGGAGGATGAGATGCAGTTTTCTTTCTGTCTGGGGAAGAACTTCAACCGCTACTTCCAGCCTTCGTACCCACTGCCCAAAATTCCTACCGTCTTCTCCAGTGAAGACCTCAGGGAGGTCTAGACGAAATGTACTCATGATACCTAAAATCCGTAATACGTGAAAGTCAGTCTTGAATTGCAAGCATTGGTAAACCTGAAATTGCAAGAACACATCTAACCCACTATGAAATGTGTTGAGTCCATACAGGTTTCACACTGAAAAACATGGATCCAAATACACTGATTCACTAAGAAATTTCACTAACTTCAGATGATGCATGTAGAAGAATTCGCGAAAAAGGAAGAATTCTACTGAAGCAGGATGAAAAATAACATTGGCAGGAGCACAGTAGAAACAGCGCCTTTCGAAAAGGGTGAACTAAATTACCTGAAGTAGGAAGCAAATTCACGAAGCAGGGCGTAACTGTATCAATCGAAGCAGGATGAAAAGACAACCAAAACCTTGACTATCAGCCGCTGCTGGATGAAGCTGCCTGAAGCTCTGGGGAAGAAGAGGCTAGAAAAACACCGCTGCCACCAATGTAGGGTTGCGGTTCTAACACTAATTCCTAGCACTCTTAACACAGAGGCAGCCCAGCAGACATGTTGTAGGATTGATAACTACTGGCCAACTGACCAGGTTTTAATGTATAAAAGCATTACAGGATTCTATGTAGCATTCCACATACATTCCATGCAAAGTAGAAGAAACCAATAAATATTCATATAGTCCCATACAAGTATAAATCAGCATCACAAAGTATTCTTGAATATTCAAACATAAACAAAGGGTATATATTGAATATTCATAGTATATGTAAATTATACTATAAGCTTGACTGCATCAGGTGAACATTGAAACCAATGAGAGAGAGAGAGATAGACAGATGAAAGGATGGTGGATGAAAAGGGTGAATGTGAATGAGGGATGACCTATTAATATGAAAGGGATGAATCATGGATATGAGGGGGAGTTTCAGAAGTTCAAAATAAATCCCTACATTACCATTTACACAGATAGTCAGATACAAATCTAAAGTTGATTGAACAATTTCAGAAGACCTCCAACTCACAAATAACATGATCCCTGATCCTGTAACATTGTACTGATGCATGGGGTGGGTAACCTGTAGTTAAACCATAGTGTACAATTGTCTTTAATGGGACTACCATGTCTCCTAATACTAATAGTAATTCATAAGAAGTTCCCTAAGAAATAATTTTCATTTAGGATTGATTACAGAGCAAGTGGGCAGAAATGTTCTGTCTCATACATATTTTCACTTCAGAGCATGACATGTGCTGTTTGAGCAAATATTAAAGTTAATTAATTACGTTGCCAACGCCAATGGGAAGAAGAAGTCCATGTTCCTGGAAATGAAAAAAAAATCCTTTTCCTCCTCATAATTAATCCTCCTTAATTTCTTCATCATCATCATCACCATACAACAAGTACATCATCATCATCATCATCACCATCATCATCATCACCAAACATCATGATCATCATCACCACCATACATCGATCATCATCACCACATACAAGTACATCATCATTATACAAATCATATCATCATCATCATCATCATCACCACCATAAATATGTACATCATGATCATCATCAAACGTGATCATCATCATCACCACCATACATCATGATTATCATCATCATCACCACCATAATGTACATCGTGATCATCAGCATCATTACCAAACATTATGATCATCGTCACCACCATACATCACCATGCAACAACCTCCTCCTACTCCTATAGTTAGCTCCTCGTTATCAGAGGTTCCATGTGCACCTTCTTCTTCTTCTTCCTCCGCTCTATCGGAGATCAGCAGCTACCAGGGTACTGCAGTTTGTCATAGCAGGCAGGATTGTCATGTCAGGTAGAAAGTGTATTAGCGATTGCATTAGCACGAGCAGAGTGGATATTGTATAAAAATGACAGTGATGCATTAATAAGAAGGTTCTTTTGGTTAGGGCAGACAGTTAGAACATTCGGAAGTAGGACTGCCCGCGTGAAGGTCTCAGGGTCATCTGGACTGAATAGAGCGAGTGTCGACTGCGATGTACACCCCTGTGGTGGAGATTGTCGACCAGCTTCTGGCGATGATTCCTGAGTGGTTTGCACTTGGCTGTGAAGTGTGTGATGTCCTCCTCTTCCGCTTTGCACACTTGGCAGAATCGGATCGTACCCTTCTTGATTTTACACAGTCGGGATTGAGTTAGGTACGTCTGAGAGAGAAGTTGCGAGCGTACTTGCTGCAGCTGCACTGATCATACATGTACTACTCCTACTATAGTACCAACTCCGATCAGCATATCACTGATGAGGGGCTACCGCTAGCCAAGCCAAGTCAAATCAAATTGAGCAAGTGAATGCAATATAGTCGAGTATTTTTAAATTTCTCTCAGTTCCAGATCTAAAAGTAAACGCAATGGCATGCAATTAATTTAGAGTAAACGATTATTCAACTAAATACCTGTTGATCCTGAACTCGAATTTGCTGATGTATTAGTCGCCATCTCAATTAGATCTAATTCTAGGTCGATTCCTTCTTTTTTATTCCAAAGGGAGAGAATAATTTGTTGTTCAGTCTCCGGTAGTCAGTCGTCGGTGGTGGAGCTGAGAGAATCAGCTGGAAAAGTCACGTGATCTTACACATGGCTACTGCATGCAGGAGCGCGCTGTACGTGATCACCTGATAAATCTTGTACGATCGATTGCATTGACAACTGTAACAAGCAACATGGCGGACGGAACTGAAGAATTATCTGTGCTCGTCGAGAAGTTTCGGCTTATCAATGAGCCTAAAAATCACTGGGAGGCCAGGAAGAAATTCTTGTTGAATAATTGGGATGATTACCCGGAAATGCAGCTAGTTTCATTGTCGATGGTGTGGGCCAACATGCAGTTCGATGGCTGCAAGTAAGTACACCGAAGACAACTATTTTTGCATTTTGGGCAGTGTTGCGCTGTTTGCATTGATGCTGTACTGTGTACATGTGCATGAGTGTGTCTCCGAGTGTGTCTATGACAAAGAGCTTGTGCTGTGTGAGTGAGTTTGTCCCACGTCCACTGCACTTAGTGGGGTAGCTTAGTGACAAATATACCTTTGATCATGACAGGCCGGACAAAAGCATAATTTTTTCACCAGACATTTGTATATGTATGAGGATCAAAATTAGGCTATGCTCCAAAAAATCTGCTGACACGAATCATGAGTAAGTAGCCTTAATTTACATAATTTCAAAAGTCCACCTGTGTGACAATGTGTCTGCATTCATAGACTAGCATAACAGGGAATTCCCCTGACTCCCATGAATGCTGGCTTCTGATTGGTCAAGAGTTTGTACTGCAAGCTGTAGTTTCAGAGAATTAGAAAGCAATGGGATTGCAGAGAAAGCTATTTTCATCCTTCTCCGGATCCAGTTGATTTATTTCAGACATTTCCCTCATTACAAACGTAAGTAAATCAGTTTTTACTGTAATAAACATCTTCTTAACTATTTAGGCATATTGTAATTTCAATGATGATATGTACACTTGCTAAGAACAAACCAAGAGTCAGTCCCACCCATGCAAATTTGTGTTATGAAATATATGAAGGGTTGGAAAGGAAGTAAAATAACATTTCAAGAGACGATGAACAAAACTGATTTTAGTACTAGTCAGAAATAATTTTTCTTTTCTTTGCATCACCTTTCATGAAATTGGTGCTATTCATTTCTCTTCCAAGATGAATTGTACTTTGAAAACAAAGGGGAAGATAAGTAGAATTGTGCCATACTCTGCTAGTCTATACCACCAGACACACCTTAACAACTTTGAACGGGGCATAGGTTGGTCAAAATCTAATTCGAGTGAGTGTTTGTGTGCATTATTATAGGTGTATTAGGGTGTGTTATGGTCATATATCAGAGCTAATTTGATGAAGTGTGTACCAATCAACTTTAAGCCCGCATAACTTTACACATAGGCCAGACCTGGGTAATTCAAAGTTGGGTGAAAATTCATTACTGCAATGCGGTTTTTAAGTTTATGCCTTTACATCAGAATTGGACCGATGCCTCTCTGAATGTCTCTGTAAATGGGGACCAAGCATATTTATCTACACTGGTATAGTTACGGGTTCATGTTTTATTGATTCTAAGAAGTTTATACTGTACATCGGGCCGTATACATAAAAGGTAGCAACTGCTTGTAAGCATTGGTTCAACTTCAAGCATAAGATCAAGCATAAAAGCAATTGCCTAAAATCTGTATGAATAACCTTGCTTGTCCTCAAACTTAGCTTTTGCTTGCCTTCAGCATGAAATTGCTCTGTCTTTCAACAAAACACGTCACACCATTCTAGGGAGAACACAAGCGGTTTTCATTTATTCAAATGTCATTTGTTTGGTGGGAAGCTTTTTCCTGATATAGTAATTCATACTTAGTTGCTTACAATATTTTCATTTTAGCTCTATTAAAGATCCATTATAGAATGATACATCACGAACAAAATCATGACATGACATGACAAAATCATGATCTTGTAAAAATACTAAGTAGTCATAACAACGTAAAGCAAGTGAGAATTCATCTGAAAAATGAACAACTAATTACTTCTGATGCTGCTGGCAAATTGGTGAAATATCATTTTGAGTCACACAAAAGAAATACTAAAAGGAGTACAATTATTACTGTATTATTACGGTTGTTGTTAGACAATTCAAATTAGAATACATGTACGTACCAAAGAATTATAAAAGTTAGGTGCTATATTACTTTTGCACAGCTTTATCAGGTAGTTTACTTCAAAATGATATCATGATCTTGGAATTCACTATGAAAGATAAGCCATCATCGTTTCTAGAAAAATGCCAGTACTCACACTCAAATTCTTCTGTACAACTGCTTCTAGGTAAAAGCAAAATATTTAATTTATGACTTCATTTTTAACAAATGCTTGAGCTTGCTAGCAAAAGCTTTTTCTTGCAATCAATTTATATGCATACAGATTCAAGTAACAGGCTCCCTCAAGCAATTGCCACTCTTTATTCATACGGCCCATAACTATACTTACCATGTAGTATAGGCCTACTAATCAAGGCTATCAACTTTTTATCAAGCCGTTATATTGGATTTTTCCTAGCCAATGATGACGTTAGATTATAGCAGTTTAACTTTATGTCAGCTGAATAAACCAGAGATTATAAGTAAACAAATATGAGTGATATGAGAGGCAAAAAATACAATAAAATTAAAAAAACATAAACAAATATATAAATAAAATTAATGGATAAAAAAAAAACTAAGTGACCTGTATCTGCAGGTTTGATTTTCAGTATATTTATTCTCATTTTATATAAGTCATCATCGATTGGAGCATTTGTATAATCTGCAAGAAACATACACAGGAAAAAGTGAACTGTCCGCAAAAAGGATTAATGCACAATGCAGAAAAAGTTTATGCTTCATTCTTGGAAAATGTTGACGAGTTCCGGAAAATAAACTCATTACCGATTGATGTAGACTTTGGACCTGAGGGAACAGTTGAAGCATTTGTGAGAAACAACGCCTCATGGCATCGTTCTTGTCATCAAAAATTTAATAATAACAAACTCAAAAGAAAATTGGAGGGAAAAATTAAAGATGAGAAAGAATGTATACCTAATGACTTACGACGGTCAAAGCGCCAGAAATCAGAATTTGAATACAAGAGTTTGTGCCTCTTCTGTGAACAAGCTGGAAATAAAACATTGCACAATTTCCAAACATTCGAAGCTGATCAGTCTCTCAAGAGAATGGCAAGTGACATGCAAGATGAAAAACTCATGTAAAAAATACGAGGAAGTGATATCATTGCTCTCGAAGCAAAGTATCACTTGGATTGTTTGACAAAATTTAGGAACAATTACAGGGGCCATCAGCGGAAATTTAGTTCTTCCAAGTCCAACAAGGAAACAGTGGAAGGAGAACGAGCACATGCTCAAGCATTTGTTGAGCTAGTTTCTTATGTTGAGTTTGCAATACAAGATGGGCAGTACATCTTCAAACTATCTGATCTCCACGAGAAGTATGAACACCGTCTTCAAAGTCTTGGATATCATGTCTCGGTGAATAAGGGCCGATTAAAAACCAAGCTTGTGGATCACTTCTTTGAAACAGACGTACAGGAACAGTCAGATGGCAAGAATGTTGTTCTTGTATTCCCTGAAGGCATGCAACAACTGCTGAAGGATGCTCTCAAGGACAAGGATTACCAAGATGAAGCTTTCCTGTTTGCCAAAGTTGCAAAAATCTGCAGACAAGAAATGTTCGGGAAAACACACTTTATGTTTTCTGGCAGCTTCCCTACAAATTGTCAGAAAATGCTTCCAAGTCTTTCACTCCTATCATCAATGATCCTGTATGGACCAGATATGAAGAACAATGATGACGATGATGACTCACAAGTATGTCACACGATAGCCCAGATGTTCCTCCATAATTCCAAAAAGAGGTGTATGAAACCGACTACACATAAACGGCAGTCACTGGACAGAGAGCCTCCACTTCCAATCTACATTGGCCTTAACATCCACACAATGACAAGGAACAAGCAACTTATCAATCAGCTAGCCAGGCTAGGTATAAGCATCTCCTACGACCGAGTTCTACAGCTTGAGAAGAAACTGTCAGTGGCAATGTGCAAACAATTCACAGCTGAACAAATCGTGTGCCCATCCATTCTCAGGAAAGGCCTCTTTTCTGTTGGGGCACTGGATAACCTGGACCACAACCCTTCGTCCACTACAGCTCAAGGGTCGTTCCATGGCAGTGGTATAAGTGTCATCCAATTTCCAACACACGACCATCACGGACGTAGGCGGATGTCACAGTGGTTCCTTCCTGCAAATCCAAATGAAAAACCTCAACTCCTTGATGCTTATAGCATAGTCGAATCAGTCCACCTCAAAGCCTCATCAACTACTGTTCCAAAGGCCACTATGACAGCTGTAGATGGAAAGCTTCAACAAGCAAGAGAAAAGGAAGGAAGATGGATTCAGCATGCCTCTCAACTCCTTGACAAAGATCCTCTTGAAAAAGGTGAACCGATCTCTTGGGCTGCATATCATGCATCTCAGCAATCACCTCCTCTTGATCCTCCTGCTGTGGTTGCACTTCTCCCTCTCTTCCAAGAGAAAGCAGATTCCCCTGCTATGATAAAGCATGCTATGAATGTCCTCAAGGCCATCACTAACTTCCTCAATCCAGGTCAAACCCCTGTGCTGGCGTGTGACTGCCCAATCTTTGCTAACTGCAAGCATATACAATGGACCTGGCCTACTACGCATGGTGAGGATAAATTTGTGATCATGTTTGGTGGCTTCCATTTGGAGAAAGCCTTGTGGACAGCACTTGGTGATTTCCTTGACCAAAGTGGATGGACGGTAGCTCTGAGTGATTCAGGTGTTGCATCATCGGGCACAGCCAACTCATTCATCAAGGCTGCTCATGTTACAAGGACCCGTCATGCTCATCAGGTAACTGCCCTAGCTCTTTCAATACTACAAGAACGTGCATATGAACAGGTTGCAGTCTCAAGTGAGGGTGATACATTTGAAGACTGGAGACAGGCTATGTCCAGTAAAAGCCCTACTTTTCAATATTGGGACTTGGTGCTGCGAACTGAGATTTTGATCCTGATATTCATTAGAGCTCATCGAGAGAGAGACTTCCTCCTCTTTGTGGAGTCACTGCAAAGCCTCATGTTCTTGTTTTTTGCGCTGGACCACTACAATTACAGCCGTTGGATTTCTGTCCACCTGCGAGATATGCAGTCCTTACCAGCCACTGTGTCAGAGGAACTCCAGAAGTACTGGGTTGTGAGCAAAACACAAAAGAGATTTTCTGCACTTCCCATTGATCAAGTCCATGAACAGGAAAATGCCAAAGTCAAAGAAAAGGGTGGAGCCGTGGGCTTAACTGAAAATCCTGTTGCTTTCCAACGTTGGATGCTTGCAGGTCCTGAGCAAGCCAGGCTGCTGACAGAATTTGAAAGTGAATACTTACCTGAAGAAGATCCAGAGGAAAATTTCAGACATCATGAAGAGACACAATCAAACCAAGAATCTTTCAGAAATCAAACAGCAAAACTGATGAAGACAGTCAACGATATGGCAGCCCTTTCCTCGAGGATCACTCTGAATTATTGGTCTTGCACTCTCGGGAATGTGCTGATAAATCAGTGGTGGAGACAGTACAACATATCGAAGCACTGGGTTCTGATCAGTATCAAACATACAAGCGGGAAGTGCTCATTGAAAAAAGCAAAACTATCCATGCACCAATCAAGAAGAATTCTCTCCCACTTTTCAAGACACCAGTGAAGGCAAAAGGGAATCGTAAAACTGAGAAAATTGCATCTCTTCGGAATGATGTGAGCCTCTTTGGTCATATGTACATTGCAAACCAGCTGCGTGACGGTGACCCAGCCGTATTCTTCAGCCACGAGAATCAGGCATACCCGCCATCTATCTCAAATAGTAGGAAACTGCGCTTGACATCCAGCAAGTCTAAATTACTAACATGTCTGAACACAAATGGACAAGGAGAGCCTCCAGCACAAGTGGACTGCAAGATTTTTGATGGTGCAGCTCTAGTTCATGGGTTACCAGCAACTTCCGTGTCAACATTTGAGGACTATGCAAGAACAGTTTTCAAGCCCGTTCTCAACCGTGAATTGCAAGGAGTCAGACGACTGGATTTGGTGTGGGACAGATACTTGGCCTGCAGTATCAAGGAATCTACTCGCCAGAAACGAGGAAGTGGAGTACGCACAAAGGTAGCATCCAAGACTAAAATGCCAGTCAAATGGAAAGACGTTTCCATGGAAATGCTTTGTCCGAAAAACAAAAAGAGTATGTCTTGCACATCTATACCCCAGTGCCGTCATGAACACTAAATGTGATTTCAATTGCTTCAATATTGTGGAAGTAGTTCGCTCAGCAAGAGTTTTGCAAAAATATCTGGTTACCATGGCAACGCTAGGTGGCGCACAATCACAAAGGGTGTTTTTTATAACCACACTCATAGATCGTTATAGATACCAAATTTGACATTAATTGCTTAAATTCTGTGGAAGTAATTTGCACTATTAAGGTTTGGTAAAATTGTGGTTACCATGGCAACGCTTTGTCCGACAAACACAAAAAAACATGTCTCGCACATCTACCCCTCAATGTCATCACATACACCAAGTTTCATTTCTTTTTTGCTTCAAAACTATAGAAGTAGGACCACGGTTGCTTTATTTTGGGGGTTTTCCTGTGATTATGTAATGAATAAATGATGATGTCATAATGACGTCATTTTCACCACCTTTCCAGCATCAATTTTCTTGGAGCATAGCCTTTTTTAAGAAGGTACATCGTGAAGATAATTTGGTGAAAAAATCATGCTTTTGTCCAGCGTGTCACGATTTTTTCACTAAGCTACCCCACTAACTGCGCCGCGGCGGTCACGTCAGTAAAGCCGTTAGCGCTAGTTCAGAAGCCTATCCAAAATTTGACCGGTATGTCCCACTAAATACCCCACTAAAACATACCCAAAATGAAGTAAATACTCATCAAACGTCCAAATAAAGCCAGGTCATGATTTCAAAGTCGTTGTGTTTCTTACCTGTTTCGTGTCAATTTTCTGATTTTTGGGGAAAAACGTTATAGATTCTAGGCCTAGAGTAAAGGACCCGGTTTTCGGCCACTTAAGACAAAATCCTATTTTTTGGACTCTTTACTTCCTATTTATTATCATTTCTTGTTCAAATCATGAAGTAAATATTATTATTATTTAAACAAAAAAAGAATCCCAGAAAAAAATCACGAATTGCCATGACAATATTCGTTTCAATTTTCACTGTTTTGGAGCCGGTTATCGGCATAGCGAACCAGTTTTCGGACGCATGTACAAAGTCAATAGGAAGCGCTCGCGCGCGCCGTGCGTTTCCGCGCTGATGTATAGCACAAGCGGGCGGAGCAGGTATCCCACGCCGGAGCTCCCGGGTGCTCGCCTGGCCGAAGACAGCGGTGATCGGAAGTTGGAATCTGAATTAGACAGACATATCGTGTGTGCGTGGCGGGGTCCGGCTGCATTGATTTAATACATGCGATGAGATACTTTTGAGCTTGCGACCAACACAAAATCGGGCTCTAAATCTGAAAAATACTTGAAATAAAGCTCATTTTATGGTACCCATATTTCTTACATACACGCGTAAGAAACTCGATTTTTCAGATTTGGGTAGCGGGACCGCCGATTACATCGCTAAAATGTGATATTTTAGGATATATTTTCCATTGCAAATGTGGTTCTTCAGTGACACTGGCATGGTATGGTATGTGTGGGACATGTGTTGTGATATTATGCCATGTATTTTAATGTGATTTTACCATCCATCCAACCAATCGGCCGAAAACTGGAGCTGTCCGATTACCGGCTCCTTTACTCTATTAGTAATCTACACTTTCTCATGGGTTTCACGGGAAACAGCTGCACAATACAAGTGCATACAGATGGTGGGTTGCGGCCTTGCGGGCGCACGTGCGCCTGCATGAAGTTATCTACCGTAATGAGGATCTGACGGTACATGTACATACTAGTACATGTATTCACGGAGACGTGCTTGTAATTTGTAGATCTATCATGATTTGTATCATATTTTGTGCATGACATTTCACAAAATCATTTATGAACTAAAAAGCTTTGATACTATTTTCTGAATAATTTCTGAGCATATAAAGAAAACAATTAGTGGATAGTGAGGCGCTGACGTCACAGACTCATGAGTGAGTTGCCAATTTGTCTAATGATTTTCAAAGTTTTTCATGATCATTTATTCATGTCATTAAAAATTCATAATTTTCTTATTAGTTATCCGATTTTGCTCAAACTTTTTTTGATTGGTTTGTCTGTTTTTTTCCTACTTCAATTGAAAGTAAGTCATTTTGGAGTGGACTTGCCCTATAATACGACTTAGTAAGAGTAAGGGATAGGGATTTGTTAGGGTTAGTCATTATACTTTTTAGTGTTACTGTTACCTAAGAAACGTAAGTGTTTACATTTTGCTTCATTGATTGTGATTTTGGAATGCATTTTAGGTTTTGTTTACCTTCTGCTTCGTTTACACACGGAGGTATGAGTGCCCATTAAGGCTAAGTAATACCCCCCCCCCCCACCCCCCCCAAAAAAAATCTATGTGGAATCCGACCGGACGCAGGTGATGTGACCACTCCTAGGTAGAATTCGCCCACGTAAAAAAATGGCAAGAGTGTATGAAAATATTCTTATTCTCCCTTCTGTCTTTTCAATCTGCAACATAGGTACAACCCTGAACTTATGGAAAGGGTGGGAGAGCTTGCTGCAGGGATTGAAGTGACTCCTTCTCATTGATGTCTGGATTGCCTCCGATTGGGCCCAACAAAGATAGGAGAAATCCCACCATTCAGACTGCACCAAACTTAATTGAAATAAAAACACTAATTAAATGTAGTAAGAAGTTGAATCAAGACAATCTTTTGAATATGTCCATTTTGAAAGCCCGAACTGAAAATATGGAATCGTCATGTCATCTTCAAGCAAATCGGGCGATGAATCGCTCTGATATTCCATCATTTTCACTCCACAACACTGGACTGATACTGGTTTGTCTTGTCTCATTTCTTGAAGATACTCCCCTGATCTCATGGACAGAGTGCGGGACATGGCAGCCGGAATCTCTGCTCAATCCTCTACGACAACGTCAACATTATCATCCAAAGTAAGACCTCAAGAGCCTGCCCTTCTTACAGCATCTTCATGTAGAATACAAGGCCAGCAACCAAATGAAACGCACTTGATCAACTCTACAAGCCAGCATCCTATGTCACTTGGTGGCGTCGAGGCTAGCAGTAGCGAGAAGACGACAGAGTCTAGGGAACCTTCTTCAGCCAAGGATGTCAATGGGGATCATATAGTTATCAGCAAAGACACTCTTCTTTTTTCACTCTACCCATCAGATGGTAATCCAAAATTTGATAAATTGGTTAAACTATGTAGCAAAATCAAAGAGAAAGCCGTAAGAGGAAAGATGGATAAGCAAATCATAACGATGCTTTGGATTCTCCTGAATCAGCCAGATTGTCATAACCGATATGAATATGAACAAATTAATGAAGATAAGCAAGTACAGTCCTGGAAGACCTATTTCTTGATAGGGGAGACATTGTGCACTTCTAATGTTTCTAGCTCAAAGAAAGCAGGAAAGGAAAAGGCAGTGATGTTGTTGATATCATTGGTGAAAGAGCACAATGTTATCGCGCTTCAAGAAAGTTGTAAGAAGGAAGCCGGAAAGCTGGGATTTGTTTATGAAATGGTCTACGTGAACGACAAACCTCCACAAGGGTGTATGGCAAACACTAACCAAGATCTCAATCAAGAGCAGAATGAGGATCCAACTTCTCCCTCAGCGGAAGCAGACTTTCAGACTGAAGATCAGAAGAGAATATCTGCTGAATCCATCTTAGAATCCTTACCACATCAGTTTGCAACACACGTTCTGAATTCCTTTATTGTTGCAGCTCCCAAGCTACGTGGCTTTGTCTTATACGAGTCAAGAGAAGACCAGGAAAAGCTTGGATATTTTAATCCTGTTAGTACCATTGTCAACTCATGCTCTATGTGTAAAGTACCATGCGAGTTTGCTTCAGAAAGATGTAAAATTGGTTTGAGCACGGAGGGAATTGTTTGCACTGTATTCATCTCTCATGAGAGGATTGCGACAGGCCTTGCCCTTGGGAGTCGAGAAGCGAAGCATCTTGCTGCTCACCATGCAATCAAGTCTCTTAAGATGACCAACCCTGTCCTGGTGAAGACCATGACAGGAGATGGTACTGAAGTCAATAGGGATGAGCTCACTGATGGTCCATCCAAAGAAACAATGCTTCCAGAGACCAATGTTGGCCACAAGCTCCTCAAGATGATGGGTTGGAAGGGGGAAGGGGCTGGTCTTGGTAAGAGGGAGGATGGAATAACAAACCCTGTCAAAGCTACTGGGTCTGGTTCCAAGACCAAAGAAGGTCTTGGCTGTGACATGGCAAGCTTGAGAAACCCACATACGAAGCGGCTGGAAGACCGTAAGGTCTGGGAGTACCTGCAAGAATTTGCCCGATCAGATCGTGAAGATGAACTGGTCTTTACCTCTGAGCTCAGCATAGATGAGAGGAAAAGGATACATGGCATAGCTCTTAAGCTAGGATTAAAGAGCAAGTCTAGGGGGAAAGGGGACTCGAGGTATTTGATTGTAGGAAGAAAGTGGAGTGTTGATAAGTTAGTTCAAGCTGTTGAGGAGAAAGGAGGTAGCATGGGAGGCTATGAGTTACATGGTCCACCATTATGATATTATTATATGTGAACTACAATTTTATACAAAGTAATGGATTTTCTATTCCAGAATTTGCCCCTTTTACTGACAGATTTGTTCCTCTTTATTATATGTTCCCAATACATTGTGGTATACATGTTTCCTTGAAGACGTGGGATATAAGTCATGAATTAGATTAGACAGTACTTCATAATAGTTGGCCAACATCAAAGGAATAAACACAAGAGAGACAGAAATAAATGTAGGCACTAGCGTCTCTTTCATTGTCAAGTTTTAATTGTTAAAGTTTTACCATCTGTATGAAAACCATTTAATATTTAAAGTGTTTCAAATTCAAGAATGGATGAAATGGGGTGAAGGTGTGTGTGATCCATTTCTAACATCTCAGTCATAAGTTTAGCTGTAAATGAACAACCATGGCTCTTTTAACCAACCTATTTCAGAAAGGATGTGCATCTTACTATTACTAGTATTTAAATATTTTCACTCGGTCTTTGTGCTACCTGTTATTCTATTCTCCGGTATTTGTCCAGTAATCCACCTATAGTGTCACAAAATAATTCAACCAGGATGTACATGTACATAGGAAGCTTTTGTACATGTAAGCTCAATGTGATGAGCCCTTGTGTTGTTTTCTATGGACATTTTGATAGCGACTCTGTGTTGCCTGGCAAAGAGAGATTAGGCAGATGTGCTTTTATTTGTGAACTTCAAAGCTCCTTCTATCTGAATACCAGTAAAGGGTTTATGATTGCATTTTGACAAAGGAAGCTGAGTGTACATGTATGTAAGTTTGGTAAACTACATTGTACATGTTAGCAAAGTTATTTACTGTACCCTGTACCATTTAAGAGCTAAGAATATCTGATTGTAGGAAATTTCTGTTTTTATCATAAATTTCTTCAAGTCAGTAGGTCTCATTTTTTATTCAGCCATTTTGAAACCCATGAAGATAAAATATAGAAACATTGATATTTGAGTAGGTAACATGCTTTGTGCTAGATAGCAAATCCTGATCAAGAATGTAAATGCTACACTATGAATTTTTAACTTTTTTCTTTTTCTTCTCTGGATTCCCGTTTTGTAGAAACTTTTTTGATGTGGGAATTATTTCAAAGATTCAGCATTGAATAGAATGAAGATTAATATCCCAATCCTGAAGAGTTTATTTATGATAATTTTTTTTCAAATCTAGAGTCATTACAGCACCAAGAGTATGTTTTTTCTAAAAGGAGTGCAGGCACTATCAATAATTCTCTTTTAATGAAGGGATGAAATGGTGTCAATGTGTATTCTCGTCTACTCATAAGTGAGACATTATCCCATTATTTATTAAAGGAAGTTGTTTTCCATGTTCACTTTAGACAACTTGTTGCTGACATTTTAGAAATTTCTTTTCAGAATTTTGTTATAACTGAAATGTTCATCCATGAAAGAGCATAAACAATTTGTTTCATTTGTCTGCTGTTTGCTGTTATCATATTGATTCAGAATTTGTTTGGAATAATGTTTTTGTAAAATAACCTGCTTTTTGCATTAAAATGTTATTAACTTTATTCTTGTATCTTATATTTTGTAAATTGAATGATGCCTGTATTGTTGAATAGGTGCAATATAGTGTTAACCCATAATCTTGTAATTTTGAAGTAAACACATCAAGGTTTTATTCTCTTTCTTTCTCTCTCTCTCTCTCTCTTGTATGATGTTAGCACTATATTGCACCACAACCCCATCAATTTCCTATATATACAAGTAAAGGAGAGGAACAGTCTCTTTATATTTCATGGGAGATATTAATATGCAAATGCAAGAGACAGACAGATAGAGACGGAAGAGAGAGAGAGAGATAAGGGGTAATAAAAAGGAATGAAAGAAAAAAGAAAGAGAGAGAAAAATATAGGAAAAAGGAGAGAGAGCTTCCAATCATATCATGAGATGTTATTAGAGAGAGTTATACCGGTACAGCGGTACTTGAAATAAAGATGAGACTGGAAGAGAGAGAGAGAGAGAGATAATGAGATGGGCAGTTGTTCCTACATATAACATAAACCCAAAACATTCATTCCTTGAGACAAAAGAAATGGTACATCACCCCAAAATCCATGATTTTCATCATCACCACAGTAATCTCACAATACACAAACAAATAATATGTGTTGAATCCAATAGAATCAACATCTTGTGACAATCATTTCAATAAAAAACATTTTATTTACAATAAAAAACAACACATGTACATGAATATGTAAACGCAAAACTACAAACATCAATGCTTTTGACTTCTCACATAGAAATCGATTGAAATGACACAAGCCACCCAAATACTTCAACCCTAATACTTGTACATGTACCCTTTGGCAAAAGAACTGGCTATATAAGTGTGAATATTACTTGAGATTCATGCACTAGTGTAAAAAAAGAGGAAAAAAAGAACATGCACAGATAAAATATTGGGATATACATGTAGAGATGTTGACAAATAAGGCTAGCATCATGGAAGATTTTGTTCCAATTATATTTATATGTAGCATCATGGAAGATGCTCCCTGCATAGTATATTCAGCTTTATTTGCATGAAGAATGGTTTTAAATCTATGAAGTAACTACAGAAATCCTAAATTTGTGTGATTATCTTATAACACATTTCACAAAATGATGAAACAAATCTCTGGACTTCAAAAGTGCCTTAATACCACATTGCAGTCATAATATTTCCATATGGCATTTGGCCTATGTGACACTAAAATCAAATTGGTTTGTCCGTGTATAATCAAGCAACCTTCTAATACACGGGCATAATTATAATAATAGTAATAATAGGCATTTCTATAGCGCCGTCTATCTAGATAATTCTATTCCGAAGCGCATTTATTATTACCCTGACTTTAGCCTAGCTGCCGTTTAAACAGCGCTCCAGCATTTCAAGGAATTAATTCCTGCCAGGTACCCATTTACATCACCTGGGTTGAGTGTGGCAAATGTAGATCAATGTCTTGCCAAAGGACATTAGTGCAACAGCGGGACTCGAATATCTTTAACTTGAAGACCATGAAAAGACAAAATCCAACAAATCTTGTCATAAATATCTCAAACTATAATAAATTAATTTAAATCATACGTACAGAGACCACTAAACGCTTATCAGCTACAATGCAAGGCTTATACGGCACTTAACATGTTTCTGCTTTTTTTTTCTTTCTTTTTTCTTCTTTTTTTTTCACTCACATAAACATAAAGGCAATCTTTAGAGCTGGTTAGACTTCAGTCACTGGACTGAGTGAATATCAAGATGTGAAACAAATGAGAACCTGCACTCTTGCAAAATATACATCTCCTCCTACAAAGAATGTTTAGGTTCCTCCTAATCACTTATGTTGGGTTTTTTAGAAACAAGGAGTTTCCTTGTTTTTATCGTCTCTAAAAAAATCATACCATTCAGGATATTTAGGAAGCAAAAAAAAATTATGATTTCTTTCATATAATTTTTATGGCTCTAGTCAAACCTCAATATTTCCTTAAAACAAATATTTGAAAACCTGAAACTGTGATAAAAAGTTAAAAAAACATAATGCTTACAGAATTTTTTTAACACAATTGAATTTTTGGTCTGCTGGACTTTTTGCTGCATGCTTAGCAGAAGATGACAGGTCCAAAACCACTTCTACCTTGTCTTTCCTGTATTGTTCAATTTGCAAATCAAATCAAATCAAAACTCTCCTTTCATCCAAAATGAATCAAAGTCATATTTTGAATAACTGTCTTGCCATTTAAAGGGATCCAGTAACTTAGTCTCAGATTCTGAAATAAAATTCTGGATTTAGCTCATGATGCAATGATAATTATAAACCTTTAGGTCAGTCAGGAACCCCATGACTTTAACAAGCCGATCGCCTGTCTGATTATCAAGAAATTTATGATTGGAATTACAAATTTTAAAAACCGTTCGCCTGACGGTTTTCATAACACTACAGTCTATTGGGGAAAACGAGTATGGTAAAACCGGTCACTCAAAGATTTTTACTTTTTTGAGGCACTTCTTGATAATTTTGAAGCACAATTTTTTTAGGGCTTCAATATTACACCATATCACAGACACTGATAACACGTAGGGCCGTGTATCTCAGATTTAACAGTGTTAAACGATCCCTTTAAAGGGATAGTTGAGTTCTGTTGCAGAGGGCGCTACACAAAATAATTTGTTTGTGAGATACTGAAAAACTGAGTGTCAAATTGAAAGAACATACAATTTAAATGAGAAAATTTAAGCGTGAAATATGCATCGTACGAGTTGCATCAAATGAAAGAGGAGGATTTAAGCTTTACACATATGTGTCATTTATTAATTATAATTATGATTACGTTATGATAAAACATTGATGATTCTCAATTTCGTTTTTTCTGGGACGCACTGAATAGAACACAATGCATAAGCGGTGCCTGTTGGTCCTCCATGATCCTCTTTTTCTTATGTTAATTGAGAGCTGAGTTGATGAGATAGCCACCTGTCAGTGACCACGCTGTGTGGTCTAATCCCTCCTGGCCAAACTAGTACATACGGGCTTTAAGTGCTATTTGAGTGACTACCAAATAGTATAGACGGGCTTTCAGTGCTATCTGAGTGACTATATTGCTCTCTGTGATAAGAAGGAACTGCCAACTGCAATGGGCACACTGTCTGGAGCAGACTCTATCTCTTCTTCAGTGGGGAAATCAACTTGAACAGTACGAAATCCAGTGTGACGTCTCATTCCCAGCCCTCCTGGTGCTCTATTCTGTAACTGTGAAGAAAAGAGAAGCAACAAGAATAAGCGACTAAAAATCGAATTAATTACATCCTGTTAGATCTTTATACTAACGAGCAGTACATAGTATTGATTTGGCAACAGTAATACAATATTTTTATTTTTTTATTTCGTTATAAAGGTATGTATCTGAAAAGAATATATTATCCTAGAAACAATGTTGACTGTTTTTTTTTCCTCTGTCCAATTTCAATCGTACGGAAAACAGTGATTTTCAATTTTGTAATATCTTCCTTATTGTTGGATTTTATGCTCATTCCCAGAGACAAGCGCCACATAGTAATTGTTAAAAGGCAGAAGTGGTGCAAAAATCTGTTTATTTTCTCATGACTGCATTGAATCGAAATTTAAAACTACCAAATGTAGACCAGTATAGTAACTTCTAAATAAATTTTAAAAAGATATGAAATACAAAATTAATGTGTCACTTATAGCTTGTTCAGATATTCTGTGGGAAAATGCAGCGTTTTTTGTTAACTTTTTTTAATGAATGAATGGTAAGTGGGGATGAAAAAATTAGCTGCGCACAACAATGGTCCAAAAATGTGAAATGCAGTACACTTAGTATACATCTTTAAAAACCTGTGGTAAAACCACTATGCTTTACCACAGGCAAATGTGAACAGGCCTTTAGTAGAAATGCCTACTTTGTATCTCACCTGTGATTGTCTTGCATTCAAGACCTGGGATTGTTGGTTGAAGAGAGATGCTCTGCCCCTTCCTGAGGTGGTACGGACTGAGCCCTGCTCGGGACCAGTCTTCTCGGATACATTCTTGTTCCGACAGTTGAATCCAGAAAACCCTTAAAAAGAATTGAAGACATACATGTAAATAATAATAACTTGATAATAGTAGTGAGCATCTGTAAATGCACCATGAATAGAGTACTAAAGTGCTTGCTTACATCATATTCGTTTGTCATCCAGGATACTGGTTTAGAATAAAAGAGCCTGCACATGCAACGGGCTGGAGCAGGGCAAATACAATGTTTAGAGCTGGTGTGACCACTACATCATTGTTTAGCACATAATTGTTTGGAACCAGTAACATTGACAACTATACTGGCTAGTATGATGCAGAGATGCCAACCTCTTGACACAAAAAAACAGACTGTTGAGTATCCTAAAAAATCAGATTTTCACGAAAACTCTACATCTACCACTGGCCTGTCGGCCCCGGGCCAGTTAAATTTCAGAAAAATGTTTTACTGGTAAGTACGGTCAAGTAAAATGTTTGCTCTTTCATTAAACTTTAATGAGAACATTTTAAAGCAAAGTTTTTGTTGGCGTTGCAGAGGTTTACTTGTACATGTTTCTATGCGATTTCGCTGTTTTTATGGGGTTTTAAAAAAAATTGTATTTTAAGAGGTGATATCGTATTATCGTATTTCACTCTTATTATCATACTAAATACGATGTGGAGACTTAATATTTATTCTTTGTATTTGCTGTGAAATACAATATCATGGGATCTTTGAATTGGACCTACTTTCTCCATGAACGTGCACAACTGTATGTAGAACAAACATCAGACCATCTACTGATCTGTCCCCTCCAACCAGAACGCTCTATTTGTACAGATACAGAAGATTTCAAGCTGTAATGGGTGTATCAACTTGTCAAGCCACATAGGCTTTTACTAATACACCCTATTTCTTTTTCCAACAATTTGCATTTAAATGTTATTACTTTGTTTCACATAATTTAAGGTGATTTTTATATGTACATTGTAAATGTTTATAACCTGTTTTTTTATACTGAATTTGAAATAAAATGGATCAATCAATCAAACAGTACAACAGACATCACACACTTACCTTGACCATAGGATGAGTATCCATCAAATCCGTTGTGTGGATCGACTCGAGAGGCACCATCATCTTTATCCTCCTGAACATCTTCACTGAAGTTCTCCCCTGCTGCCAGAGCCTTCCCAATAGCCTTCAATGTCCTCCTAGCTTTGACCTTCAGCTCTTCTTCTTCTTTTTTCTTTCCTGATAAAGCATCAGCATAAGATGCCTGTCCTGAGACCATGCCCTGCTCGTGGCTAGGATGGCTCTGGGTTGTATCTGGATGTTGCATGTTCGTTAACCTTTTTGATACGGCTGAACCTTGCTGAAGATCTGTTAGTCTGGGAGGCGCTACAGGTCCCTGGCTGTACGAATGATCAGTCATGTTAGCAGATCTAAAACCGCCCTGGGCCAATCTTAAACTGTGTTCTGTGGAGGATTTGTGTGTTGTCTTATGAGTCTCATTCATCCAATTTGGACCCGAAACACTTGTGCTGTCTGGAACTGTTCTGGAAGGCACTGTATGTTTAGCCGTACTGCTCTTTGGTTGCTGATGCATAAGTCTCTGATGATCTAGGATGGAACCTGTTGCACCTTGATATCCTGGAAGCATATCATCATTCTCTTCTTTGGCAGTCAAAGCTTCTTTCAGAGTCACAGGCTTGAGGTTCTTAGAATACCTCTGTTGCCAAAGTTCCTTCTCAGTACTGTCTGCAAAAGCTTCATCAGAGTCATCAGAGCTCACACTCGACACTTCTTCATTGCTCTCTTCTTCTTCTTCCTCTGTCTTAGTCCCACCCATCATCAGTGGTGGTCTAGGGGGCTCATGATTAGAAGGTCTGGCTGATAAGATCAGAAAAAATAAAATTTAAATAGCATTAAATTTAGAAAATTCTTGGAAACAACACCTGCTTTCAGAAGCTTGTTTCAACAGTTCAAAGTTCAAACCACCTATAAAGCAGAATACCCTTTCAATCATTTTGGAAATTATGTATAAAAGAGTCAACTTGCTGTCACCTCCTTTGCTTCATTTTCAAGATGATAATAAAATGGGTAGCTACATCTTCACTGCCTGAAGTCAATGTCTAAGTAATTTGAACATGATGCTGAAGAAGATGCTTTGTAATTCCTTACCTGACCTTCCTGGAGATGTCTTCTGAAATCCCCTAGAAGCATCCAGGGATATGCCCCTACCTGATGGGCCCTTGGGAGGGGGCTGACCTTGATCTTGACCGGGGTTGGCCAATGAAGGTGGAGGGAAAGACAGCTCTTTGGGTTTGACCCTGGTGCTAGACATTCCCATCTGAGTAACCCTGCGATGAAGATCATTGATCAACTCTCTAGGAACATAGGAAGCTCTAGACGATAACTGCAATAAATCAGAAACAAATGATGACAGCAATGAACCAGTTTGTATGGTCGTATATTGCCTCGTGCCCAACTGCTTTTTTTCACTTTGTTACTGACTCATGAGTCAAAATAAAAAGTGGTGTGTTTAAAGCCACTCTAAAGTGTTGGGAGCCCCCAACATTTGATGGCAAAATTTCACTTAAAGCCCCACTGCACTACGTATAGCTACTTGCGCCCTCTATATAGCAAACAATGCCTAATCAGTGCCTGTTGGTCCCCCCATGATCCCCTTTTTTCTTATGTTAATTGAGAGCTGATTCGATGAGATAACCACCTGTCAGTGACCTTCCAGGGAGGTCTAATCCCCCTGTCCAAACTAGTACAGACATGCTTTAAATTGTATCATAACGTGAAAGAAGATGTCATTTAAGAAAACATTTGTGCACAGATTTTCTAAATAAATGTGTTTGAAGTCGAATATTGATGAAAGAATACAAAACTTAGGTTTTTGCGTACTACAGAAAACACAAATGATGTATTGTTCTATTAATATTTGTCTTCAAACACATTTTTTTTTTTGGGGGGGGGGGAGGGGAGTGTGTCTAATAAATGACATCCTCTTTCACATTATGATACAATATTAAGTGATTTTTTTTATTTTTTTATTTTGTTATAAATGTAATGCTTCCTGGGAGAAATTTCAATAGTTTAAAGTTGATACTCTTAGCAAATAAATGTCCCTTAATTTGTTTACCTACGGCAAGTATATGTTATTTTTTAAGTTTTTCAATTGCTTAGTATATCACAAACAAATTCTGTCTACTCGAAATCCTCAATTAAAATGTCGAAAATATCCGCCTCTCTTTGCATAGAAAATCAAGTCACGGCGCTGGTCTACTATTTATGACCTCACGTCCGGGAAAGAGTATATTCACGTACCCGGATGTTCCATAGCAAACATGTGCAGAGTGATACGATTTTCTGCATATTTTTGTTTCAAAGGCTGAAAAAGTCTAATAAATCATAATTCTATGTACAATTCTTACCTTCCCCTAGTACTTCATAGTATTAATATCAATTCCCCTTTTTAAAAATTATGACATATACATGCCAACGATGTGCTATTAGTCGATATTTTTCACCATGTAAATTTTTGTTTTGGTGTTGAAATCGGCCCAGCTATAGGCACGGAGTGAACAGTAGCCGTATACCCATGCACAGTTCATTACCATATACACTACAGCGATCTCCCGATGGTTTTCTTCTTCCTTTTTCCCATGTCTTTTCGCCTTCCTTGGCCCTGAAGATCCTTCATCTACCAATTCTGACACCGGTAGTCAGGAGCAAGTCTTTGTTAGTTGTTTTTCTTAGCTGGCAAACGTCACTTTTCATTCTCTTGCAATTGCCGATAAACATATAACTAGCGCATGTACGTTCCATCACAAAGCAAGCAGCGCCTAGAGCAGCGGCTTGGTCTTACCTCCCGATTCTGCTCGCTTCACGAACGTTCATGCAAGAGCCGTATCACTAGCCAAAATATTATAGAGGAAGCGCGCTTGCATGATCTTGTTCAAGTTTGATATTTTACAACATAAAAATGTTTAACTGGTACTGTATCCTTTTTTTGAGGCAGTCACACACATCTATGATAAGTACTATCATATAGTTCTAGACCTATTCGTTTTACAAAAACTGCTCCTGTACCTTATCTGATGACAATATAATGCATCCGCCTATTCATACGTGCACGATTTAACTTTAATTCCTAAGCAGTAAAGTGGTAAACTCGTCCTTAAATCTCTACCAAAATAGGTGAATATGAGGATATAAAAAGAAATCAGCGACTGGAAAATGTTGCTTCGTTATTCTTCATTCAAATGAAAACAGAAAAATCCATCAAATATACTCCTTAACAACAACAAAGCTAAGCTCTGACAGGATAGCATTTACATAGGGATTATCACTGCCATTCACTCTCACTGAGCCCATGAGTCCCGTTCGTGACATCACGGATAGAGGCCCGACTCTACGTGCACTTCCGGGTTTTCAGACTTAGATATTTTGGTAGAGTTTACTCGAAAAAAATTCATTATTCTAAACTTGTTTTGTCGGGTGGACACCATTTGGTGTTATTATGGGGGTTAAAAGCTTTCTATTTTATGTAATTATCTCAGTATTTGGGATTGTCTTAGAGTATCAACTTTAAACATATTTGTGGCTTACACCCAGTAAATAAGATCGATTGATCGATCTGTAATTGAAAAACAAGTCAGAAAAAAAATCTTGGAACCAGCGGGATTTAAACCTGCCATCTACTGCTTGCCGGGCAGCGACTCTACCACCAGGCCATTACTGGTCCATGGCACAGTCACAATGAACCTAGAAACAAATACCCAAGCTCTCCTGATCATTCTGACTTATCAATATTCATTAGTCCGCCATAGGACAATAACTTTTATAAATGTAATGCTTCCTGGAGAAATTTTCAATAGTTTAAAAACATATTTGTGGCTTACACCCAGTAAAATAAGATCGATTGATCGATCTGTTAATTGAAAAAACAAGTCAGAAAAAATCTTGGAACCAGCGGGGATTTGAACCTGCCATCTACTGCTTTGCCGGGGCAGCGACTCTACCACCAGGCCATCACTGGGTCCATGGCACAGTCACGATGAACTAGAAACAAATACCCAAGCTCTCCTGATTCATTCTGACTTATCAATATTTCATTAGTCCGCCATAGGACAATAACTTTTATAAATGTAATGCTTCCTGGGAGAAATTTCAATAGTTTAAACTTATTTGTGGCTTACACCCAGTAAATAAGATCGATTGTTCGATCT
>JAVYIG010002648.1:0-235101 GCA_035222895.1 Strongylocentrotus droebachiensis | reverse complement strand
AGGCGTCATTGGAGGGACATTTGGAGTGAAAAATTAGTCATTAGGTAGACATTATGGTTAGGGTTAGGGTTAGGAATTTCGGATTTTATGAGGTCCACTAAATGTACCATGTAGGGTTATGTATATATATATATATAAACATAGCACGATCGCAAAGGCTTCGAACAACCATCAAATAAAGGGCAATTTTAAGCCTGATGGCTGCTTACTTAACCAAGGTGGTAGTGGAAAAATCAATTAGATTTACTCGGGTTTTTTGGCCGCTCAATATCAAAGGGCATATATCTATACATGTCTAATTAACTGACTCTAAACTATTCATACCCCTTGTGGTGTTACTGTTTTTTCGTTTTTTTTTCGTATCTCAAGAATGAAAGGCGGACTTGTTGAATTGTACTCATTAATGAATGCTTGAAGATGCAAGATTTAAATGTCACATTCTCAACAAAAGTAAATCAGGACAAAAAAGTTTTTTTACAAAACTTGGTATTAAAGGGTATGAATAATTCAGTTAAATTATTAACTGTATTTGTCTACATTTCACTCAACTGGATGCTAAGTTTGGTCAGACCCAACCCCCCTCCACCCCCCTCCCCCCCCCCCAAAAAAAAAACATGACAAGATGTTTATGACAGTGCCCCTCCCCACATTATTTTAATTTTGAAATTACATGATATCGTCAGTTTGAGGAAAAAAGGACATCATGCATGGCAAGAGTTGGTTGGCATGCCACCGTGCTTCGTCAATTACTAATGTGTATCGGTTGTAATTATAGTTCCCAATTATTATAGGCTTTTTAGAGTCAAACATATAATAATTGTAAAGCAAATTGTGATATCAATATTTTGCATTTTTTCATGAAAGATAAGAGATAGATGGCACCGATATTTTCTCATACACTGTCGCTCATATAGTTGGAATATTTTTGTTTTACCCCAATTTATGGAATTATTTTAAAAATAATTTAAAAATAATAGATTTAGATAATAGTATACATTCTCAGATTTTATTGAATAATAATTTGACAATGTGTGTTTTGCGTGACTGCTATTTTAAAAGCCTATGTATGCTACTATGCTTATCAACTAGGGGACCCAACTATATGAGCGACAGTGTATATTTCAATACATAATTATGTAGACGGTACAGTACAGTTATATGCTACAATTTACCATGTTGGTTTAACTGAGACAATGGTTAGGTTGATTTGGTTTGGTTCTTATTTACGATCATAATATATGAAATAAAGCATCATAACACATAAGGAAACAAAACACTAAAGTATTTTACAAGGACTATATTCTAGAAAAATAAAATATTAAAAATAAAATGAAGATCGAGGATCACCCGCTTCAGATCAACCGACAAAGATGATCTGGGCCCTGTTTCATAAAACTTGATATCAATAACAAGTTACAAGCTACTGTTATAAGCTACTGAAATCATGGCATCTGATTGCTGACAGATAATTTGCCATAGAAATTTAGCAGTTGTTATAGATAACAAGTTTTATGAAACCGGCCCCAGTTCTAGCTTGCTCGGGGTCCCTAAACAATGATAGTCAAAAGAAAAAAGAAAACAGTTGATTCTTATGCTTCTTGCTTTAATACAGAATAAAGTTAAGATATAATATTGCAACGGAATATCGGAAAATTACTTACCTCTAAAATGACAGAATGAAAAAAAACACATCCAGGTCCGATCGAAAGAACGTTGACAGGAACTGTCTGTGCAATCAGATAACTCGCCTGTCTTTGCATGCATGTGCGTGTGCTAAGCCATATTACGAGTTGCCGCGTCTTGTGTATTGTTACACTTAGGACAATATGCGTAAGTCGAATTTTCTCCGACTTACCCACAAGTCTATTATTCCGTAAGTCGACGCATATCGATCAGCTGTCAGTCCCGAGAAAATCGTCTTGGTACTTGGTACTTGGATGGGTATTCCCTTTGGCAGCTCACTCAGGAAGCTATACTGGGATGGTAGGTGAGGCGAGTGACTACAAGGAGTGTCATGAAGTGCTGGAATGGTGTGTGGACAAGGCACTTGTCAATTACAGTAAAATATGCTAAGTCCAGTGCAAATAAAAACCAAGCTAGTAAGCTGATGTGAGAACCAACAGGGGGCTGATGATCATTCTGACCGAGAAGGAAAAACCAGTTAAACCAGTTAAAGCTAACTGGTAACCCTGGAAATTGAAATGGGCCAGTTGAACCAGACCAGTTGAATTGTAACTGGACCAGTTAGAATTCAACTGGTCAGATTCTAACTTGTCCAGTTGGAATTCAACTGGTCAAATTCTAACTGGTCCAGTTGGAATTCAACTGGCCCATTTCAATTTCCAGGACGGTATACCAGTTGGATTTAACTGGTCTAACTGGACCATTCAGACCAGTTAGAATTCAACTGGCCCATTTCAATTACCAGGGTTACCAGTTGGATTTAACTGGTCTAACTGGACCATTCAACTGCCAATTGAAAACTTAATTAGTAATTAAAGGCATAAGTAGCACTTGTACTAATTAATTTGCCAATTGCATGGCAACAACCCAGTATAAATAGATCGTCTGCAATTCCAATGTAAAGGCATTGGTAATAAGTAGACTTGTTAACTAACTATTTTGAATATAGACCTCTACTTGTATTTTATCGAATGTTATTTACACGAAGTAATGATAAATTGTATTGAAACATAAAGTGCACGCACCCCATATCCATTATGCAAATTAGCTGGTATCAACTGGAAATATGCACACGGACCAGTTAGAATTTGACCAGTTGATTTCTAACTGGTCCAGTTGGAATTCAACTGGTCAAATTCTAACTGGTCCAGTTGAATTCAACTGGTCAGATTTTTAATTGGTCCAGATAGAATTCAACTGGCCAAATTCTAACTGGTCCAGTTGGAATTCAACTGGTCAAATTCTAACTGGTCCAGTTGGAATTCAACTGGTCAAATTCTAACTGGTCCAGTTGGAATTCAACTGGTCAAATTCTAACTGGTCCAGTGGAATTCAACTGGTCAAATTCTAACTGGTCCAGTTGGAATTCAACTGGTCAAATCTAACTGGTCCAGTTAAATTCAACTGGTCAAATTCTAACTGGTCCAGTTGGAATTAACAGACCAGTTATCAACTGGTGCAGCAGACCCGTTATTAACTGGTGCAGCTGGAAATATGCCACAGACCAGTTATCAACTTGCGCAACTGGAAATATGCCATGCACAGACCAGTTATCAACTGGAACTGGAAGTATGTAAACAGACCAGTTATCAACTGGTGTAACTGGTCATTATAGGACTGGTTCCAGTTAAATGAAATGCAAGTCGCACCAAATATCCGCTTGATATGCATCATGGACAAGGCGCGATCAAGGGGGGGGGCCGAGCGGGCCTTGCCCCCCCCCCCCACCCCGCAAAAAAAAAAAAAAAAAAAAGGAGAGAGAGAAAAGGAAAAGAAGGAAAGGGAAAGAGGAGAGAAAGGGAAAAAAAGAGGAAGAAGAAAAGAAAAGAGGGAAGAAGGAGATCGGGGGGGGGGGGCAAAAGGACTTGCCTCCCAGGCTGTTGCCTCCCCCCCCCCCCCAACAAAAAATAAAAGAGAAGGAAGGAAAGGAAAGAAAAGAGGAGATAAAGGGAAGGAAAAAGAGGAAGAAGAAAAGAAGGGGATATCAGTTGCAATTTTCCCGCCAACAAGTTGTGGATCGGGGGGGGGGGGGAGGAAAAAGGTCCTTGCCTCCCCCCCCCCCCCCCCGTCCCCGCTATAAAAAAAAAAGTGAAGGAAGGAAAAGGAAAAGAGGAGAGCTAAAAGGGAACAAAAAAGAGGAAGAAGAAAAGAAAAGGGAGAAAAGAAGGGAGATCAGTCAACATTGTGGAGCGGAGTGGGGGACAAAATGACCTTGCCCCCCCCCCCCCCAGCAAACCTAAAAGAGAGAGAAGGAAGGGAAGGAAAGAGGAGAGAAAGGAAAGAACAAAAAGAGAATGAAGGAAGGTAAGGGATATTTGTAATTTTCTCGTCAACAAGGTGTAAATCGGGGGGGGGGGGGCACTGGCGTACTGATAGAGGAGGGGGGGGGGGGGGCTTTGGGGAAATACCATTCAAACGTGGTTTATTTCTAATTCCATAACGGTGGTTTACAAATAATGCTGAAATGACATAATTTTCCGAGATTTCTCCTCACTTTTAAGTAAATTGTACTTTTGTATGCGTTTGTTGGAAAATGACAAATTCCTTAATTTACAGCCAGGCAAGAAAATGCTTCTTGAGATGCCTACATGTCAGGGCCCGCGGAACGGCAGGTATCGGGATCGTCGAGCCCCCCCCCACCCCCCCCCCCACCCCCCCCCCACTTTTGTTGAAAAAGTATATTAAAGAGAAATAGAAAGAAAGAGAGCAAGAAAGAAAAAATAGTTAACTGCCAGTGTCACATTCTAATGAGGCATCAAAATATGCTCATCTGACCATGATTAAATTAAATGCCTAAAACCACGAGGGCTCTGCCCCCTGGATTCCACCTAGGGCCCTAAGCGGGCCCTTAGATGCTCATCTGACAGTAATTAAACGCCTAAAACCCCTGAGCTTCCGGGGCGCTGCCCCCTGACCCCAACCAAGAGCCCTAAGGCGGGCCCCTTGATACTCATCTGACCGTAATTGAGTGCCTAAAACACTTGAGCTTCCGGGGGCTCCGCCCCCTGAACCCCACGCTAATTAGTGACCTGACAGGGATCAAAATAATGCTCATCTGACCGTAATTAAATGCCTAAAACCCCTGAACTTCCGGGGCTCTGCCCCCCTGGACCCGCCTAGGCCCAAAGGCGGACACCTGAATGCTAATCTGACAGTAAATTATTGCCTTAAACCCTGAGCTTCCGGGGGCAAGACAAGGTATCACATATGTTCATCTGACCGCAGGCGCGTAGCCAGGCAAGGCGGTGGGGTGGTCCCCAAAAAACGCCGTCCAAAAAAGAGAGGAGTCAAAAGGAAAAGGACGTAGGAAGAAAGGGGAGTAGACAAAGAACATTTTTGAAATTCAGACAAAGATTAAGAGTCGAGAACGTTACAACGAATCGTCTTCTTTCTCTAATAATTTAATGAAACGTAAAAGCTTCCGCGCTTCGCGCGGGAGGGGGAAAACTGAATTTAGACGAGATTAAAAGTCATAACGGTACAACGAATTGTCTTATTTCGCTAATGATTTAATGAAACGTAAAAGCTTCCGCGCTTCACGCGGGAGGGGGAAACTAAATTCAGACTAGGATTATTTTCGAGAGCGGTACAACGAATCGTCTTCTTTCTCTAATGATTTAATGGAACGTAAAAGCTTCCGCGCGTGGGAAACATATTCAGATGAGGATTAAAAGTCATAACGGTACAACGAATTGTCTTCTTTCGCTAATAATTTAATGAAACGTCGAAGCTTCCGCGCGGGAGGGAGAGGGGGACTGAATTTAGACGAAGATTAAGAGTCATAACGGTACAACGAATTGTCTTCTTTCGCTAATGATTTAATGAAACGTAAAAGCTTCCGCGCTTCACGAGGGAGGGGGAAACTAAATTCAGACTAGGATTATTTTCGAGAGCGGTACAACGAATCGTCTTCTTTCTCTAAGGATTTAATGAAACGTAAAATCTTCCGCGCGTGGGAAACATAATTCAGACGAGGATTAAAATACATAACGGTACAACGAATTGTCTTCTTTCGCTAATAATTTAATGAAACGTCGAAGCTTCCGCGCTTTGCGCGGGAGGAGGGGGGAACTGAATTTAGACAAGGATTAAGGGTCGACAACGGTACAACGAATCGTCTTCTTTCTCAAATGATTTAATGAACCGTAAAACTTCGTCGCGTCGCGCGGGGGAGGGGGGAAACTGAATTCAGATGAAGAATGTTTTCGAGAGCGGTACAACGAATCGTCTTCTTTCTCTAATAATTTAATGAAACGTCGAAGCTTCCGCGCTTCGCACGGGAGGGGGGAACTGAATTTAGACAAGAATTAAGAGTCGAGAACGATACAACGAATCGTCTTCTTTCTCTAATGATTTAATGAAACGTAAAAGCTTCCGCTCCGCGCAGGAGGGATAAAATAAATTCAGACGAGGATTGTTTTCGTGAGCGGTACAACGAATCGTCTTCTTTCTCTAATAATTTAATGAAACGTCGAAGCTTCCGCGCTTTGCGCGGGAGGAGGGGGGGAACTAAATTTAGACAAGGATTAAGAGTCGAGAACGGTACAACGAATTGTCTTCTTTCGCTAATAATTTAATGAAACGTCAAAGCTTCTGCGCTTCGCGCGGGAGGAGGGGGGAACTGAATTTAGACAAGGATTAAGGGTCGACAACGGTACAACGAATCGTCTTCTTTCTCAAATGATTTAATGAAACGTAAAACTTCGTCGCGTCGCGCGGGGGGAGGGGGGAAACTGAATTTAGATGAAGAATATTTTCGAGAGCGGTAAAACGAATCGTCTTCTTTCTCTAATAATTTAATGAAACGTCGAAGCTTCCGCGCTTCGCACGGGAGGGGGGGGGGGGGGAAACTTAATTTAGACAAGAATTAAGAGTCGAGAACGATACAACGAATCGTCTTCTTTCTCTAATGATTTAATGAAACGTAAAAGCTTCCGCTCCGCGCAGGAGGGGTAAAATAAATTCAGACGAGGATTATTTTCGAGAGCGGTACAACTAATCGTCTTCTTTCTCTAATAATTTAATGAAACGTCGAAGCTTCCGCGCTTTGCGCGGGAGGAGGAGGGGGGGGGGACTAAATTTAGACAAGGATTAAGAGTCGAGAACGGTTCAACGAATCGTCTTCTTTCTCTAATAATTTAATGAAACGTCGAAGCTTTCGCGCTTTGCGCGGGAGGAGGGGGGGGGGGGGACTGAATTTAGACAAGGATTAAGGGTCGACAACGGTACAACGAATCGTCTTCTTTCTCTAATAATTTAATGAAACGTCGAAGCTTCCGCGCTTTGCGCGGGAGGAGGGGGGGGGGGACTGAATTTAGACAAGGATTAAGAGTCGAGAACGGTACAACGAATCGTCTTCTTTCTCTAATAATTTAATGAAACGTCGAAGCTTCCGCGCTTCGCACGGGAGGGGGGAACTGAATTTAGACAAGGATTAAGAGTCGAGAACGGTACAACGAATCGTCTTCTTTCTCTAATGATTTAATGAAACGTAAAAGCTTCCGCGCTTCGCGCGGGAGAGGGGGAAACATAATTCAGACGAGGATTATATTTGGGAACGGTACAACGAATCGTCTTCTTTCTCTAATAATTTATTGAAATGTCAAAGCTTCCGCGCTTCGCGGAGGAGGGAGGGGGAAACTCGCCCCTCCCTGCACCCACCCCCCCCCCGAATTACGTCACTGCTGGTAACCATAACGTACCAATATTTGGCTCGCATGATTTCAAATTTGGGCCCCCCCCCCCCTAAGAAATCCTGGATCCGCGCCTGCCATGGACCAGTTAGAATCAACTGGAACCAGTTGAATCTAACTGGTTCCAGTTAAAGTTAACTGGAACCAGTTGGAAATTTCAACTGGTGGTAACTGGTTTTTCCTTCTGGGAGTCAAACTATGTTACTGGATGCAAAGTACTCCGTGACTCATAAAGGTTTAATTGCTTTGGAAAGCTATATGCTTCAACAACATATTATTATATCAAGGTTGGATATAATAATATTTTGTTGAAGCATATATAGCTTTCCAAAGCAATAAAGCCTTTATTAGTCATGGAGTATATATGTCACATTAGATAAACAAAGAGGTTTTTCTTTCATGTTTACTAATAGGTGATTACAAGTAACTTCTATTATTACCGGAATCACGTATGAATATTCTAATAAACGATTTTTAATTTTAAAAACGCTATTATATACTACAGTAGGTAGTAGGACATGCATACCATCTGTTTACTATAATCCATCGTCTCCATTATTAGTTTCATTGCAATGATGTTATGTACAATTCATATAGTTCATATATATATGTAGTTCATTTTTTTTTCTTCTTTGACAAACATTTGTACATAGAATTTCAAATAAAGTAACTGGAACAGCAGATTATCAATATAACAAACAGTATTTGAAGTACAATCAGGGGCGTACGCAGGATTTTTTCAAGGGGGGGGGGGAAGGTTTTAAAATATTTTGCTCCCGTAAATTTGAAAATCGAGCCGGCCGAAAGTCGCTCAGGGGGGGGGGGGGGGGGGGGGGGGGGGGGGTGGGTAAGCGGACACTTTTTTTTTTTTTTTTTGGTCTCGAAATTTCATAATTTGACATTTTTCTTTGTTGGGGGGGGGGGGGTAAGGTCACCTTTTTTAGGTTAGCCGTGGGTATATATATATATATATATATATATTTTTTTTTTTGTATAATTAAAAAAAAAAACCAAAGGGGGGGGGGGTTAGGATTTTTTAGGGGGGTTTACACACATAAAAATACCAAAGGGGGGGGTTAACCCCCAACCCCCCCCCCCCCCCTGCGTACGCCCCTGAGTACAATAGTAATGTTCAACATACAATTCTTGTTATTAACTAAAGAAATTCTATACAAAAAAAAAATCATGTTCTGTACATGAAAGAAAGAGGAGACATCCTAAAGAAGCTGGGCTTGTATAGAGCAAGGTCCCCAAACAGAATATAATACCTGAATGCTTTAATTAATTCTTTGAAGAAAAAATACTTAACAACTAATTAAACTACCTTAACAGACTAGAAGCAATTACACATGTGAAATATCTACAAAAGAGATAGATTGATGTATTATGAAAATTGAAAAGGAGAAAATGGGAAGATAAGGATGAGAGCAAACGCGCAAAACAGAACAAAACAACAACTGAGAAAAGTTGAGAAGGAAGAAAGTTATACATGGAGAAATGGTGAATGGTTCATGTACAATTGTACATGAACTAAGAATTAAATGATTGTGTCAATTATTTTGAATATTAAAACCTGTGATCACAGGTTGTAATATTCAAAATAATCGAGTATATTTGTACAATCTGCAGTGTATTCCATTTCCATGTTAATCCAGCATATGCTCAGCCACATGCAGGGATTGCGAATAGAAAGATGGAGAGGGCGAGAATACCATTTCAATTCTGATTTGCCTAATGAGAGATACTGTACAATTGGGTGTATCGGAGGCTGGTCCTTTATTGCAGCATTGATTGGTCAAAATGTTCCGTAAGTAATTTTCTTGTTTTTATCGGTTTCTAATTGATTTGATGCTAAAACAAATACTAAACCTATCTATGAATAACTAGTGAAACAGAGAATAGACTTAATGGAATTAGAAGTAATTATATCATTTAGTTTAATTGAGAAATCACTTTTTATTTGTATGGTACGTCATAAGTCTTTGTATGCTACGCATGTTAAATTTAACCCCAGCTTTCAAGGTAGCTTAGGGTGATGCGCAGTCGCTGCCGAGACGGCGCGTAGCCTCGCGCTCGGGCCTAGTGGGAATCGAGCAGAGTTAAGCTGAGAGGCCCTAGTTTTTATTGAGTTTAATGTCGGGGGGGGGGGGGGGGGGGTGTTACACCCACAAATGTAATAACACTTTCTACCCACATAATAATTTCACCCACAAATGACAATGTAATAACCACTAGACCCTAGATCTAATACCCATAAATGTAATAATTTTGAATCACCCACAAATGTAAATAATGACTTTACCCACAAATGTAATAAATTTGAAGCGATATTTTGTCGAATTTGTTCGAAACTAAAACCCTGTAATAAAGCATGGGTATATAGCTAACTACCACCCGGACATCTACCCCAGTCAACTACCCCCTCCTCGGACATCTACCGCCGTTTTATATCAAGTTCAGTTGATGTTATCAGGTTCAATATTGCCTAAATTATAACCTTGTTTGCTTGTAAAAGACATGTGAGTTACTCCACCTTTTTATACTAATAATTATTTTGGTTCTGTTACCGTCTGTATATTAATGAAACAACCTCTTCATTCGTTTGGAATAAAATACTTTCTATCTTACAAAATCTATGTATCCATCATTGCATCACTATAAAACCATAACCTCTGCAATTTACTCACATTGATTGAGAGAGTACCGGTAATCCGGTATATAGATATTTTATCAGTCAAAGGGTTCTGCAATCGTTCATTCAAAACATGCAAATATGTTTCGCGTGATCTCGTTATACAGCTATTTATGATTTGTTATATGAAAGTATGCGTTGTTATTTGCTTGTTAACCGATTATCATTTCAGACTTGTTCTTGTTTATATAGCTGCTTGAGTGTTTCAGAAGTAGGCAAAACTGTAATATAAATGTGTTTTGTTTGTATTTGCCTTTGAATAAATTTCGTTCTCATGAATTCACACCGTGTACCGCGTACCAATTGGTAGTCTTCAGTATAAGTAATTGATACGTTCATCACATGAAGAAAGGTAATTCATTCACGCACTCATGAAAATATAACATCGCAATCCAACGTTTCAATGTCACTAATAGCGTACATATATATATATATAAATATATATATATGTTACATATCGTGAACATATTTCATAATCACGTGCATAAAACAATCAGCGTCAATATTTAAATACATTTAAGGTCACTTATTTGATTACTTTTTTTTCTACGAAGATTGAATTCCAGGATATTTGTGGGCGTTAGAATATTTACATGATTAAAAAATCGTCGACGGTCAACGAACCATCGAATCGGTCCCTCCTCTGTGTGTTATATATATGGACCATTTTGACTGATTCGTCAGTTCGTGTGACCGCCGACCAATCATTTATTTGTGACATGTTGTATCCACATATGTAATAATGTAATTTATTTTTAAATGGAAAAAAAAGAGGAATAAGATGGTGGGTCTTAGTTTCGAAGATTTGTTTAAATTTTTATTTCTTTTGAAATAACCGGGTCTGGAGGAAAGACTACGCTCTATACCCATGTTATTCCACAGGAATGAGATGGTGAGGTCTTAGTTTGAAGATTTTTTTTTTTTTTTTTAAATAACCGAGTCTGAAGTAAAGACTACGCTCTAATCCCATGCTTTATTACCGGGTCTTAACTTGGAAGATGGAGGGGTCTTAGTTTAAAGGGATTGTTTAACAATGTTAAATCTGAGATACACGACCCTACGTGTTATCAGTGTCTGTGAAATGGTGTAATATTGAAGCCCTAAAAAAATTGCGCTTCAAAATGATCACGTAGTGCCTCAAAAAAGTAAAAAATCTTTGAGTGACCGGTTTTACCATGCTCGTTTTCCCCAATAGACTGTAGTGTTATGAAAACCGTCAGGCGAACGGTTTTCAAAATTTGTAATTCCAATCATAAATATCTTGATAATCAGACAGGCGATCGGCTTGTAAAAGTCATGGGATTCCTGACTGACCTAAAGGTTTATAATTATCATTGCATCATGAGCTAAATCCAGAATTTTATTTCAGAATCTGAGACAAAGTTACCGGATCCCTTTAAAAGGTTTTTTTTTTTTTTTTTTTAAACTTTTGAATAACCGGGTCTGGAGAAAAGACTACGCTCAATACTCATGTTCAAACGGTCAAATGATTTTATGTTGACAGCCTGTCTGGAATCTCTGCAAATTGCTAAAAATTGAACAGCGTCGATTTTTTCCCCTCCTTTTAAGCTTCCTTTTAAAATTATTAAAAAACTTGAATTCGGCGTAAATATTCATAATTGAATGACACACGCCATTAAGACTAAAACAACAACAACAACAACAACAGTTCTTCCACAGGAATAAGATGATGGGGTCTTAGTTTTGAAGATTCTTAAAAAGTTTTGAAATAACTGGGTCTGGAAGAAAAACTACGCTCTAAACCCATGCTTTATTACCGGGTCTTAGTTTGGAAGATGGTGGGGTCTTAGTTTAAAAGTTTTTTTTTTTTTTTTTTTTTTTTTTTTTTACTTTTGAATAACCGGGTCTGGAGGAAAGACTACGCTTGATTCTCATGTTATTCCACAGGAAAAGGATTATGGGGTCTTAGTTTTGAAGATTTTTAAATTTTTTGAAATAACCGGGTCTGGAGTAAACACACTGCGCGCTACATATACCCATGCTTTATTACAGGGTTTTAGTTTTGAACAAATTCGACAAAATATCCCTTCAAATTTATTACATTTGTGGGTGATTCAAAATTATTACATTTGTGGGTGTTATAACATTTATTACATTTGTGGGCGTTATTACATTTGTGGATGTAACAGGGGGGGGGGGGGGGTAGGATAATACATTAACACAAGGAAGTAGGTGTGTATAATTAGTTAGCAATAGCAGCACAAGCATTTGTTGTATGAAGGGGTGACCAAAGTTTGCGGACATTTTAGAACACATTACAAAATGTGATATTCGATCTATGATTTCTCATATTCTACACAAATTTATTTATTTCAATTATTACCAAATGGACGGCAAAGTTTTTTGCTACAGATTGGTTCAACCAAAAAAAATTATCGTGGAAGGATTTCAGAGATATCGCGATCTAAAAATTTGATGTCCGATCGTGCGTGCGCGCTGAATCTAAAAAAAGTCATAAAAACAACGAGACTGAACTTCACGCACAGGGGTTTACAGTTGATTTATCAAAAAATGTGATGCATCGAAAATAAGTTAATATCATAATTTGCAAGGCAAGACATCATACAATCAGTTGGTACCACTTTTTACTTACAATTTTGAGGAAATCTGCTCTCATATTTATTATTGAAGATTTTCAGACCCTTTTTTAAATCGGTTAATTGATAATTTTTCGGAACGGACGCAAAAGGTTGCAAAATTTGCAGATCTTTTGTCAATATTTTCACAATATCGTACACAATTCCAAAGAGAATTTCATATCTGGGTAATTTTATGTTCCTCTTTCCATTGGTGATATCAGATTTTCGAAATCTTACTGATTTTTTTGAGATAGCGAACTTAGGTCACGCGCGAACTTTGGTCACACCACCATATGATTCACCAAGGTCAGCGGGCGCACGTACAGCCCTCATACTGATTGATAGTCATACAGCTGCAGTGCTTGAAATTAGCTTAGCACGTACTACGTGGAACTTTACACACTGAGTGCTGTATACAGTGATTATCTACATGAGATAAAGCGCTTTCATCAGCTGATCCTCTCGAGCGACTTTGAACGGTGAGAGTGGGCCTACTTAAGCAGAGAGCGCAATGACAAATGCCAATACATACTTGACACACAGGGAGCTCCGAGCTCCAGATCTAATCCTGAAACACGAATCAAACAGTTTCACATTTAAAAGAAAATGTCGCCAAACCAGCTGTTTAATTCGTGCTACAGGATTAGGTCTGGAGCTCCGATGCCTTTGGCGTCAGCGTCGAAGCTCAATGGAGTTATGACATGTCATGTTTTAAACAGGTGACGCACTTCAAACATAACTGACACACACTTTGCATCTTAGGTACTTACATAAAAAAGGGAATTAAAATTAATGAACACTTTGGATTTGATTTGATTTGATTTTCTTCTGCATTCATGTAAGTACAGATAACAATAATTTAAAGTACAATAAGTATTTTCTGACAATGAATCATAAATAGGCAAATACATAAATATATATAAATTGGTATTTTTAAAATAATTAAACATATTAACACTTTAGTACATTTATAATTTTGTATCATTTTGTTAAGGCTATACATAGTCATGGCCAAAGTAAAACAATGTGTTTCTGGACTCTAATGATTTGTTGTAGTTTTATAATTTATAAATAGAAACAGATACTGGCTGTTAGAAGAAAAAAAAAAAGAGATTCCAAATTTAATTTTGTACATTTTATTGTATTTTTTTGACACCCTGTAGCTCAACGCATAGGAAGATGGATGCTTGCCAGGACTCTCTGCCAGAAGACTGGTATCCGTTCTCAGAGCACAGCTCCTGCAGTGGTACTGGACAATACAATGCAAGAAGTGATGGATTCCATTCACGAGGCAGGGACATTTAAACCAGAGAGAGTGATCACCACCAGGCAAGCTGCTGACATCAAAGTTGCTGGAATGTCAAAGAATATTCTCAACTTTTGTGCAAACAACTATCTAGGGCTCTCTGTAAGTAGGCATGGAGAAATGATATCAGTCCATCAAAGTTGCTGGAATGTCCAAGAATATTCTCAACTTTTGTGCATACAACTATGTAGGGCTCTCTGTAAGTAGGCATGGAGAAATGATAACAGTCCATCAAAGTTGCTGGAATGTCAAAGAATATGTCTCAACTTTTGTGCAAACAACTATCCAGGGCTCTCTGTAAGTAGGCATGGAGAAATGATAACATTCTCAGCATTGTAGCTATGGATGAGCATGACAAGTAAGAAAATAGAATCATCAGAAATCTTGCAACTGGTGAAAGAGGCTTAGTTGTTACTTATTACGTGCAAAAGAAATTGTGATCATATCAATTAATTTGTAAGGTTGTACCAAGCAAAACACCCAGTAAGAAAATGACCTAGTTTTTTATTTAGGCCTGGGCCCTCTTTCATAAAACACGTTATCAATAACAAATGCTTAATTTCTATGACAAATTTGCCCTCAATTAACCAATCAAATGCCGCCATGTCAGTAGCTTATAACAGTTATTGAAACTTGTTGTTGATTACAAGTTGAACAGGGCCCTAGCTGGCATGATTAAATGAGCCACTATTTTGTTTTATTTTTTATTTTCTCTTTAGAGCCACCCTGAGGTAATTGATGCTGCAAAAAAAGCCTTAGATGAGTACGGTGCTGGACTTAGCTCAGCCAGGTTTATCTGCGGAACACAGGTAATTATGCTGCTGAAGATAGACAGTGAAAACAATTCCATTTTCAACAACTATTTTTGAATACTGTAGATGACTGGACATAAATGCATGTACTATGACGGATATGCTGTTATAAAACTTTCGAAAAAGGGGACCATGGGGGACCAACGGTCACCCCTTAGGCATTGTTTGCTATATAGAGGGCGCAAGTAGCTATAAGTAGTACAGTGGGGCTTTAAAGTTTTGGTATGGGGTCATGGATTTGGTTCAAATGAACATATTGGAAGCATATGTGATTTTACCGGCAATATTCATTGATCATTGTCACGGTTGAAATCAGTCTAAAGTGATGAAATTGTAAATAATAAACTCTTTATGTTGTATAGGGCGCTCTCAAGACTGGTACATGTATAACTTTAACTTTAAAACAATCTTTCTTCATTACAATTGACCAATTTGCTATTCCCGTTTGGAAATTACATATCAGAACTGCATATTCTGAGATTTTCATGGTCGCAGCTCTAATGGAATGGCTTTAGGCGCTATTTGAAATATTTGAAATTTACCGGGAGTACCGGTAAATTTTGATTATTCAATTTGCTCTTAAGCAGAAGTGTTTTAGGTACTACATTTTCTAGTGCTTATTATACATCCATAGGGGCATCCAAATATATCAATATTTTAAAGAATAATACATCCGATTTTCAAAATTTCCCAAATCTTTGAATTACCTTTAAAGTGATTTGTTTCATTTTTAATTTATTTGTCTTCTGTATAGGACATACATAAAGATTTGGAAGAGAAGATTGCTCTCTTTCACGGCCGCGAGGACTCCATCTTGTATGCCAGCTGCTTCGACGCAAACGCTGGTTTATTTGAAGCCATGCTGACACCAGAGGACGCTGTCCTCTCTGACGAACTAAACCATGCGTCAATCATTGACGGTATCAGGCTGTGCAAGGCGAAAAGGCAACGCTACAAACATATGAATATGGAAGGTAAGAAATTCATCTCGGGTCGATTCGCCTTGTGCTCATTCAAAATTTCCTTTTATTGATGGTAATAGGCTTGTAATGACTGTAAAATTACAGGGCTTCAAGTGTCAATTTTTTTGTTCGAGCATGATACATGTCCTTAATGATAAATATAGGGTCAGGTGTCACCTGATGATGTACATGTAAATTCATCTTGGGTTGATTCGACATGTGCTCATGCATTATTTCCTCCGGGTTATACCGGTATTTGTCAAAGGTTTAGGGATAGGGTTGGGTCTATAGCCCAGCGCACGCTATACGATCTGATTTTGGAAGAATTTGCCATATATGTGTAATTGAGTTCTTAAAGGTAAAGACCAGTATTGGCAACGCCCCAATTTCAAAAAAATGAAATGGAAGCTCTCATTACCAATCATGTGAAAGAATATGTTTTGACTAATACATGATGATAACAAATTTGCCGGGAAACCGCCTACTAATTCATATATTTGGTAAATTTATTTCTCTCATGGTCTGGTGAGAGAGATAGGGTAGTCCCATATACATCTTTCTGTGTATAGTGCTTGTAACTTTACGAAGAATGGGCCAAATTTCTTATCATTTTGATGATTCCAGAACCTTGCAGATGCTAGATGCTAGATGATCAACCTTTTCTGATCGATTCCACAACGTTTCTTTCACAATGCAATCGCATTGACCATTACTGGTCTTTACCTTTAAGACGTGTGTCAATCAGATATGATTATTTACGTTTGGGGACTGACCTTTAAACGTCACCATTCAAAAGAAGTAACTCGGTTTTGAACCGGGGTCACCTGATCAAGTTTCTACAGGCGGTGTGGTGCAATTAACTTGCTGATAACACCAAAATATTTTTGAATATTTAACGGTCATCGAAGCACTCAGGTTGCCAAGCTCACTTTATCACCGAACATTCCCCCTCTCATTTCTCCTTTGTTTGTGAGCGGATTTTGCTCAAACTATGATCAACCATGCGTCAAGCCTTTCGTCATCTTTGTGTATGGCTTGTGCATGTTTGTTGCTACGACAGGCAGCCAGTGATAACGAATTTGTTTAATCAAATTATGGAAATGCAAGCATCACTTTAAACAAACAGAACTTTGTCATTCCTGGCCCATGTTTCCTGAATGAGGTGTCCTATAGTGAAAGGGCGGAAAATTAACTTTCTAGAAATGTGATTTTTTTTTCTTCTTTGAAATTCAGATACCGTCCGCCAAATGACTTTTTGGTTTCCTCTCTTCAAATTCATTTTAATCACTCATGCGTGAAATATGGATCATATAAGTTGCTTCAAATGAAAGAGGAAGATCTAACCTTTTACAAATATGTATCATTTATTAATTATAATTGTGATTAAGCTACGGTATGATAAAACATTGATAATTCGCGGTTTCGTTTTTTAAATTAAAAGTAGATAAATAAATGAATAAGGAATAGTATTGATTAATTGAAAGAATATTAGTCAGTGGAATTGATATGCATTAAAGCCCCTCTTCACTAGTTGGGTCAGGAGGGATTAGACCTCCCTGCATGGTAACTGGCAGGTGGTTATCTCATCAAATCAGCTCTCAATTAACATAAGAAAAAGGGGACCATGGGGGACCAATGGCCACCGATTAGGCATTGTTTGCTATATAGAGGGCGCAAGTAGCTATAAGAAGTTCAGTGGGGCTTTAAATGAATGGACTTCATTTTCTTCCCTTAGATCTGGAAGTCCAGCTGAGTGAGTCCATGGACTGCCGGATGAGACTCATTGTCACCGACGGTGTGTTCAGTATGGACGGAGACATATCACCCCTCAGGTAAGTGTTAGGGTGCGTTCAACCGACACTTATTCACCCTAGAAACAAGGTTTTCAAAGACGTTTGTTGAAAAAATGGTTGCGTTTAAGCGATTTCAAGCGATTTTTCATCGGTCATAAAATACTGAAAAGGATGCGTTTTGTATCGTGATTCTGCAGAATCACGGTTGCTAAAAATCGCTTGAACGAACAGAGATCTTAATCATGATTCTATAACGTCATTATCGTGGCCTGCTTCCGGTTTGACCGACAGTCGACCGTAAACAAATTCAGAAAGCATGCAGCGAAGTTGACCTACACTTCCTTGGCCAAAAAAACTGCGCAGTGTGATGAGTAGTGGCTGGGCTTGAAATGAGCGGGAATCAGCATTGATGACAAATCGCCTGAACGCTCTAATTTTCATATTATTTGCCATGTACTAAATGAATATAGAAATACTAGACTCTCTGGCGTCTCCGCGAGTGGTTTCATTGGAATTAATCAAGCTTTTCTCCTCGCTGCCGTGTATCTCTCTGGCTTGTGCAGCTACTACAAAGCACATTCTATAGCAAGATGTTTTACTCGGGGTAATTTCATACGTAACATAATGTGAGTTGATGGCACATTCTATAGCAAGATGTTTTACTCGGGGTAATTTCATACGTAACATAATGTGAGTTGATGGTCATCTGTCGTGTGTCTCTTTGATACGGATGTAATGTTGAATATGCATGAGATATCTCTGTCGTCATGCATATCATGCATTATGCATATCGCATCTGTTTTTTCGCCCTGGACATCAACACGGAGGAGGACCTCGGGCGGATTATAGCCAATTCCACAGAGTAGACTCTCCCGCGGACGATGGCACCGGGCCCCGGAACCCCGAGGGGAGGGTTCAGGAGGAGATAGCTGCACTAACTTCGGTCGGCAATCTCATTAAAAAACAATAGAATACAAAGGCTCGCGGAGACATCATGCCCCCCGCGGAGTCTTAGCGTATTACTTACTGTGATGATAAACAGATAAACAGATGATAAACAGAATGTATGTACATATATATATTTTATTCTCTCTCTCTTTACTATTTTCAGGGAGATAGTAGCTTTGTCCAAGAAATACGATGCGCTAGTCTTCATTGATGAGTGCCATGCTACAGGTTTCCTTGGTGCAACAGGGCGGGGCACTGAAGAACACCTGGGTATCGACGGCTCCAGTGATATCATCAACTCCACCCTCGGAAAGGCACTCGGAGGGGCAGCTGGTTAGTTTACTTTCATCATTAAACTTTAGGCTAGTTTGGGAATTATCCTCTCTCTCTCTCTCTCTCTCATTCTCGTTATCTTCCCCCTCTCCCTCTCTCTCTCTCTTTCTCACTCACTCTCTGTATCTTTCCCTTTCTCTCTCTTTCATTCTCTTTATCTTCCCCCTCTCCCTCTCTCCTTCTCACGCATTTTTCTCCCCTCTCTCCCCCCTCTCCCCCCTCTCTTTCTCTCTCTCTCTCTCTCTTTCTCAATCACTTACTTTGTTTATCTTTCCCTCTCTCTTTCTCTCTCACTTTTTCTTTCACTCTCTCCTCGCTATTTTCCCACAAAAAGACATTTTCAAGCCCTTTTGCTTTGAAAGATGTTGTAAATTAGTATTATCTTTCAAATGCTGTCGGAATTTAACTTTTTCATTTTCTTGGCCTGCAAATGAGACATAGTATCTTTAATGTCTTAGGATGACGATTAAGATTAGAATCGAGGAAGTTTATTGGCTCAGTGGTAGAGCAGTGGTCTCATAATCCGGTGATCCGGGTTCGAAACCAAGGCAATGCCCTCGTACCCTTTGGTAAGGCATTTTCCTCATTACCAAGTCCTTCAGAGAGGACTTAAAGCCGTCGGTTCCCTGGTTGTTTATTTACAAGCATACAAATGATTTCTTAGCAGCCATGTTAAACAATCATCATCTTTATCATCATCATCTGTATTTTCTTGTAGGCGGCTACACCTGTGGTCCAAAGTCATTGATTGATATGCTGAGACAGAAATCGAGGCCGTACCTCTTCTCAAACTCACTCCCTCCTCCCGTCGTAGCCTGTGCTTCCAAGGTATGTATCGCACAGATCATCTTACTAGTAATGATAATAAGATCTTGCATGTACTTACCCAGGTGAGTTGCCATTTGGTCTACTACCAGTTCTTTTAATTTGTTTTTTCCCATATGGTCTACAATGCATAATATGAAAGTATGGAGCTAAATCAAAGAATCAAGATAAATGCAGAAGCCAACTATCATAAGCATGAAAGCTAGAGTCGATAGCTTGACTCTGATATTATATTCTATTTTTGTTTTGTTATTTAAATTGTGTATGTGGGAGTGTCGTGGTCGAGTGGTGTAAGGTGCTTGACTGGAGATGCGAAGGTCAAGGGTTCAAATCCCTACATTGGACTAATATCCTTTGGCAAGATATTAACCTACACTTGCTACTCTCCACCCAGGTGTTAAATGGGTACCCGGTAGGATGCGACCGTCATTGTTGGTCAAACAGTTTTTGAGCGTCAAATAATGCCTGGCTGGAATGCTCCCCAGGTAGTGGAGATTGTGCACACAGTGTGTGCAGGCAAGCACTGAATCTAATGACCGGGGTAATAGTATATCTGTAAAGCACTTAGAGATGTCCGAGATGTATTAAGCGCTATATAAAAGCTGTATATTATTATTATATTATTTCTATTTCTGTTTTTATTGCAGGTGTTTGATATGATTATGAGAGACAATTCACTGGTTTCCAAGGTGGACAGCAACACACAGAGGTTCAGGAAACATATGAAGGAAGCAGGATTTAAAGTTTGGGTAAATATGAAATCATTTGTTCAGGGCTAGACAGGCATTATTAAAGGGATTGGATATCTTTGTCTTAGATTCTAAAAATAATCCTTGATTTAGCTCATGTTGTCATAATTATTAACCTTTAGGTCAGTCAGGAATCCCATGACTTTTACAAGCCGTTAGCCTGTCTGATTATCAAGATATTTATTTAAGACCCAGGCCCCCACCTCTGGGGAAAAAGCGTGTAAAAACATGTTAATTTTACCTTTTTGGGGGAAGATGGGCCCCTTAACCTGGTGTTCAAGGGGGGGGGGGGGAGTGCAAATTTTTAAAGGGCAAAAAAAAAAAATTAGTGCTCACTATGGTCCATATGGTCACCAACGTCTCAGGACATGGAACGTAAAAAAGAAAAAAAAATGAATAAAATGCTTTTATTGAATTACATACTGACCGTGGGGGGTGTTTCACAAAAGATCCTATACTAAGTTGGACTAAACATTTATGGAAAGCCATTAGCATCATTGAAAATATTTAGTAAAAGTTATTTTAAAAGGCAACAAATGTTGATTCACATCATTCATATTGCCTATTATCAAGGAGATTTCATGTTCTTGATGTAGAATTTATGAAAAGTCTAAAAAACTTTTGCTTTTGAATTGTTTTCAATTTAAGGCTGCAAATGGCTCTCCATAATATTTAAGTCCAACTTAGAGTTAAAGGTACTATGTCCCATTTGCAGGCCAAAAAAATGAAAAAGTTAAATTCTAACGGCATTTGAAAGATAATACTAATTTACAACTTCCATAAAAAAGGTGGGGCTTGAAAATGTCTTCAAGTGGGAAAATAACGACTATTAGTTCTCAAATCGACTTAGGAGCTATAGAGCCAATAAGTAATAGTCTTGATTTTCAGACCATTGTACTAAATGGTCATACCTTTTATGCTGCGCAAAGATTCAATCAGTTTGATTTTGGCCATTACAAGAAGTGGGTTATATTGATGTAGACAAATGCTCATGCACCCTTTACAGCTCATTTTATGTATGTTACTACCAAAGAAGAAAAAAAGCCAGTCAGTCACTCAATAGTGTCTGACAGTGAAGTCTAGCAAGTAAACAGGTTTCCTTGCATAATTTTAATATTAGGACACTGCTAACATTTAAATTTCACAGATAGGACATACATGACATATTCATAATTCCTGCAAAGTTCTACAGAATTTGAGGTTGGCTGCAAAAAGGACATAGTACATTTAAGTTCAACTTAGGATCTTTGTGAAACATCCCCCTGGTTTATTCGTTATTTTGTTTTCTTTGATAGGGATCGACGCATCCCATCTGCCCCATAATGCTTGGAGATGCAAGTCTAGCTGGAAGATTCGCAGAGGAGATGCTGCAGAGGGGTATCTACGTCATCGGCTTTAGCTTTCCTGTAGTCCCTAAAGGTAAGATTCATGTTGGTTTAAAGTAGTCACCCAAAGAAAATTCATGGCAACTGATAATTATGGACAAATTATATATGGATGGAAAGATTTCCTGGACGGAAACCTGAAAATCATATAGGTATCATGGAAAGGCGTAAAATGCTGCTTTGTGGCTAGCTGTGTCACGCATGAGATGTCATGAATCTTGACGTTCTTCAGAGAACCGCTGTAAGCAGAAAATCTGGATCTCAAAATTAACATTTTTGAGAGATGATTACTGCGGATACCAAATATTTAAATTTGCGCAAAATGTACTACGCAGCGTCAACAATTTGATGGTCTGTGCACAGCCAAAATGACGACTTCCCCATATGTATTGTACAAAATGCAGAATCGTCAATTCACGGATATGTCAATTAGAACGAATTGAAAAACTATTTGAGATGTAGATATAAGACTTCATGTGTATGCCAAATTTTTCTTCTGTGTCTCCCTTACTCTCTGTTCCGCACCTTCACTCTCTCTCTGTCTCTCTGTTTAAATTGCTTTACCGCCCCCACCCCTCCAATTTGCCCTTACTCCATATAACTTTGTCTGTCTCTCTATGTCGTGTCTCTCTGTCTCTCTCTGTCCCTCTCTGTTCGTCTCTGGGGAGGGGGGATACCTTAGTCGGTGAGTAAAGAAACGCACTGGTCATACTGGTTAAGGAGTGGGAGGGACCCTGGGCCGTATTTGTACGCCCCTTTCTCTCGCTCACACCCTTTCTCTATTTCACTTTATACCCATTTTCTTTTCTCTCTCTCTGTCTCCCCTTCTCTATTTCACTTTATACCCATTTTCGTTTATCTCTCTCTCTCTGTCTCCCCTTCTCTCTCTCTCTCTCTCTCTCTCTGTCTCCCCTTTTCTATTTCTCTCTCTCTGTTTCTCTCTGCCTCTCTCTCACTCTCACCCCCTCACTAATGTATCTCTCTCTCTCTCTCTGTCTCCCCTTTTCTATTTCTCTCTCTCTGTTTCTCTCTCTCTCTCTCACTCTCACCCCTCACTAATGTATCTCTCTCTCTCTCTCTCTCTCTAGGTCTAGCCCGTATCCGTGTTCAAATATCCGCTGCTCACACCGAAGCCGAGATCGATCAGTGCGCCCAGACATTCTACGATGTCGGCAAGAAGCTTGGGGTCATCTAATTCAAGCTCGGGGTCATCTGATTCAAGCTTGGGGTCATCTAATTCAGCACTTATGAGAAATAGGGCAAGGGAAATAGTGCAGAGATGATTTGAATTATATTCTAATACTGTCTGACATGTGGTCAGGCACATGTTCCTGTGATAATTGCTCTGAGGTTTATATTTTCATTAAAGATGCAAGGTAAGGGCAATACAGGCGCAAGTTGGTTCTAGTGTTAGGGTTATGGTTAGGTATAGTTTTGTTACCTGTGTATGCATGTTTGTAATTGGCCTTTTTACAGACTTGTATCGATCGATCGGATATGATTATTTACATCTGCGGACCGACCTTTACCCTCACCGCCCTCAAGACATGACCCAGTGTGAAACCATAGCAAAATAACACTGAGTTCCTACTCTCTCTCTCTCTAAGTGCCATATCGTTTGACTTTGGCGATCATGCTGTTCCACAACCCTCGGCTCCTAGCCTTCTGTATTAGTACCACTCCCAGTTCTTTCACTCCTCTCTCTTCCAACAATTTCTGCAGACTGTCCATCCAAAGTATCCTCCTCCTTCCCCTACTCCTTCTTCCCACAATTTTCCCTGTCAAAGCAAGGTTCTCTAGGCCTTCTTTACGTGTAATGTGACCCATGAACTTCAACTGCCTAATCAACATCTCACGTATCATTTTCCTTTGCACTCCAGCTCGTGTAAGAACTTCCTCATTACTAACTTTGTCAGTCCAGGGGATTTTCATCATTCTTCTTAGAAACCACATTTCGCAACTTTCCAAACGCTTTTTAGTATCAGAGGCTAAAGTCCATGTTTCACTACCATACATAAGTACTGGGTAGATGTAACAATTCAATATCCTTATTCTGGTCCTCATACACATTGTTCGATTTGTCAGAATTTTGCCTAACTTTGAAAATGCAGATTTAGCGAGAGCTATCCTTCTCTTGATCTCTGTCTCGCATCTGGCATCCTCGGTAATCATGCTGCCGAGGTAGTTAAATGAGGAGACTTGTTTAATAGTCTGTTCTTTCAGTTTCAAGTTACATTTTGGACTGCTCTTCTTGGATACCGCCAGGCACTTTGTCTTGGTATAGTTGATCCCTAGTCCCATTCTCTCATTTTCTTTTACAACTACATTCAGGAGTCTTTGGAGATCTTTCTCTGATTCAGAAAATAAAACAGTGTCATCAGCATATCTAATATTTGTGATTGAATGACCACCCACTTGTATCCCATTTTCATCTTCCAATTCTCTTAGAATGATTTCACTATACATATTGAACAGGTCTGGCGACATAACACAACCCTGTCTGACTCCCCGTCTGATGTTGATATATTCACTACACTCTCCTTCTACCCTGATGCATGCAAACTGATTCCAATATAGACTTTGTAGCAGTCTTAGATCTTTCCTATATATATCAAGCTTTTTCAGCTCTTCAAAAAGTTCTATTTATTCAGATCGTCATATCTCAGCCAATGCTTATACATATTCAAGTAGTTTTCGACATTTGGACATTATTTTTAATGCTTTTTCCGAAAATGAAGTTCAAATTGAGAAATTCTAAAAATAGATTTTTATGATGTCACAGCTTCGGTACTCGATCAATTAGCAGTAGGGTGTCTCAATTTTTTAGAAAAAGTCATTTACAAAAAGCATAGAATAATTAAGTGAATGAAAGTTGCATGTGTATTTGTGGTTTGAACATGTATATATGACAGGTACCATTCACATATCTTTGAAGAATGTTTATTCTGCTAGTTACGGTATAATTTGGTTCCATTTTGGTTGCGGGTGTTGTTGGCAATGTGCTATGCTATTAGTTTGTGCTTGTTCAAACTTAAGTCTTTCTTTCAACTTGTCATGGGTATATATATACCGTGCATTCGTCTATTTATTATCATGATACAGGGTGTCACGGTATGCAGCTATATACTCTCAACTTTTTGACTATTTGTGCAAATCCTTTTATTTATCATGTTAAACTTATTTCACCATTGATACAATACCATGGTAGCTAAAGCAAAACGCAGTGGCACGACAAAAATATGTTCAGAACACACAAAAACGTGTTCGGAACACAAAAAAACATGCGTTTGTAACACAAAACAGACGCATTCGGAACACAAGAAGACGCGGTCGGAACACAAAAAAACATGTTCGGACCACAAACGTGTTTGGTACAAGAAAAGACGCTTTCGGAACACAAAAAGGCGCGAAATGAAAAGTTATAATTTGTCACATCTAAAATGACATTTTGGGGCGATATTGAGTCTAATCAAGGTAATAGAGATCTTTACCTAGTTCCGCGTCATAAAACTATGGTTCTCTCACAATCCAATAACATCATTATTTTCAACAATTATATATTTTGCGTCCAGACGCATCTTTTCGTGCCTCTAGTTTGCCAAGCTACCCGAGAAAAGAGGCTTTACCACAGCATTAATACCTTTTTCTATTTATTATATGTACCATGCACTTATATGCACTGTTGTGTTTCTTTATGGATTTGTGTCACTTAATTGGTTAAAATATTTCAGAATTTGTAAAATCAGATCCCGGTACTTTATTAGCCCCATTTGTGGTTCAGTGTCTTATTTTGAAATATAATGAGAATGATTGTGCCAATTTGAGGAGGAAAATGTGATTTATTAAGACCTTATTGAATACAGTTAACTGCTGTAGGTTAAGATGATAATATTATGCTGGATATGATAAGTTCAATGTCTACTTTGGTCAATATTTCTAGTAAGCAGTAAATTAGGTCTTCTGTGTGTAAAGCCACGATACTTGCATCATGCATGAAAATGTTGGCAGATTTGATGGGAATTTCACAATTGTGAGAGTTCATTACGTGAAATAATTGATACATCATCAAAACAAAAACTACAATCTTTGAATGAAAACTTTCTTGTCGTGACGTGTATGGCTTGTCGTTTACAATTTGTGAAATTTTCTGGGTTTTCTTAATAACCTTTTGCTTACGGGAACCTCAACCTGGTGATCCCTGTGTTAAGCTGATGGGACCTATAAAACTCAATAGTCAACGGGTTTAATACAGAATCCAAGAGATAGAGGGCCCTAGTTTTTGTAGACCCATCAAAGACAGTTTAATATTCAGATTTCCAAAGGTTTGATCCTGAGTATTCCAAAGTTCAGTTTTCGATAGACTTTAAGTCTGTATTCTTAATTTTTTAAATGCAGATATAGAACGAAGAGGCTCAATTTTGTACAGAATCGCCCTATATTTGTATGTATGTTTGTGCCTTGAATATTCACAGTATACTATACTGGCCCAGGTTATTTGAAAGACTTATTGGCTGACTCAACACAGTTGAAAAGAGGCTTATTTTTTTCATGTAGCAATTTTTTTTTATCCAGGGTTTACGGCTTGCACATGTTTGCGGTTGGTGTTTGCAATTGCCCCATAAATTATATATCAATAGTAGATTATTTTTCTATCTTAGTTGTATTTTTATTTGTTTCATTTGGTTGTATTTTTTCCCCAAGATATTGTAACATGATCAGTGTAGTATTCATGCAATGGTAATTGGGTAAAAACAGAATAGAATGCTGTATTTCTCTCTTCTGTGCTTTAAAAAAAAAATTGTTTAATATCAGATAATATTAATTCAGTACAATCACTAAGAAGCCACAGGTAACATAGGCTGGATCTGGGGCCCGTTTCACAAAGCCTTTTTTCAATGACAAAAATCTGTGACAAATCTGCTGATAACCAATCAGAAGGAAGGATTTCAGTAGCTTATAACAAACACTGTCATTTGTCACTGATGACAAGTTCTGTGAAATGCCCCCCTGCTGGAAAAGTGTATTGTACATAATGTACATGTACAGTATGATCGGTAGAGGGTTACATGTAGAAGCATAGAAAATTATTTGTGCGCACCCTAGCTGCGCAGGGCCAAGCTGATCATGTATTTACTCTGCACAAAACCAAGGGGGCGTTTCACAAAGACTAACATAGACTTTAAGTTGGACTTAACTATGGCAGGCTGTTCATGCCACCGTCAATATTTCTCACCACTTACTGGCATTGGTTTCTCAACGGCATGCAAATCATGGTCACAAATAACAGAATTTACATTTTTTGATAATTCATTATTGAAGGAAAAAATATCATCTAAATATCATAATGGTGAGAGCAAACAGTGGCATGAATGACCTGCCATAGTTAAGTCCAACTTAAAGTCGATCTTATAGTCTTTGTGAAACACCCCCCCAGGAACTCCTAGCATTGTGCATGGGGAAGTAACCAGCTGGCCCTGCGCAGCTAAGGTGCACACGAACATTACTGCGGAATGTCTTTATTGAACAAGCTTTCCTACCATGGCGAGGCCTCATGGCAGTGTCCAAACATTGGAAGTTGTAATTATTGTAAAATGTATACATGAATTGTGATGAAGACATTAAAATAAAGAGACTATTGATATGATTCAATAATTCAAATTTATATTGTTGGACGGCAGAAGGACCTCTTTACAAGATATGTATTGAGGTTCTACACTAATTATACTGTATTGTAATATAAAAGATGTAATCATGTATCCTAATGTGTGAATATCACATTTTCATCCAATTGATAACACATATTTGTGTGTGATGACCTAAACATGTCGTGTTATCATCATCATCATTTATTAAAGTCAGCATTTTCCCTCTAACAAGGGGCTACTGACTTTCACACTTCGATGTTATGATACTGGATTGTTTAAAGTGAGAGCATTGATTATATTCAATTCAAACATTGCAATATTATTAAAGTCTTTATGTGTGTCAATAAATACAAACCATATGGATTGGTTAAATATAAACAATCATTTTGTAGTTTTCGGTGTACGTTCGTAGTTATATCTTCGGTGTACTAAAGTAAAACCTGTATATAAAGACCTCAAGGGAGAAGAGAGAACATTCTTTACAGGCAGGTGGTCTTTATGTACAGGTTCCTTGAGTGCATGTTTGAAGGGGAACAAAAAAAAAGTGGTCATTATGGACAGTCGTTTTCTAAAGCAGGTTTAACTGTACAATCTTTTCTCGGTGTGTGTGTGTCATTGTTTTTTTTTACAGAGTTTATTTTTAATAATGAGATATGATTTACGTTTGGGGACCGACCTTTAACGTCACCATCCGAAAGACGCGACTCGGTTTTGAGCCGGGGTCGTCTGAGCCAGTTTGTAGGCGTAGATAGAGAGCTGACCAAGTGAACGTGCCACTAGACCGACTCACATCTTCCTAATCTCCTAAATACTTCTATTCAACCCATTCAAATAACTCCACATGAATACCCAACAAAATTACACTGCAAACAGTGATGTTCTAATTTATAAAATTCTCTTTTTTAATTCTTGCTCAGAATGTTCATCTTTCACAAAATCATCATTACATAATTTTCACAAAATCATGAAGGAAAACAAATCATGTTATGAAACGGAAAAAGTTTGAATTCATCAATAATGCATTATTCTTTGCTAAATCTTACATAAGATTGAAATATGTGAAACTCAAATAGTTCAAATTCATAAATACTATATCGATGCCTGTAGACTACGGAAGCTGCGACATCATAAAAATAAATTTTTAGAATTTCTCATTTTTTTTCTCCATTTTCTGAAAGAGCATAAAAAATAATGTCCAAATGTCGAAAACCAATTGAATATATTACGTATTGGCTGAGATATGACCATCTGAATTAATACAAAGATTTTCTATAGGAGCTCAGTGTTATTTTGCTCTGGTTCTTAATGTTATGAACCAGAGCAAAATAATGATAATGATATTCAATTGGCTTTCGACATTTGGACATTATTTGTAATGTTCTTTCGGAAAATGAAGAAAAAAAATTGTGATAAAATAAAAAAATAAAAATTGAATTTTGATGACGTCACACTTCACCACTCTATTTCTCGACATCAAAACAAGAGGCACTACAATGGTTCAAATGAAGAAGAAAATAATAAAATTCAATCTGATTGCAGCAATTAAAACAGACAAACTAAATGGTTCAACTTAATTTTACCAGAATGTCCATGAATATCTCTTACTTCCGGTCCTAACGTGTTTTGACCCATGACCCTGTTAAACAATCTATATCATAATTTTTACCACCATAAAGTTTTATTTAGAATGCTATAAAATGTACATACACATTGTAGATGCATTAATATTTTGTCAGAAAGTGTTTCAAGTGTTTGGGCAAGAAAGTAAAAAATTCATTTTTGTTGGTAAATGAAAATGAAATTCATGTCCTAGATATCCTTTTTCGGGACACGCATTCCACATTGTGTGGTTTGGCTTGGTAAGTTTTAATTTAGAGCGCTAACATAAATATACCAGATGCATGAAAAGAAAAGGCATCAAATTATGCACTTATTGTGTCAATTATTGTTGCATAAATAACCACAATGTGTTCAAGGCCAGGAATTTTAGAAAGGAAAAAAAAGGTTTAACAAGGAAACGCTCTCGGCGGTCTCGCCTGCATTACGCAATTCGATACGATGAAAAATTGAGGTTGGAACATTATTTATAGGCAGGGTGACCCATTAGCAGCCCCCCCTAAAATAAAATCTTCTGAATATAATCAGCGTTTTGAAGTGAATATTGACTACCGGTAAGAATCATCATCAGAATTATTCACCATTATTTGTACCAAGATCAATAACTTGAATGAAATATGAACAAATAATAAAAATTGATATATTATTTCTCATATGAAGTTGTGAAAACATAATCCAAGTCTACTAACCTAAAATGACCTTTGACCTTGTGACAAAGGCGAGACAAAAATGGTTAAATTGGCAACACACTGGGAGGTTCAAAATTATTGTTTTTTGATGGAAATTTGCTAATTTTGTCAACTTTTCTGCAAAATCTATACCCATATTTTATTCAGAGACATTGTAATTTATTTAAACAATGTAGCATTGCAAGAAAAAATTTACCGTTGATCACTATTAAAGGGTGTTGACCAGTGTCGCCTTCCTAGAAAACCGATAATATCTTTGTGGTTTGAGAATTTTCCAGGATTTTTTGCATGTTAGAGGGTTAGTACAGTAGAAGGAAGATAATTAGTAACATTTCATACCAAAATTACACAATTTTGTAATCAACCTTCAACAATGTTACCAAGTCACTTTAAGTTGGACTCAACTATGAAAGGCTGTTCATGCCACTATTCTACCATTCCCAGCATTGGTTTTTGAAGGGACGTACAAATCATGGACACAAACCTACAAAATTTACATTTTTTGATACTTCATTATTGCAAGAAAAAAAATTATCTAAAGATCATAATTGAGAGACCGATGAAGAGAGCAATTAGTGGCATGAATGGCCTGCCATAGTTAAGTCATGTGATGAATTGAGTCCTAAAAACACCTCTTTTCCTGAAAGGGATGTATATAGAAAGGTTTTAAACAAAAGAAGACAAACAAACAGCTTGTTGAATCATATTAAGTCGACTGTTATCAGTTTAAGAGGTTTCCTTTATCCAAGGAATTAGGATATACCATCCACACACTTATGCAAATACAGTCAAACCTGCTTTAGTGACCACCTGTCTACAAAGACCACATTTTGTTTCCCTTGAAAATGGCTTGTCATTGAAACATGCACTGTAGGAACCTGTCTACAAAGTTCACATTTTTTGTTTCCCTTGAAAATGGTTTCTCATTGAAACATGCCCTGTAGGAACCTGTCTACAAAGTTCACATTTTTTGTTTCCCTTGAAAATGGTTTCTCATTGAAACATGCACTGTAGGGACCTGTCTACAAAGACCACATTTTTGTGTCCCTTGAAAACGGTTCCATATTGAAACACGCACTATAGGAACCTGTCTACAAAGACCACATTTTTTGTTTCCCTTGAAAATAGTTTCTCATTGAAACATGCACTGTAGAACCTGTCTCCAAAGACCACTTTTTGTGTTTCCCTTGGGCGGTCACTATAGACAGGTTTGACTGTATATCGATGTACATGTATAATCTAGAAGTTATATCTAAGTTGCTAGGCTAATATATCAATTTCTTCTCCTGTGTCTTCTTCCTCCTCTCCTATACTCTGTGATAATGAGATGACCTGAATGAAGAAGAGAAATAAGGAGAAGGAGAATGAGGAAAGGAATGAGGAGAAGAAGGAGAAAAAGGAGGAGAAAAGGAATGAGCAGAAGAAAAAGGAGAATAAGTAAAGGAATACGGAGAAGAATGAGAAAAGGAATGAGAAGAAGAAAAAGAAAAGAATGAGAAAAGGAATGAGGAGAAGAAGAAAGAGGAGAAGAAGAAAAAGGAGAATATGGGAAAAGAGGTGAGGAAGAGTCGAAGAGGAGAAGGAGAAGAACAAGAAAATAAAAGTTTCACAGATAACTCTTCTTCAAATATTAATGACATTGTTTGGGGACTTTCTTTCATTATAGATATATAGCATCACACAGGGTTACACACTAAAAGTAAAAATCAGGGGATCTGTGCACAAACAATAATTTGAGGTCCCAAATGAAAAAGTTGGTGTGAAGTTGACCTCAAGCTTTGGGTTAGGGTTAGGGTTAGCATAATGAAAGCAAATTTTGTGTATTACTCTTTTTTAGATAATTTTTGTAATCTATGTATTATGTATTTATTTATTTATTTTGCATTTTATTAATTTATTATTATTTTTTTTTTTTTAATGTTATCATTTTTTAAATATTTGTTTAAAAATTAATTTGTTACTTTTATTATTTTGTATTATTATTATAATTATTATTATTATTATTTTTTTTTTTTTGGAGGGCGAAGGGGGGAACAGTCTCTACATCTACAGAAATATTTGTTACTTTGAGCATGAAAGCTATGCATTTTCTGAGGTCAAAGGGTAAATCCAGAAATTCCCACAATGTAATCTTTTCATCAATAATAGCAGGATCCAATCACTTTTGGGGAAACATTTCAAAGGATGCCAGTTTAAATTTGTTTGTTTAAGAATTAAAAGTGGTGTCCTGCTTTAAATATCTTACCACGAAACACTGTTCAATACCACATAGTATATCTGTAAAGCGCTTAGAGACGTCCGAGATGTATTAAGCGCTATATAAAAGCTGAATATTATCATTATTATTATTATTGGATTGTCCCTCACAAAACAAGATGTTTGATATCTCACCTCTTCCTTTTTGAACAGTCCACTTCTCCTCTCTTTAGAGGCTTGTCGGTAATCTTTACGAGTTCTACGTTTCCAGCCTCGTAGTGACTTCCGTGGACCAGATCGCTGAAGTTGGTAGATAAATATGAAAACATAATTGTTGAAGGTTCGTTCGCTCGTTTCTTTGGCCCAACTGCTATAAAACATGACATGCTACACATGCAAACTATCATCTACCTCTAACCAAGGGGGTGTTTCATAAAGCTGTTCAGAAAGTTATGCATGATTTTACGAATGACTTGAATACGAAGTGCCAGAGAGGATGCCCAAAGTTTTTACTGATGTTTCCAATAACCTCAATTAAATTATGGCAAAAAATATACTTTGCATTAAAAGTGATTGTTATAATATTAATGTTAATCTACATATGCACAGTTCAACTTTAGTTGATGCAGTTAAAAATGATTGAATATCCCATTTGGCTTTTCATATTCAACTCATTTGAAAAGTCTTGCGTAACTTTACGAAAAGCTTTATGAAACACCACCCAGGACAGTTTTCGCCCAAAAAACAATTTCATACACATGACCAAACTACTGGAGCACCATTGATCCGAATCTCAAACAACTTAAAAACTGTGGCAGCTTAAAAAAAGCATGTCAAATTGTTATTATTGAATTTGTACGTGTAATGCACAATTATACCATTTTTTTCCCAACTTTGACTCCCGACCTTGAACATTCTATTCTAAAACTTCTGAAACAGGACATATTGTTACACAATATGCCTTTAGACTCACCTTCTTGACATCTAAAGAGGGTGTCTTTTCAGAAAAGCTCCCTCTATGTTGCGGTGATGCAGGCAGACTGGAGCACTTTCTCTTGGTTGTGTTACCATAGCTACGCATCCTCTCTGGTTCTGAGATGAGTTCAGAGTCGCTCGCCTCTTCTGTTACCTCCTGTTGCTCGAGGTAGGTCTCAAGCTTTGCTAGCGTTGATTCATTCAACATATGAGATTCTATACAGAGAATATAATAAAGAGAAGGTTGAATTTCACCAAGTGATATCATATAATGTTATGAGATGTATATTTATCACTTACATGTAGTTGTGTATTTTGATTATTACTGTATTTGTATAAATCCCAGGTAGCATTTCCATGTTTTTAACTCGGATAATTGAATTGATCAAATCTCATACCTATAATACACCCTTTTAAGATTCATTCAGCATATGAGATTCTAGCAAATAAGATATAAACAATAGAAGAAGGTTGAGTTTCTGATAAAGATGGGACAAATGGATCAGAAAAAGTTGATCATGTAGCATATAAGTAAGCTATTGATTTGTACTACAAGGTTCTAGAATCATTTAATTGATCATTTCTCATACCCTTAATCAAAATTCTCCCATTGACAATGTCTTGTGAGATCATAGAATGTTATCATTTCTCATACCCATATTTAAATTCCTCTCATTGTCAATGTCTTGTGAGACCTCAGAATGTTCACATTCCTCATACCTATGCAATCATAACATTTTATCCTTTCTCAAACTATGAAATCATTATTCCTCTCATAAACCACATCCCATGAGATCATAGACTGTTATCATTTCTCTTACCTATTACTAAATTCCTTTCATTGAGCATGTCTTGTGAGAACATAGCCATGACCTCCAACCGTTCTCGTGGACCAAGGAGGGATTGTAGCACTGAAGACAGGTGCTCAGCCACTTCTTCCTTCTCTTCTGCATCCATCTCACTCCTGATTTAGAGGGAAGAAAGGATAGCAATCTCTCAAAATAAAGATCTAAGAGTTTATACCAAAACATTCCTTTTTTCAAGGATGAAGTCTGGGATGTAGTTGGTATCAGAAATTGACAGCAGAACAATCATCAGAGCTTATATAATACAACCTTTGTCGCCCCACATCTTCCTGAGCCCATGAAAACCAGGGTGGTGTTTCACAAAGAACCTAAGTTGAACTTATCTCTAAGATGGACTTAACAATTATGGAAAGCTGTTAGCATCATTAAAAACATTTTGTAAAAGTTATTTTAAAGAGCATAAAAGGTCGATTCAAATGATTCAAATTGTCCATTATCAAGAAGATTTTATGTTCTTGATGAGGAATTTATGAAAAGGGCTACAAAAGGCTCCCCATAATATTTAAGTCCACCTTAGAGTTAAGTTTGACTTGGGATCTTTGTGAAACACCCTCCAGTGATTGATCTTTTTTCGCTGCTTTTGGCCAAACATTAATCTACATTTGCCTCTCTTAACCCAGGTTTTGGTACCTGGTAGGAAATAATTCCTCAAATTAACAACCAAAAGTGATCTTATTATGAAACTAACTTCAGTTTAATTTCGACCATTACAAGAATTGGGTTATTGATGTAGACAAATGCTCATGTACCCTTTACAGCTCATTGTATGTATGTTATTAACAAAGAAGAAAAAAAGTCAGTCAGTCACTCAATAGTGTCTGACAGTGAAGTCGAGAAAGTTAACGGGTTCCCTTGCATAATTTGAATACTAGGACACCGCTAACGTTTAAATTTCACAGATAGGAAATACGTGACATGTTAATAACTCCTGCAAAGTTCTACAGATTTTGATGTTGGCTGCAATTGGGACATACCGGTATAACCTTTAACCCATGTTAATCTTAGTGCACTTATGATACTGACCAGCCCTTATCTTCCTTCTTCTTCTTTTTCCTCTTCCGGGGCGTCGACGATGCCGACGGTATACACTGATCTGTGACCTTTGACCTGGAGTCTTCCACCTCTTCTGTGCCTCCGAGATCAAAATCTTCTTCTACTGCAGGGAGAACATCATGAACATCCAGCGATACAGGCTCTGAAATACATCAAGAGAGAGAGAGAGAGAGAAAAATTAAATGATCAAGTTTTGTTGTAGGAAGACTCACGACCAAGCATGCCAGAATTGTAGAGTGTTTCACAAAGACTAAGATCGACTTTCAGTTGGACTTAACTATGGCAGGCCGTTCATGGCACCGTTTGCTCTCACCATTATAGTCTTAAAATAATATTTTTTCTTCTATATTGAATTTTCAAAAATTCTAAATTCTGTAGATTTGTGACCATGATTTGTACGACCCTTGAGATACCAATGCCAGTAAATGGTGAGAGGAAACATTGGGATAAATGGCCTGCCATAGTTAAGTCTAACTTAAAGTCAACCTTAGTCTTTGTGAAACACCCCCCTGATGGCGCCACTGTGTGGCTCTCCAACCCTGACAGACTCTCTAGCTGCAAAACATCAAGCAAAACAAGAAGATTTTGTCGCAGCTGAAAGGATCAACTGCGATTTAATATAGTAAAATTCATGCCCTGTTCAGAAATGCAAAGATAAAACCATCACAAGCTGAAATGCAAAGTGCACTTCATGGATCTGTATAATAATAATACAGAGATCAACAAGTACACATAGTGGCCATTGTTGTGCTAAGCTACTTTTTTTTTTAAAGCTACATTTCCAATCATGAAGCAAGGGCTTTAATTTTTGTAACAGCTGTCAACAGTACTTAGCTACTTTTAAAAACCAGGATTTACCATGAGTGACACAAAACATTTGCATCAGAAGGGGGGGGGGGGGGGGGTTCACAAAACTTGTCATCAGTGACAAATGACAGTTTTTGTAATAAGCTAGTGAAATCCTTGCTTCTGATTGGTTATCAGCAGATTTGTCACTGATATCTGTCATTTGTCACTAAAAAAATGGCTTTGTGAAACACCCCCAAGAGCACTCTGTCTGCATAAGGCTTTAGACTAGTCGGAGAGTTTAGGAGAGGGGCAGATCATCTTCTTTGCACGTTCCCTTTCCCCTCTTCTTCCTTTCTTTTTCTCTCTTTAGCACTTTGTTGCTGATTAATGGGGAGAGGGGCATTTGTCCCCTATGACCCTTTTATCCATAGCTTTGACCCTTTTATCCATTGCTTTGACCCTTTTATCCATAGCTTTGACCCTTTTATCCATAGCTTTGACCCTTTTATCCATAGCTTTGACCCTTTTATCCATAGCTTTGACCCTTTTATCCATAGCTTTGACCCTTTTATCCATAACTTTGACCCTTTTATCCATAGCTTTGACCCTTTTATTCATAGCTTTGACCCTTTTATCCATAGCTTTGACCCTTTTATCCATAGCTTTGACCCTTTTATCCATAGCTTTGACCCTTTTATTCATAGCTTTGACCCTTTTATTCATAGCTTTGACCCTTTTATCCATAGCTTTGACCCTTTTATCCATAGCTTTGACCCTTTTATCCATAGCTTTGACCCTTTTATTCATAGCTTTGACCCTTTTATCCATAGCTTTGACCCTTTTATCCATAGCTTTGACCCTTTTATTCATAGCTTTGACCCTTTTATCCATAGCTTTGACCCTTTTATCCATAGCTTTGACCCTTTTATCCATAGCTTTGACCCTTTTATCCATAGCTTTGACCCTTTTATTCATAGCTTTGACCCTTTTATCCATAGCTTTGACCCTTTTATCCATAGCTTTGACCCTTTTATTCATAGCTTTGACCCTTTTATCCATAACTTTGACCCTTTTATCCATAGCTTTGACCCTTGTATCCATAGCTTTGACCCTTTTATCCATAGCTTTGACCCTTTTATCCATAGCTTTGACCCTTTAATCCATAGCTTCGACCCTTTTATCCATAGCTTTGACCCTTTTATCCATAGCTTTCACCCTTTTATCCATAGCTTTGACCCTTTTATTCATAGCTTTGACCCTTTTATCCATAGCTTTGACCCTTTTATCCATAGCTTTGACCCTTTTATCCATAGCTTTGACCCTTTTATCCATAGCTTTGACCCTTTTTGAAGTGATACCTTGCACTGGATCAAGGTAGCCACTGTTCAGATAATCAACACTTCCAAAGAGCCCCTCCAATTCGGCATCATCATCATCATCATTCACCCCTTGGTTGTGAATGGGATAGTCCTGGTTGGTTGGTGGACTTATCCCTGCGTGGGGATTGGTAGAGTCCATTAGTTGGTAGGGTCGGTCATCATGATCTTCGAGGGTCTCTGAGCAGTGAATGCTGGGTGAGATGGAACTCACATCATCTTCTTCTTCATTCAGTAAGGTAGAGGGATCCAACCTAGCAAATATAAAAGGAGTTAAAGGTAAAGACCAGTATTGGAAACGCCCCAATTTCAAAAAATGAAATGGAAGCTCTTTATTACCAATCATGTGAAAGAATATGTTTTGACTAATACATGATACAAATTTTGCTGGGAAACCGCCTACTAATTGATATATTTGGTAAATTAGTTTATCTATTGGACCGTGAGAGATAAAGGCATGTGTCACGCACGTGTGCATAGTCCCATATACATCTTTCTGTGTACAGTGCTTGTAACTTTACAAAGACTGGGCCAAATTTCTTATCATTTTGATGATTCCAGAACCTTGCAGTACACACCAATACTTATATGCTAGTTTTTTTTTGTTTTGTAGCATTGTTTTATTGTATTCATTCAGTACAAAATATATAACAAACAAACATACAGCTTCATAGATTTACATATCATATCAAAATATAAAGAAAATTGTACATCTCTCAAAAAATACATAAGATATTCAAATTAATTATACTTAACGAATATTATAAATCAAAGAGTTACCTACAGACAGACAGACACACCACACACGCTCACATGCTCAGACACACATACAAACTTACATATCCCCCTCCCCCCCCCCTTCATTCCAAAGCTCAACAAATCCCCCCTCCCTTCCCGAGCATTCACATCTACATATTTGTTGGAAATCCTGTCTCTTCCTTTTCTTTAAGACCAAATTATATATTTTAAAAAAAATAACAAAATGTCTGAATCTGAGAAAGAAGTATTTGCCTCGCCGTCCTTAATTGTGGAAGTTGTCCCATTTTTTGAAGTGAAGTGTTAAAGTGCCTCTCTCCCCCGCTAATTCCTTTTCTTCTTGCCTATTTTCTATAATTCTTTTTTTAATTTCTTGAGGAATTGGGGGTCTATTTTTAGTTGAACTATATTTAAAAATCATATGTTTTATTAAAAGAATAATGTGATTTAACAGTTGTTCTTCTCCCGCGTTGGATCTTTTTATTCCGATATGAATTTCTTGCCAGTGTAGATTTTTTAATGCTGATAAAGTAAAAAGGTCACCGCAGTCCTTCCAAATATTTGCTACCTTTTCACAGGTAAAAAACAGATGCTCATAGGTTTCTTTGTGTTTATTGCAAAAGGAGCAAAGATTGCTCACTGCATGTTTGAAAGTGTATAGATGCTTAGATGATCAACCTTTTCTGATCGCTTCCACAACGTTTCTATCACAATGCAATCGCATGACCATAACTGGTCTTTATCTTTAAATAAATTTAACCCAACGCAGTTCTAAGTTGCAGCTCAAAATAAATCAGGTTCTCCTCCTCAAATTGGCAACAATTATTTGTATTTTCCACTCTCTCATATTTTTTGTTTTTGTCCTCTTACCGAGGTCTTTTATTTCACATATCTTAGTCTATATATGAGCTTGAGTTTGAGTTTATTAACAACAAAAATAATAAGTAAAACATAATGTATCAAGCATGATTACATAAAATATAATAATATAACACAAGATCAATAACATTACACATGAATAATATAAATATTGTTTTACAAAGTATGTTGTATAGATCTACAAATGGAATAAAAGTTTATGTGTACACCACTCTTTCATAGTTCCAACTTACCCATGGGCAAGACTGAACGTCACTTCCCTCTCAACATCACCATGGAAACATGAGAGGAAACTATCATCCTCACCAAAGAGGGGGCTGTTTGAATGAAGAAAAACAAATGATTTATGATTAGTCTAAATTATAATATTATGACTCATAATATTAGGCAGTCATTCAGACAATCTCATAAATCACAATACGTTTACAGTACGGGCGCTTGGCCATGAATAAGGATCGCTCGCATTTTTCGCGGACAATTCTAATTTCCAATCGCGATCCCCGCGTTTGCAATGCAAAAGCGGATTCCGCGATGATTTTCTAGATCTAGGGTCTAGATGCATTTCATATTGACTTAATTTATTGTAGAGTCTACAGAGACTTTCACGTTGGCGATAAATCCACAGGAAGACGGACAACCAATAAAAGTAGATGGTGGACTAGGCCTAGACTCTAGGGGTATTTTATTATGCAAAATCCATTTTTCGCATTGCCAGCGCGCGGTTCAGGAACCTAGTAGATCTAAAACAAAAGTCTGTTGATCGCCCAACTAAAAACAATCAATCGACAATATTTGTCAGGATACCTTATCAAATTTTTTTCAAAGCATGATTTGCAAACATATGAATATAGGGCAAGTGATTCCACTGTATGCTTAAATAACCTCAATCACCCTTTCCTTCGATCAAAAGAAGAGCAACAGCGAAATGCGAGACATGGAGACTGAAGTCTCGCCGAGCGAGCCTAGCCGGCGACGGCTGCCGCGCCAGCTGGGCCGGCGTAAGTAGACTGCGCTCTGCGGTTCGCATTTGACAGATTTGCACAGCAAAACTGACGGTCGTCAATATAATAATAACAAAAGGAACCTACCTCGGAATGGGGGAGAAGTCGTAGTCGACAATTGCTGGGTATTCAGCTAACATTTTGTTGATAAGAGAGCCTACGTTGGACTATAATTATCAACTTGCAATCTTGTAAAATTTTCTTTCATCGCTATGCCATATTATACACGTCATGTGAATGTAAATGTTATGCGTGGCTTTGCAACCAGCTCTTTTCCTTTGCTACGTGCAATTGGCTTATCTATCGGCCCGCCCACTGGTTTAAGCCAATTACAAACGAGCTAAGTGATAGCTCACCACAGGGCTACACAAATGGACAAAGGGCATTTAAATGAGAAAGGTCTGCGGCGGTAAAATTAAGCATAGATCTATACCTCTATACCTCTAAATCTGTCTCTTTTTTCGTTAGAAATACAACATTAACTTACAATGTGAGCCTTATTGGAATCATCTAGGAAAAACATTGCATGCCTACAACATGAGGTCACATTTGAAACGAAGGTTATATTGTTTAATTTGCTACAGAAATATAATGTTGTTTATCAATATCAGATAATTCAATGCTGTTCATCCCAAAGGCCCTGCAATTTATTATTGTATGCCTATTCAGTGGCGGGGGTCCGGGTCCCCACCCCCTGCGAAAAAGCAGGTAAAAACACGTTAATGTTACCTATATCTGGAGACGGCCGGGCCCCCTCCCCTGGTGCTCAAGGGGGTGGGGGGGGGAGGGGGGGGGGGGGGTTGATACGATTTTTAAATTTTCGAGGAAAAAAATTAGAGAGCATGAAAGGAGAGGGAGAGACTATATAAGCATGATAAAAGAGAGAAACTAGAAATGCAATCGTGTCACAACGATGTGCGTGCAATGACGCCGTGTTTCTACGTGTCAAACGAAAGAGCTTCTCTCGGACTATCCAGAGCAACATATGGAAAACTTTTAGCCCTAAACGCGCATAAAAGAATACAGCACTAAACAACCGCTTTCACGAAGAGAGAGCGCTCAAGTGCACTCTTGCGTGAAAGTACACTGATCGGACTAGTCCAATGCGACAAAGCGGGGGTGCGAGCGCTTGCTCTCGTTGACTACTTACTAACACTAACAAACTAGAATTAGAAATGAAACTCACCTAGTTAAATAGCAAAATTACGGTAGACTACACCAGCAGAGGCTTGCCATCACACCGTAGACGAAATCTAACTCATTCCCTCTGCCAATGATTATACTGACTTTCCTCTAAGTTGGAGTGCAATGACCCATTCGGGTGCGCATGTATAGACATGATGCGGTCTCCTAGATTTTGAGCGCAACGCACACACTCTGTACGCACTGCGTTAAATACACACAGTGACCTCTACAGCGATTGCACTGAAGCTATAACTGTGCATTGTACGGGCGCACTCGTTGTGAGTAGCTATAGCGCTACACTATCCCAGTCACCTTGGTTTACTATGAAAAACTACTTTTTATTGGTTGGAAAATGGCACCCTTTTCCCCTCCACAAATGAAAACAATCGTTATACCAACGTAAAGGTGGGATGTCAAGGTTTCTGAATCCGTCCGAAGATTTTTTATACGTCACTCGTGTAAGATTTGCCGACTGGTTGACTGAGCGAAACCCGACAAAAAAGGGGAAAAACAGTGCAATCTCCATAGGCAGGCTGAAAAAGTCAAAACTTTTAGGGGAAAATGGCACCCGTTTCCCCTGAAAGAATAATCCCAAATTTAGTATCATTTTTAAGACGACATTTCAAATTATAAGAAACCGTCCGAAGATTTTTTTTTAAAATTCCCATTTTCCCGTAATACCAGCAATTATATCAAAACATGGCTTTTTTGGTGTACGTTCCCCGTGCTTAACAGGATAAGCGACGAGGCGCAGAGCAGATGCGCGTAAGTTTTCCATATGTTGCACGAAGTCTGTAGCTTCTGTGATATTGGAGATAGGTAGGGCGAAAGAAAGGCATCAACAGTGACCTTGATGGGATGGTACTATGCCTACGAAGTTTGAAAGAAATTGGGATAGGGGAAAGAACCTAGAAAGGGCTCGCAAGCACTGCGTGCACAAACCAATGGGATTTGGTGCATGTTTGACATTGCAATCAAGTTCGTTCTGGGGGCCAAAAGCGTGAACCCGATATGCCCCATAGACAATGCGTGTAATGAATGGGCGGAAAACGTGCAGGATCTGTATTATGGCCGGAGTTAAATAGTTTTTTCTCTCTCTCTTTACGTCTCTTTATGGGCCGTATTTGGTATCATTAGAAAGAGAATTTCATGGTTGTTATTGTTAACCACTCTCTTTTTTTCTATGATAATCCTATCGAAACACGTGATGTAAAATAGATGTATAGGACAAAATGGCGTCTTAAATGGCCCCCTTGACCAATTTCAAAAATCCGGCCAAGAGATGCCCTGCGTATTGGAACTCGGCATGTCAATGCAAATTTTCAAGGAAAAAAAAGGATGTTTAGGGGGCGAAAAGCAGTCTGAAAAAATGACGTCATGGCCGATAAGTGTTATAATCAGGCGGAATTCGTATAGTGACCCTTGTTCAAATGCGATTTACTCACGATTTTCTGTGTAAACATATACCATACTTGGTATCATTCGAAAGGGCTCTTCATTGCGGTCAGTTTGACACCATTGTTAACTGCGCGCAATGTATTGCGCGCATTGAACGCGCTATTACGTAATCCATAGTAAATTCATCATTTTGGGCGATAACTTTGCGCTGACATATTCGAATTTTACCAAACTTTGTAAACAGTTGTCATGTATATGGATACATATGTCTGCAAAGTTTCATTGATGTAGGTATAACGATCGCCATTTTAGAGCAAGTTGAAGTTATTTCTCAATTTTCTTGAAAATGGCGAATTTGGAGGGCAATTTTCTCAAATTTGGTCAGTGATAGGGTATATAATTTTGTATATGGCTGGAAAGGGCATATCTTCAAGTATCTAAATCCAAAAAAGGGTACGGGTTTGCCAAGCCATTATGGAGATACGGCCACAGACAGAAAGCCAATTCCCAGAACTTTAGAGGGCGCTATTTATGTTGTGCAAAGCCATTGGAGCGTGAAATTTGGCATGGCTATGTGCAATTATGAGATAAAGATACTGTGAGATTTAAATACAAAACGGAATTTATATGAGAAAGTTATGGCAGTTTTAGATTATTTAGGGGTCCATTTTTCAAGAACTTGAGAGATTTTTGACGGAGTCGGTTTTAGATTTGAATTTCGAGTATGAAGATGGCATTTTGAAGGTCAGGTCTTTTGTCGCAGATGAAAGAACATCTCTCAGACTATCTAGAGGAATTTGTTAGAAGTTTGTAGGATCTGTGATAGTGGAGATAGGAAGGAAGAAAGAAAGGCCTTAAAATGGACCAGAAACGGACAAAATGGCGCCTGGACGGTCATGCATGAGTGATTTCGAAAATCGAAAAAGTAGGTGACCTTGATGAGATGCTAGAGATGATGCCTACGAAATTTGAAAGGAAAAGGACATGAGGAAAGCACCTAACTAGGAATAACAAGCATCATGTGCAAAACGAATGCGATTTTCTGACGAGGAATATAAGGAGGAAAATACTAGAAATGCAATCGTGTCACAACGATGTGCGTGCAATGACGCCATGTTTCTACAAGTCAAACGAAGGAGCTACTCTCGGACTATCCAGAGCAATATGTAAGAAGTATGTAGCTTCTGTGACAGTGGAGATAGTTAGGGCGAAAGAAAGGTCACCAAAACGGCCCGAAACGGAAAAATGGTGCCCGGACGGTCACGCATGAGGGTTTCCGGAAAACGAAGAATTTAGTGACCTTGAAGGAATGCTAGAGACTACGCCTACGAATTTTGAAGGGAATTGGAGTAGAGGAAGGGATCTAGAAAGGGCTCGCAAGCACTGCGTGCAAAACCAATAGGACTTGGTGCATGATGAACATGTTGCGACGCGTGCTTTGGCACGAACGGCCGCCCATACTAACACAACCGAATAACAGTCTTACAAAATGACGTCATGGCCGAAACGTGTTATAATAGGGCGGAAACTCGGCGGAATTCGTATAGTGACCCTTGTTCAAATGCGATTTACTCACAATTTTCTGCGTGAACATATACCATACTTGGTATCATTCGAAAGGGAACTTCAGTGCGGTCAGTTTGAAACCATTGTCATCTGCGCAAAACGTACTGCACGCATCAAACGCGCTATTACGTAAAGCATAGTAAATTCATCATTTTGGGCGATAACTTGGCTAGGAGGGCATTACAATTTACTAAACTTAGCAGACAGTTGTCACGTATATGGATACATGTGTCTGCCAAGTTTCATTGATGTAGGTATAAAGATCGGCAGTTTAGAGCAAGTTGAAGTTATTACTCAATTTTCTTGAAAATGGCGAATTTGGAGGGCAATTTTCTCAAATTTGGTATATAATTTTGTATATGGCTGGAAAGGGCATATCTTCAAGTATCTAAATCCAAAAAAGGGTACGGGTTTGCCAAGCCATTATGGAGATACGGCCACAGAGAGAAAGCCAATTCCAAGAACTTTAGAGGGCGCTATTTATGTTTTGCAAAGCCATTGGAGCGTGAAATTTGGCATGGCTATGTGCAATTATGAGATAAAGATACTGTTAAATTTAAATACAAAACGGAATTTATATGAGAAAGTTATGGCAGTTTTAGATTATTTAGGGGTCAAATTTTCGAGAATTTGAGAGATTTTTGATGGAGTCGGTTTCAGATTTGAATATTGAGTACGAAGATGGCATTTTGAAGGTCAGGTTATACATCGCAGATGAAAGAACATCTCTTAGACTATCTAGAGAAATTTGTTAGAAAGTTGTAGGATCTAGGATAGTTGAGATAGGAAGGAAGAAAGAAAGGCCTTAAAATGGACCAGAAACGGACAAAATGGCGCCTGGACGGTTATGCATGAGTGATTTCGAAAATCAAAAAAATGGGTGACCTTGATGAGATGCTAGAGATGATGCCTACGAAATTTGAAAGGAAAAGGACTTGAGGAAAGTACCTAACTAGGAATAACAAGCACTACGTGCAAAACGAATGGGATTCCGGACGACAAGAAGAAGAGGAAGAAGAGGAAGAAGAAGTAAGAATATTAATAAGAAGAATGTGAACGAAAACAAGGCAATGACGAAGGTTCGTCATTGCAATTAATGGGGCAGAATGTGAACGAAAACAAGGCAATGACGAAGGTTCGTCATTGCAACTAGAAATGCAATCGTGTCACAACGATGTGCGTGCAATGACGCCGTGTTTCTACGTGTCAAACGAAAGAGCTTCTCTCGGACTATCCAGAGCAATTTGTACGAAGTCTGTGGCTTCTGTAATATTGGAGACAGGTAGGGCGAAAGAAAGGCCTCAATAGTGACCTTGATGGGATGGTAGTGACTATATGCCTACGAAGTTTGAAAGAAATTGGGATAGGGGAAAGAACCTAGAAAGGGCTCGCAAGCACTGCGTGCAAAAACCAAAGGGATTTGTTGCATGTTCGTCATTGCAATCAAGATCGTTCTAGGGGTCAAAAGCGTGAACCCGATATGCCCCATAGACAATGTGTGTAATGCATGGGCGGAAAACGAACAGGACCTGTATTATGACCGGAGTTAAATCGTTTTTTTCTCTCTCTCTTTATGTCTCTTTATGGGCCGTATTTGGTATCATTAGAAAGAGAATTTCATGGTTGTTATTGTAAACCACTCTCTTTTTTTCTATGATAATCCTATCGAAACACGTGATGTAAAATAGATTTATAGTACAAAATGGCGTTTTTAATGGCCCCCTTGACCAATTTCAAAAATCCGGCCACGAGGTGCCCTGCGTACTGCAACTCGAAATGTCACTGCAAAATTTCAAGGAAAAAAAAGGATGTTTAGGGGGCGAAAGAAAGTCTGAGAAATGACGTCATAGCCGATACGTGTTATAATATTGGGCGGAAACTCGGCGGAAATCGTATAGTGACCCTTATTCAAATGTGATTTATTCACAATTTTCTGTGTGAACATATACCATACTTGGTATCACTCGAAAGGGCACTTCATTGCGGTCAGTTTAACACCATTGTCATATGCGCGCAATGTACTGCACTCATTATAGGCGCTATTACGTAATCCATAGTAAACTCATCATTTTTGGCGATAACTTTGCGCTGACATATTCGAATTTTACCAAACTTGGTAAACAGTTGTCACGTATATGGATACATATGTCTGCAAAGTTTCATTGATGTCGGTATAACGATCGCCATTTTAGAGCAAGTTGAAGTTATTTCTCAATTTTCTTGAAAATGGCGAATTTGGAGGGCAATTTTCTCAAATTTGGTCAGTGATAGGGTATATAATTTTGTATATGGCTGGAAAGGGCATATCTTCAAGTATCTAAATCCAAAAAAGGGTACGGGTTTGCCAAGCCATTATGGAGATACGGCCACAGACAGAAAGCCAATTCCCAGAACTTTAGAGGGCGCTATTTATGTTGTGCAAAGCCATTGGAGCGTGAAATTTGGCATGGCTATGTGCAATTATGAGATAAAGATACTGTAAGATTTAAATACAAAACGGAATTTATATGAGAAAGTTATGGCAGTTTTAGATTATTTAGGGGTCCATTTTTCAAGAACTTGAGAGATTTTTGACGGAGACGGTTTTAGATTTGAATTTTGAGTATGAAGATGGCATTTTGAAGGTCAAGTCATATGTCGCAGATGAAAGAACATCTCTCAGACTATCTAGAGGAATTTGTTAGAAGTTTGTAGGATCTAGGATAGTGGAGATAGGAAGGAAGATAGAAAGGCCTTAAAATGCACCAGAAACGGACAAAATGGCGCCTGGACGGTTATGCATGAGTGATTTCGAAAATCGAAAAAGTAGGTGACCTTGATGAGATGCTAGAGACTATGCCTATGAAATTTGAAATGAAAAGGACATGAGGAAAGCACCTAACTAGGAATAACAAACACTACGTGCAAAATGAATGGGATTTTTGGACGATAAGAATATTAATGGGGCAGAATGTGAACGAAAACAAGGCAATGACGAAGGTTCGTCATTGCAAATATTAATAAGAAGAATGTGAACGACTAGAAATGCAATCGTGTCACAACGATGTGCGTGCAATGACGCCATGGTTCTACGTGTCAAACGAAAGAGCTTCACTCGGACTATCCAGAGCAATTTGTACGAAGCCTGTAGCTTATGTGATAGTGGAGATAGGTAGGGCGAAAGAAAGGCCTCAACAGTGACCTTGATAGGATGGTAGTGACTATGCCTACGAAGTTTGAAAGAAATTGGGATAGGGGAAAGAACCTAGAAAGGGCTCGCAATTAGCACTGCGTGCAAAAACCAATGGGATTTGGTGCATGTTCGTCATTGCAATCAAGATCGTTCTGGGGGCCAAAAGCATGAACCCGATTTGCCCCATAGACAATGCGTGTAATGCATGGGCGGAAAACGTACAGGATCTGTATTATGACCTGAGTTAAATTGTCTTTTTCTCTCTCTCTTTATGTCTCTTTATGGGCCGTATTTGGTATCATTAGAAAGAGAATTGCATGGTTGTTATTGTAAACCACTCTCTTTTTTCTATGATAATCCTATCGAAACACGTGATGTAAAATAGATTTATAGGACAAAATGGCGTCTTAAATGGCCCCCTTGACCAATTTTAGAAATCCGGCCAAGAGATGCCCTGCGTATTGGAACTCGGCATGTCATTGCAAATTTTCAAGGAAAAAAAAGGATGTTTAGGGGGCGAAAAGCAGTCTGAAAAAATGACGTCATGGCCGATAAGTGTTATAATCAGGCGGAATTCGTATAGTGACCCTTGTTCAAATGCGATTTACTCACGATTTTCTGTGTAAACATATACCATACTTGGTATCATTCGAAAGGGCTCTTCATTGCGGTCAGTTTGACACCATTGTTAACTGCGCGCAATGTATTGCGCGCATTGAACGCGCTATTACGTAATCCATAGTAAATTCATCATTTTGGGCGATAACTTTGCGCTGACATATTCGAATTTTACCAAACTTTGTAAACAGTTGTCATGTATATGGATACATATGTCTGCAAAGTTTCATTGATGTAGGTATAACGATCGCCATTTTAGAGCAAGTTGAAGTTATTTCTCAATTTTCTTGAAAATGGCGAATTTGGAGGGCAATTTTCTCAAATTTGGTCAGTGATAGGGTATATAATTTTGTATATGGCTGGAAAGGGCATATCTTCAAGTATCTAAATCCAAAAAAGGGTACGGGTTTGCCAAGCCATTATGGAGATACGGCCACAGACAGAAAGCCAATTCCCAGAACTTTAGAGGGCGCTATTTATGTTGTGCAAAGCCATTGGAGCGTGAAATTTGGCATGGCTATGTGCAATTATGAGATAAAGATACTGTGAGATTTAAATACAAAACGGAATTTATATGAGAAAGTTATGGCAGTTTTAGATTATTTAGGGGTCCATTTTTCAAGAACTTGAGAGATTTTTGACGGAGTCGGTTTTAGATTTGAATTTCGAGTATGAAGATGGCATTTTGAAGGTCAGGTCTTTTGTCGCAGATGAAAGAACATCTCTCAGACTATCTAGAGGAATTTGTTAGAAGTTTGTAGGATCTGTGATAGTGGAGATAGGAAGGAAGAAAGAAAGGCCTTAAAATGGACCAGAAACGGACAAAATGGCGCCTGGACGGTCATGCATGAGTGATTTCGAAAATCGAAAAAGTAGGTGACCTTGATGAGATGCTAGAGATGATGCCTACGAAATTTGAAAGGAAAAGGACATGAGGAAAGCACCTAACTAGGAATAACAAGCATCATGTGCAAAACGAATGCGATTTTCTGACGAGGAATATAAGGAGGAAAATACTAGAAATGCAATCGTGTCACAACGATGTGCGTGCAATGACGCCATGTTTCTACAAGTCAAACGAAGGAGCTACTCTCGGACTATCCAGAGCAATATGTAAGAAGTATGTAGCTTCTGTGACAGTGGAGATAGTTAGGGCGAAAGAAAGGTCACCAAAACGGCCCGAAACGGAAAAATGGTGCCCGGACGGTCACGCATGAGGGTTTCCGGAAAACGAAGAATTTAGTGACCTTGAAGGAATGCTAGAGACTACGCCTACGAATTTTGAAGGGAATTGGAGTAGAGGAAGGGATCTAGAAAGGGCTCGCAAGCACTGCGTGCAAAACCAATAGGACTTGGTGCATGATGAACATGTTGCGACGCGTGCTTTGGCACGAACGGCCGCCCATACTAACACAACCGAATAACAGTCTTACAAAATGACGTCATGGCCGAAACGTGTTATAATAGGGCGGAAACTCGGCGGAATTCGTATAGTGACCCTTGTTCAAATGCGATTTACTCACAATTTTCTGCGTGAACATATACCATACTTGGTATCATTCGAAAGGGAACTTCAGTGCGGTCAGTTTGAAACCATTGTCATCTGCGCAAAACGTACTGCACGCATCAAACGCGCTATTACGTAAAGCATAGTAAATTCATCATTTTGGGCGATAACTTGGCTAGGAGGGCATTACAATTTACTAAACTTAGCAGACAGTTGTCACGTATATGGATACATGTGTCTGCCAAGTTTCATTGATGTAGGTATAAAGATCGGCAGTTTAGAGCAAGTTGAAGTTATTACTCAATTTTCTTGAAAATGGCGAATTTGGAGGGCAATTTTCTCAAATTTGGTATATAATTTTGTATATGGCTGGAAAGGGCATATCTTCAAGTATCTAAATCCAAAAAAGGGTACGGGTTTGCCAAGCCATTATGGAGATACGGCCACAGAGAGAAAGCCAATTCCAAGAACTTTAGAGGGCGCTATTTATGTTTTGCAAAGCCATTGGAGCGTGAAATTTGGCATGGCTATGTGCAATTATGAGATAAAGATACTGTTAAATTTAAATACAAAACGGAATTTATATGAGAAAGTTATGGCAGTTTTAGATTATTTAGGGGTCAAATTTTCGAGAATTTGAGAGATTTTTGATGGAGTCGGTTTCAGATTTGAATATTGAGTACGAAGATGGCATTTTGAAGGTCAGGTTATACATCGCAGATGAAAGAACATCTCTTAGACTATCTAGAGAAATTTGTTAGAAAGTTGTAGGATCTAGGATAGTTGAGATAGGAAGGAAGAAAGAAAGGCCTTAAAATGGACCAGAAACGGACAAAATGGCGCCTGGACGGTTATGCATGAGTGATTTCGAAAATCAAAAAAATGGGTGACCTTGATGAGATGCTAGAGATGATGCCTACGAAATTTGAAAGGAAAAGGACTTGAGGAAAGTACCTAACTAGGAATAACAAGCACTACGTGCAAAACGAATGGGATTCCGGACGACAAGAAGAAGAGGAAGAAGAGGAAGAAGAAGTAAGAATATTAATAAGAAGAATGTGAACGAAAACAAGGCAATGACGAAGGTTCGTCATTGCAATTAATGGGGCAGAATGTGAACGAAAACAAGGCAATGACGAAGGTTCGTCATTGCAACTAGAAATGCAATCGTGTCACAACGATGTGCGTGCAATGACGCCGTGTTTCTACGTGTCAAACGAAAGAGCTTCTCTCGGACTATCCAGAGCAATTTGTACGAAGTCTGTGGCTTCTGTAATATTGGAGACAGGTAGGGCGAAAGAAAGGCCTCAATAGTGACCTTGATGGGATGGTAGTGACTATATGCCTACGAAGTTTGAAAGAAATTGGGATAGGGGAAAGAACCTAGAAAGGGCTCGCAAGCACTGCGTGCAAAAACCAAAGGGATTTGTTGCATGTTCGTCATTGCAATCAAGATCGTTCTAGGGGTCAAAAGCGTGAACCCGATATGCCCCATAGACAATGTGTGTAATGCATGGGCGGAAAACGAACAGGACCTGTATTATGACCGGAGTTAAATCGTTTTTTTCTCTCTCTCTTTATGTCTCTTTATGGGCCGTATTTGGTATCATTAGAAAGAGAATTTCATGGTTGTTATTGTAAACCACTCTCTTTTTTTCTATGATAATCCTATCGAAACACGTGATGTAAAATAGATTTATAGTACAAAATGGCGTTTTTAATGGCCCCCTTGACCAATTTCAAAAATCCGGCCACGAGGTGCCCTGCGTACTGCAACTCGAAATGTCACTGCAAAATTTCAAGGAAAAAAAAGGATGTTTAGGGGGCGAAAGAAAGTCTGAGAAATGACGTCATAGCCGATACGTGTTATAATATTGGGCGGAAACTCGGCGGAAATCGTATAGTGACCCTTATTCAAATGTGATTTATTCACAATTTTCTGTGTGAACATATACCATACTTGGTATCACTCGAAAGGGCACTTCATTGCGGTCAGTTTAACACCATTGTCATATGCGCGCAATGTACTGCACTCATTATAGGCGCTATTACGTAATCCATAGTAAACTCATCATTTTTGGCGATAACTTTGCGCTGACATATTCGAATTTTACCAAACTTGGTAAACAGTTGTCACGTATATGGATACATATGTCTGCAAAGTTTCATTGATGTCGGTATAACGATCGCCATTTTAGAGCAAGTTGAAGTTATTTCTCAATTTTCTTGAAAATGGCGAATTTGGAGGGCAATTTTCTCAAATTTGGTCAGTGATAGGGTATATAATTTTGTATATGGCTGGAAAGGGCATATCTTCAAGTATCTAAATCCAAAAAAGGGTACGGGTTTGCCAAGCCATTATGGAGATACGGCCACAGACAGAAAGCCAATTCCCAGAACTTTAGAGGGCGCTATTTATGTTGTGCAAAGCCATTGGAGCGTGAAATTTGGCATGGCTATGTGCAATTATGAGATAAAGATACTGTGAGATTTAAATACAAAACGGAATTTATATGAGAAAGTTATGGCAGTTTTAGATTATTTAGGGGTCCATTTTTCAAGAACTTGAGAGATTTTTGACGGAGACGGTTTTAGATTTGAATTTTGAGTATGAAGATGGCATTTTGAAGGTCAAGTCATATGTCGCAGATGAAAGAACATCTCTCAGACTATCTAGAGGAATTTGTTAGAAGTTTGTAGGATCTAGGATAGTGGAGATAGGAAGGAAGATAGAAAGGCCTTAAAATGCACCAGAAACGGACAAAATGGCGCCTGGACGGTTATGCATGAGTGATTTCGAAAATCGAAAAAGTAGGTGACCTTGATGAGATGCTAGAGACTATGCCTATGAAATTTGAAATGAAAAGGACATGAGGAAAGCACCTAACTAGGAATAACAAACACTACGTGCAAAATGAATGGGATTTTTGGACGATAAGAATATTAATGGGGCAGAATGTGAACGAAAACAAGGCAATGACGAAGGTTCGTCATTGCAAATATTAATAAGAAGAATGTGAACGACTAGAAATGCAATCGTGTCACAACGATGTGCGTGCAATGACGCCATGGTTCTACGTGTCAAACGAAAGAGCTTCACTCGGACTATCCAGAGCAATTTGTACGAAGCCTGTAGCTTATGTGATAGTGGAGATAGGTAGGGCGAAAGAAAGGCCTCAACAGTGACCTTGATAGGATGGTAGTGACTATGCCTACGAAGTTTGAAAGAAATTGGGATAGGGGAAAGAACCTAGAAAGGGCTCGCAATTAGCACTGCGTGCAAAAACCAATGGGATTTGGTGCATGTTCGTCATTGCAATCAAGATCGTTCTGGGGGCCAAAAGCATGAACCCGATTTGCCCCATAGACAATGCGTGTAATGCATGGGCGGAAAACGTACAGGATCTGTATTATGACCTGAGTTAAATTGTCTTTTTCTCTCTCTCTTTATGTCTCTTTATGGGCCGTATTTGGTATCATTAGAAAGAGAATTGCATGGTTGTTATTGTAAACCACTCTCTTTTTTCTATGATAATCCTATCGAAACACGTGATGTAAAATAGATTTATAGGACAAAATGGCGTCTTAAATGGCCCCCTTGACCAATTTTAGAAATCCGGCCAAGAGATGCCCTGCGTATTGGAACTCGGCATGTCATTGCAAATTTTCAAGGAAAAAAAAGGATGTTTAGGGGGCGAAAAGCAGTCTGAAAAAATGACGTCATGGCCGATAAGTGTTATAATCAGGCGGAATTCGTATAGTGACCCTTGTTCAAATGCGATTTACTCACGATTTTCTGTGTAAACATATACCATACTTGGTATCATTCGAAAGGGCTCTTCATTGCGGTCAGTTTGACACCATTGTTAACTGCGCGCAATGTATTGCGCGCATTGAACGCGCTATTACGTAATCCATAGTAAATTCATCATTTTGGGCGATAACTTTGCGCTGACATATTCGAATTTTACCAAACTTTGTAAACAGTTGTCATGTATATGGATACATATGTCTGCAAAGTTTCATTGATGTAGGTATAACGATCGCCATTTTAGAGCAAGTTGAAGTTATTTCTCAATTTTCTTGAAAATGGCGAATTTGGAGGGCAATTTTCTCAAATTTGGTCAGTGATAGGGTATATAATTTTGTATATGGCTGGAAAGGGCATATCTTCAAGTATCTAAATCCAAAAAAGGGTACGGGTTTGCCAAGCCATTATGGAGATACGGCCACAGACAGAAAGCCAATTCCCAGAACTTTAGAGGGCGCTATTTATGTTGTGCAAAGCCATTGGAGCGTGAAATTTGGCATGGCTATGTGCAATTATGAGATAAAGATACTGTGAGATTTAAATACAAAACGGAATTTATATGAGAAAGTTATGGCAGTTTTAGATTATTTAGGGGTCCATTTTTCAAGAACTTGAGAGATTTTTGACGGAGTCGGTTTTAGATTTGAATTTCGAGTATGAAGATGGCATTTTGAAGGTCAGGTCTTTTGTCGCAGATGAAAGAACATCTCTCAGACTATCTAGAGGAATTTGTTAGAAGTTTGTAGGATCTGTGATAGTGGAGATAGGAAGGAAGAAAGAAAGGCCTTAAAATGGACCAGAAACGGACAAAATGGCGCCTGGACGGTCATGCATGAGTGATTTCGAAAATCGAAAAAGTAGGTGACCTTGATGAGATGCTAGAGATGATGCCTACGAAATTTGAAAGGAAAAGGACATGAGGAAAGCACCTAATTAGGAATAACAAGCATCATGTGCAAAACGAATGCGATTTTCTGACGAGGAATATAAGGAGGAAACTAGAAATGCAATCGTGTCACAACGATGTGCGTGCAATGACGCCGTGTTTCTACGTGTCGAACGAAAGAGCTTCTCTCGGACTATCCAGAGCAATTTGTACGAAGTCTTTAGCTTCTGTAATATTGGAGACAGGTAGGGCGAAAGAAAGGCCTCAATAGTGACCTTGATGGGATGGTAGTGACTATGCCTACGATGTTTGAAAGAAATTGGGATAGGGGAAAGAACTTAGAAAGGGCTCGCAAGCACTGCGTGCAAAAACAAATGGGATTAGTTGCATGTTCGTCATTGCAATCAAGATCGTTCTAGGGGTCAAAAGCGTGAACCCGATTTGCCCCATAGACAATGCGTGTAATGCATGGGCGGAAAACGTACAGGATCTGTATTATGACCGGAGTTAAATTGTTTTTTCTCTCTCTCTTTATGTCTCTTTATGGGCCGTATATGGTATCATTGGAAAGAGAATTTCAGGGTTGTTATTGTAAACTACTCTCTTTTTTTCTATGATAATCCTATCGAAACATGTGATGTAAAATAGATTTAAAGGACAAAATGGCGTCTTAAATGGCCCCCTTGACTAATTCCAAAAATCCGGCCACGAGGTGCCCTGCGTATTGCATCTCGGAATGTCAGTGCAAATTTTCAAGGAAAAAAAACGATGTTTAGGGGGCGAAAAGTAGTCTGAAAAAATGACGTCATGGCCGATAAGTGTTATAATCGGGCGGAATTCGTATAGTGACCCTTGTTCAAATGCGATTTACTCACGATTTTCTGTGTAAACATATACCATACTTGGTATCATTCGAAAGGGCACTTCATTGCGGTCAGTTTGACCCCATTGTCATCTGCACGCAATGTACTGCACGCATTAAAGGCGCTATTACGTAATGCATAGCAAATTCATCATTTTTAGCGATAACTTTGCGCTGACGTTATTAAAATGTACCAAATTTGGCAGACAGTTGTCACGTTCATGGAAACATGTGTCTGCCAAGTTTCAACGACGTAGGTATAAAGATCGCCATTTTAGAGCAAGTTGAAGTTATTTCGGAATTTTCTTGAAAATGGCGAATTTGGAGGGCAATTTTCGCAAATTTGGTCAGTGATAGGGTATATAATTTTGTATATGGCTGGAAAGGGCATATCCTCAAGTATCTAAATCCAAAAAAGGGTACGGGTCTGCCAAGCCATAATGGAGATACGGCCACTGAGAGAAAGCCAATTTCCAGAACTTTAGAGGGCGCTATTTATGTTTTGCAAAGCCATTGGAGCGTGAAATTGGGCATGGCTATTAGCAATTATGAGACAAACATACTGTGAGATTTTAATACAAAACGGACATTATATGAGAAAGTTATGGCAGTTTTAGATTATTTAGGGGTACATTTCTCAAGAATTTTAAAGATTTTTGACGGAGTCGGTTTCAGATTTGAATTTTGAGTACGAAGATGGCATTTTGAAGGTCAGGTTACTCGTCGCAGATGAAAGAACACCTCTTAGACTATCTAGAGGAATTTGTTAGAAGTTTGTAGGATCTAGGATAGTGGAGATAGGAAGGAAGATAAAAAGGCCTTAAAATGGACCAGAAACGGACAAAATGGCGCATGGACGGTCATGCATGACTGATTTCGAAAATCGAAAAAGTAGGTGACCTTGATGAGATGCTAGAGATGATGCCTACGAAATTTGAAAGGAAATGGATATGATGAAGGCACCTAACTAGGAATAACAAGCACTATGTACAAAACGAATGTGATTCCGGACGATAAGGATAAGGAGGATAAGTATATTAATGGGGCAGAATGTGAACGAAAACAAGGCAATGACGAAGGTCGTCATTGCAAATACTAGAAATGCAATCGTGTCACAACGATGTGCGTGCAATGACGCCATGTTTCTACAAGTCAAACGAAGGAGCTACTCTCGGACTATCCAGAGCAATATGTAAGAAGTATGTAGCTTCTGTGACAGTGGAGATAGTTAGGGCGAAAGAAAGGTCACCAAAACGGCCCGAAACGGAAAAATGGTGCCCGGACGGTCACGCATGAGGGTTTCCGGAAAACGAAGAATTTAGTGACCTTGAAGGAATGCTAGAGACTACGCCTACGAATTTTGAAGGGAATTGGAGTAGAGGAAGGGATCTAGAAAGGGCTCGCAAGCACTGCGTGCAAAACCAATAGGACTTGGTGCATGATGAACATGTTGCGACGCGTGCTTTGGCACGAACGGCCGCCCATACTAACACAACCGAATAACAGTCTTACAAAATGACGTCATGGCCGAAACGTGTTATAATAGGGCGGAAACTCGGCGGAATTCGTATAGTGACCCTTGTTCAAATGCGATTTACTCACAATTTTCTGCGTGAACATATACCATACTTGGTATCATTCGAAAGGGAACTTCAGTGCGGTCAGTTTGAAACCATTGTCATCTGCGCAAAACGTACTGCACGCATCAAACGCGCTATTACGTAAAGCATAGTAAATTCATCATTTTGGGCGATAACTTGGCTAGGAGGGCATTACAATTTACTAAACTTAGCAGACAGTTGTCACGTATATGGATACATGTGTCTGCCAAGTTTCATTGATGTAGGTATAAAGATCGGCAGTTTAGAGCAAGTTGAAGTTATTACTCAATTTTCTTGAAAATGGCGAATTTGGAGGGCAATTTTCTCAAATTTGGTCAGTGATAGGGTATATAATTTTGTATATGGCTGGAAAGGGCATATCTTCAAGTATCTAAATCCAAAAAAGGGTACGGGTTTGCCAAGCCATTATGGAGATACGGCCACAGAGAGAAAGCCAATTCCAAGAACTTTAGAGGGCGCTATTTATGTTTTGCAAATTAAGCCATTGGAGCGTGAAATTTGGCATGGCTATGTGCAATTATGAGATAAAGATACTGTTAAATTTAAATACAAAACGGAATTTATATGAGAAAGTTATGGCAGTTTTAGATTATTTAGGGGTCAAATTTTCGAGAATTTGAGAGATTTTTGATGGAGTCGGTTTCAGATTTGAATATTGAGTACGAAGATGGCATTTTGAAGGTCAGGTTATACATCGCAGATGAAAGAACATCTCTTAGACTATCTAGAGAAATTTGTTAGAAAGTTGTAGGATCTAGGATAGTTGAGATAGGAAGGAAGAAAGAAAGGCCTTAAAATGGACCAGAAACGGACAAAATGGCGCCTGGACGGTTATGCATGAGTGATTTCGAAAATCAAAAAAATGGGTGACCTTGATGAGATGCTAGAGATGATGCCTACGAAATTTGAAAGGAAAAGGACTTGAGGAAAGTACCTAACTAGGAATAACAAGCACTACGTGCAAAACGAATGGGATTCCGGACGACAAGAAGAAGAGGAAGACTAGAAATGCAATCGTGTCAGAACGATGTGCGTGCAATGACGCCGTGTTTCTACGTGTCAAACGAAAGAGCTTCTCTCGGACTACCCAGAGCAATTTGCACGAAGTCTGTAGCTTCTGTGATATTGGAGAAAGGTAGGGCGAAAGAAAGGCATCAACAGTGACCTTGATGGGATGGTACTATGCCTACGAAGTTTGAAAGAAATTGGGATAGGGAAAAGAACCTAGAAAGGGCTCGCAAGCACTGCGTGCACAAACCAATGGGATTTGGTGCATGTTTGACATTGCAATCAAGTTCGTTCTGGGGGCCAAAAGCGTGAACCCGATATGCCCCATAGACAATGCGTGTAATGAATGGGCGGAAAACGTGCAGGATCTGTATTATTGCCGGAGTTAAATTGTTTTTTCTCTCTCTCTTTACGTCTCTTTATGGGCCGTATTTGGTATCATTAGAAAGAGAATTTCATGGTTGTTATTGTAAACCACTCTCTTTTTTTCTATGATAATCCTATCGGAACACGTGATGTAAAATAGATGTATGGGACAAAATGGCATGTTAAATGGCCCCCTTGACCAATTTCAAAAATCCGGCCGAGAGGTGCCCTGCGTATTGGAACTCGGCATGTCACTGCAAATTTTCAAGGAAAAAAAAGGACGTTTAAGGGGCGAAAAACAGTCTGAAAAAATGACGTCATAGCCGAAACGTGTTAGGTTCGGGCGGAAACTCGGCGGAATTCGTGTAGTGATCTTTGTTCAAATGCGATTTACTCACAATTTTCTGTGTGAACATATATGATACTTGGTATCATCCGAAAGGGCACTTCATTGCGGTCAGTTTGACACCATTGTTAACTGCGCGCAATGTATTGCGCGCATTGAACGCGCTATTACGTAATCCATAGTAAATTCATCATTTTTGGCGATAACTTTGCGCTGACACATTCGAATTTTACCAAACTTGGTAAACAATTGTCACGTATATGGATACATATGTCTGCAAAGTTTCATTGATGTAGGTATAACGATCGCCATTTTAGAGCAAGTTGAAGTTATTTCTCAATTTTCTTGAAAATGGCGAATTTGGAGGGCAATTTTTTCAAATTTGGTCAGTGATAGGGTATATAATTTTGTATATGGCTGGAAAGGGCATATCTTCAAGTATCTAAATCCAAAAAAGGGTACGGGTTTGCCAAGCCATTATGGAGATACGGCCACAGAGAGAAAGCCAATTCCCAGAACTTTAGAGGGCGCTATTTATGTTGTGCAAAGCCATTGGAGCGTGAAATTTGGCATGGCTATGTGCAATTATGAGATAAAGATACTGTGAGATTAAAATACAAAACGGAATTTATATGAGAAAGTTATGGCAGTTTTAGATTATTTAGGGGTCCATTTTTCAAGAACTTGAGAGATTTTTGACGGAGTCGGTTTTAGATTTGAATTTCGAGTATGAAGATGGCATTTTGAAGGTCAAGTCATACGTCGCAGATGAAAGAACATCTCTCAGACTATCTAGAGGAATTTGTTAGAAGTTTGTAGGATCTAGGATAGTGGAGATAGGAAGGAAGATATAAAGGCCTTAAAATGGACCAGAAACGGACAAAATGGCGCCTGGACGGTCATGCATGAGTGATTTCGAAAATCGAAAAAGTAGGTGACCTTGATGAGATGCTAGAGATGATGCCTACGAAATTTGAAAGGAAATGGATACTAGAAATGCAATCGTGTCACAACGATGTGCGTGCAATGACGCCATGTTTCTACGTGTCAAACGAAGGAGCTACTCTCGGAATATCCAGAGCAATATGTAAGAAGTCTGTAGCTTCTGTGATAGTGGAGATAGGTAGGGCGAAAGAAAGGTCACCAAAACGGCCAGAAACGAAAAAAATGGTGCCTTGACGGTCACGCATGAGGGTTTCCGGAGAACGAAGAATTTAGTGACCTTGAAGGAATGCTAGAGACTACGCCTACGAATTTTGAAGGGAATTGGAGTAGAGGAAGGGATCTAGAAAGGGCTCGCAAGCAGTGCGTGCAAAACCAATATGATTTGTTGCATGATGAACATGTTGCGACGCGTGCTTTGGCACGAACGGCCGCCCATACTAACACAACCGAATAACAGTCTTACAAAATGACGTCATGGCCGAAACGTGTTATAATAGGGCGGAAACTCGGCGGAATTCGTATAGTGACCCTTGTTCAAATGCGATTTACTCACAATTTTCTGCGTGAACATATACCATACTTGGTATCATTCGAAAGGGAACTTCAGTGCGGTCAGTTTGAAACCATTGTCATCTGCGCAAAACGTACTGCACGCATCAAACGCGCTATTACGTAAAGCATAGTAAATTCATCATTTTGGGCGATAACTTGGCTAGGAGGGCATTACAATTTACTAAACTTAGCAGACAGTTGTCACGTATATGGATACATGTGTCTGCCAAGTTTCATTGATGTAGGTATAAAGATCGGCAGTTTAGAGCAAGTTGAAGTTATTACTCAATTTTCTTGAAAATGGCGAATTTGGAGGGCAATTTTCTCAAATTTGGTCAGTGATAGGGTATATAATTTTGTATATGGCTGGAAAGGGCATATCTTCAAGTATCTAAATCCAAAAAAGGGTACGGGTTTGCCAAGCCATTATGGAGATACGGCCACAGAGAGAAAGCCAATTCCAAGAACTTTAGAGGGCGCTATTTATGTTTTGCAAATTAAGCCATTGGAGCGTGAAATTTGGCATGGCTATGTGCAATTATGAGATAAAGATACTGTTAAATTTAAATACAAAACGGAATTTATATGAGAAAGTTATGGCAGTTTTAGATTATTTAGGGGTCAAATTTTCGAGAATTTGAGAGATTTTTGATGGAGTCGGTTTCAGATTTGAATATTGAGTACGAAGATGGCATTTTGAAGGTCAGGTTATACATCGCAGATGAAAGAACATCTCTTAGACTATCTAGAGAAATTTGTTAGAAAGTTGTAGGATCTAGGATAGTTGAGATAGGAAGGAAGAAAGAAAGGCCTTAAAATGGACCAGAAACGGACAAAATGGCGCCTGGACGGTTATGCATGAGTGATTTCGAAAATCAAAAAAATGGGTGACCTTGATGAGATGCTAGAGATGATGCCTACGAAATTTGAAAGGAAAAGGACTTGAGGAAAGTACCTAACTAGGAATAACAAGCACTACGTGCAAAACGAATGGGATTCCGGACGACAAGAAGAAGAGGAAGACTAGAAATGCAATCGTGTCAGAACGATGTGCGTGCAATGACGCCGTGTTTCTACGTGTCAAACGAAAGAGCTTCTCTCGGACTACCCAGAGCAATTTGCACGAAGTCTGTAGCTTCTGTGATATTGGAGAAAGGTAGGGCGAAAGAAAGGCATCAACAGTGACCTTGATGGGATGGTACTATGCCTACGAAGTTTGAAAGAAATTGGGATAGGGAAAAGAACCTAGAAAGGGCTCGCAAGCACTGCGTGCACAAACCAATGGGATTTGGTGCATGTTTGACATTGCAATCAAGTTCGTTCTGGGGGCCAAAAGCGTGAACCCGATATGCCCCATAGACAATGCGTGTAATGAATGGGCGGAAAACGTGCAGGATCTGTATTATTGCCGGAGTTAAATTGTTTTTTCTCTCTCTCTTTACGTCTCTTTATGGGCCGTATTTGGTATCATTAGAAAGAGAATTTCATGGTTGTTATTGTAAACCACTCTCTTTTTTTCTATGATAATCCTATCGGAACACGTGATGTAAAATAGATGTATGGGACAAAATGGCATGTTAAATGGCCCCCTTGACCAATTTCAAAAATCCGGCCGAGAGGTGCCCTGCGTATTGGAACTCGGCATGTCACTGCAAATTTTCAAGGAAAAAAAAGGACGTTTAAGGGGCGAAAAACAGTCTGAAAAAATGACGTCATAGCCGAAACGTGTTAGGTTCGGGCGGAAACTCGGCGGAATTCGTGTAGTGATCTTTGTTCAAATGCGATTTACTCACAATTTTCTGTGTGAACATATATGATACTTGGTATCATCCGAAAGGGCACTTCATTGCGGTCAGTTTGACACCATTGTTAACTGCGCGCAATGTATTGCGCGCATTGAACGCGCTATTACGTAATCCATAGTAAATTCATCATTTTTGGCGATAACTTTGCGCTGACACATTCGAATTTTACCAAACTTGGTAAACAATTGTCACGTATATGGATACATATGTCTGCAAAGTTTCATTGATGTAGGTATAACGATCGCCATTTTAGAGCAAGTTGAAGTTATTTCTCAATTTTCTTGAAAATGGCGAATTTGGAGGGCAATTTTTTCAAATTTGGTCAGTGATAGGGTATATAATTTTGTATATGGCTGGAAAGGGCATATCTTCAAGTATCTAAATCCAAAAAAGGGTACGGGTTTGCCAAGCCATTATGGAGATACGGCCACAGAGAGAAAGCCAATTCCCAGAACTTTAGAGGGCGCTATTTATGTTGTGCAAAGCCATTGGAGCGTGAAATTTGGCATGGCTATGTGCAATTATGAGATAAAGATACTGTGAGATTAAAATACAAAACGGAATTTATATGAGAAAGTTATGGCAGTTTTAGATTATTTAGGGGTCCATTTTTCAAGAACTTGAGAGATTTTTGACGGAGTCGGTTTTAGATTTGAATTTCGAGTATGAAGATGGCATTTTGAAGGTCAAGTCATACGTCGCAGATGAAAGAACATCTCTCAGACTATCTAGAGGAATTTGTTAGAAGTTTGTAGGATCTAGGATAGTGGAGATAGGAAGGAAGATATAAAGGCCTTAAAATGGACCAGAAACGGACAAAATGGCGCCTGGACGGTCATGCATGAGTGATTTCGAAAATCGAAAAAGTAGGTGACCTTGATGAGATGCTAGAGATGATGCCTACGAAATTTGAAAGGAAATGGATACTAGAAATGCAATCGTGTCACAACGATGTGCGTGCAATGACGCCATGTTTCTACGTGTCAAACGAAGGAGCTACTCTCGGAATATCCAGAGCAATATGTAAGAAGTCTGTAGCTTCTGTGATAGTGGAGATAGGTAGGGCGAAAGAAAGGTCACCAAAACGGCCAGAAACGAAAAAAATGGTGCCTTGACGGTCACGCATGAGGGTTTCCGGAGAACGAAGAATTTAGTGACCTTGAAGGAATGCTAGAGACTACGCCTACGAATTTTGAAGGGAATTGGAGTAGAGGAAGGGATCTAGAAAGGGCTCGCAAGCAGTGCGTGCAAAACCAATATGATTTGTTGCATGATGAACATGTTGCGACGCGTGCTTTGGCACGAACGGCCGCCCATACTAACACAACCGAATAACAGTCTTAAAAATGACGTCATAGCCGATACGTGTTATAATTGGACGGAAACTCGGCGGAATTCGTATAGTGACCCTTGTTTAAATGTGATTTACTTACAATTTTCTGTGTGAACATATACCATACTTGGTATCATTCGAAAGGGCACTTCGTTGCGGTCAGTTTGACACCATTGTTATCTCCGCGCAATGTATTGCACGCATTAAACGCGCTATTACGTAATGCATAGTAAATTCATCATTTTTGGCGATAACTTTGCGCTGACATATTTGGATTTTACCAAACTTGGCAGACAGTTGTCACGTATATGGATACATATGTCTGCCAAATTTCATTGACGTAGGTATACAAATCGCCATTTTAGAGCAAGTTGAAGTTATTTTGGAATTTTCTTGAAAATGGCGAATTTAGAGGGCATTTTTCTCAAAGTCGGTCAGTGTTAGGGTATATAATTTTGTATATGGCTGGAAAGGGCATATCCTCAAGTATCTAAATCCAAAAAAGGGTACGGATCTGCCAAGCCATAATGGAGATACGGCCACAGAAAGAAAGCCAATTCCCAGAACTTTAGAGGGCGCTATTTATGTTTTGCAAAGCCATTGGAGCGTGAAATTTTGCATGGCTATGTGCAATTATGAGATAAAGATACTGTAAGATTTATATACAAAGGTGAATTTATATGAGAAAGTTATGGCAGTTTTAGATTATTTAGGGGTCAATTTTTCAAGAATTTGAGAGACTTTTGACGGAGTCGGTTTCAGATTTGAATTTTGAGTACGAAGATGGCATTTTGAAGGGCAGGTTATACGTCGCAGATTAAAGAACATCTCTTAGACTATTTAGATGAATTTGTTAAAAGTTTGTAGGATCTAGGATAGTGGAGATAGGAAGGAAGAAAGAAAGGCCTTAAAATGGACCAGAAACGGACAAAATGGCGCCTGGATGGTTATGCATGAGTGATTTCGACAATCGAAGAATGTAGTGACCTTGATGAGATGTTAGAGACTATGCCTATGAAATTTGAAAGGAAAAGGACATGAGGAAAGCACCTAACTAGGAATAACAAACACTACGTGCAAAACGAATTGGATTCCGGACGACAAGAAGAAGAAGAGGAAGACTAGAAATGCAATCGTGTCACAACGATGTGCATGCAATGACGCCATGTTTCTACAAGTCAAACGAAGGAGCTACTCTCGGACTATCCAGAGCAATATGTAAGAAGTCTGTAGCTTCTGTGACAGTGGAGATAGTTAGGGCGAAAGAAAGGTCACCAAAACGGCCCGAAACGGAAAAATGGTGCCCGGACGGTCACGCATGAGGGTTTCCGGAAAACGAAGAATTTAGTGACCTTGAAGGAATGCTAGAGACTACGCCTACGAATTTTGAAGGGAATTGGAGTAGAGGAAGGGATCTAGAAAGGGCTCGCAAGCACTGCGTGCAAAACCAATAGGACTTGGTGCATGATGAACATGTTGCGACGCGTGCTTTGGCACGAACGGCCGCCCATACTAACACAACCGAATAACAGTCTTACAAAATGACGTCATGGCCGAAACGTGTTATAATAGGGCGGAAACTCGGCGGAATTCGTATAGTGACCCTTGTTCAGATGCGATTTACTCACAATTTTCTGTGTGGACATATACCATACTTGGTATCATTCGAAAGGGAACTTCAGTGCGGTCAGTTTGAAACCATTGTCATCTGCGCAAAACGTACTGCACGCATCAAACGCGCTATTACGTAAAGCATAGTAAATTCATCATTTTGGGCGATAACTTGGCTAGAAGGGCATTACAATTTACTAAACTTAGCAGACAGTTGTCACGTATATGGATACATGTGTCTGCCAAGTTTCATTGATGTAGGTATAAAGATCGGCAGTTTAGAGCAAGTTGAAGTTATTACTCAATTTTCTTGAAAATGGCGAATTTGGAGGGCAATTTTCTCAAATTTGGTCAGTGATAGGGTATATAATTTTGTATATGGCTGGAAAGGGCATATCTTCAAGTATCTAAATCCAAAAAAGGGTACGGGTTTGCCAAGCCATTATGGAGATACGGCCACAGAGAGAAAGCCAATTCCAAGAACTTTAGAGGGCGCTATTTATGTTTTGCAAAGCCATTGGAGCGTGAAATTTGGCATGGCTATGTGCAATTATGAGATAAAGATACTGTTAAATTTAAATACAAAACGGAATTTATATGAGAAAGTTATGGCAGTTTTAGATTATTTAGGGGTCAAATTTTCGAGAATTTGAGAGATTTTTGATGGAGTCGGTTTCAGATTTGAATATTGAGTACGAAGATGGCATTTTGAAGGTCAGGTTATACATCGCAGATGAAAGAACATCTCTTAGACTATCTAGAGAAATTTGTTAGAAAGTTGTAGGATCTAGGATAGTTGAGATAGGAAGGAAGAAAGAAAAGCCTTAAAATGGACCAGAAACGGACAAAATGGCGCCTGGACGGTTATGCATGAGTGATTTCGAAAATCAAAAAAATGGGTGACCTTGATGAGATGCTAGAGATGATGCCTACGAAATTTGAAAGGAAAAGGACTTGAGGAAAGTACCTAACTAGGAATAACAAGCACTACGTGCAAAACGAATGGGATTCCGGACGACAAGAAGAAGAGGAAGAAGAGGAAGAAGAAGTAAGAATATTAATAAGAAGAATGTGAACGAAAACAAGGCAATGACGAAGGTTCGTCATTGCAAAGAGGAAGAAGAAGTAAGAATATTAATAAGAAGAATGTGAACGAAAACAAGGCAATGACGAAGGTTCGTCATTGCAATTAATGGGGCAGAATGTGAACGAAAACAAGGCAATGACGAAGGTTCGTCATTGCAACTAGAAATGCAATCGTGTCACAACGATGTGCGTGCAATGACGCCGTGTTTCTACGTGTCAAACGAAAGAGCTTCTCTCGGACTATCCAGAGCAATTTGTACGAAGTCTGTGGCTTCTGTAATATTGGAGACAGGTAGGGCGAAAGAAAGGCCTCAATAGTGACCTTGATGGGATGGTAGTGACTATATGCCTACGAAGTTTGAAAGAAATTGGGATAGGGGAAAGAACCTAGAAAGGGCTCGCAAGCACTGCGTGCAAAAACCAAAGGGATTTGTTGCATGTTCGTCATTGCAATCAAGATCGTTCTAGGGGTCAAAAGCGTGAACCCGATATGCCCCATAGACAATGTGTGTAATGCATGGGCGGAAAACGAACAGGACCTGTATTATGACCGGAGTTAAATCGTTTTTTTCTCTCTCTCTTTATGTCTCTTTATGGGCCGTATTTGGTATCATTAGAAAGAGAATTTCATGGTTGTTATTGTAAACCACTCTCTTTTTTTCTATGATAATCCTATCGAAACACGTGATGTAAAATAGATTTATAGTACAAAATGGCGTTTTTAATGGCCCCCTTGACCAATTTCAAAAATCCGGCCACGAGGTGCCCTGCGTACTGCAACTCGAAATGTCACTGCAAAATTTCAAGGAAAAAAAAGGATGTTTAGGGGGCGAAAGAAAGTCTGAGAAATGACGTCATAGCCGATACGTGTTATAATATTGGGCGGAAACTCGGCGGAAATCGTATAGTGACCCTTATTCAAATGTGATTTATTCACAATTTTCTGTGTGAACATATACCATACTTGGTATCACTCGAAAGGGCACTTCATTGCGGTCAGTTTAACACCATTGTCATATGCGCGCAATGTACTGCACTCATTATAGGCGCTATTACGTAATCCATAGTAAACTCATCATTTTTGGCGATAACTTTGCGCTGACATATTCGAATTTTACCAAACTTGGTAAACAGTTGTCACGTATATGGATACATATGTCTGCAAAGTTTCATTGATGTAGGTATAACGATCGCCATTTTAGAGCAAGTTGAAGTTATTTCTCAATTTTCTTGAAAATGGCGAATTTGGAGGGCAATTTTCTCAAATTTGGTCAGTGATAGGGTATATAATTTTGTATATGGCTGGAAAGGGCATATCTTCAAGTATCTAAATCCAAAAAAGGGTACGGGTTTGCCAAGCCATTATGGAGATACGGCCACAGACAGAAAGCCAATTCCCAGAACTTTAGAGGGCGCTATTTATGTTGTGCAAAGCCATTGGAGCGTGAAATTTGGCATGGCTATGTGCAATTATGAGATAAAGATACTGTGAGATTTAAATACAAAACGGAATTTATATGAGAAAGTTATGGCAGTTTTAGATTATTTAGGGGTCCATTTTTCAAGAACTTGAGAGATTTTTGACGGAGACGGTTTTAGATTTGAATTTTGAGTATGAAGATGGCATTTTGAAGGTCAAGTCATATGTCGCAGATGAAAGAACATCTCTCAGACTATCTAGAGGAATTTGTTAGAAGTTTGTAGGATCTAGGATAGTGGAGATAGGAAGGAAGATAGAAAGGCCTTAAAATGCACCAGAAACGGACAAAATGGCGCCTGGACGGTTATGCATGAGTGATTTCGAAAATCGAAAAAGTAGGTGACCTTGATGAGATGCTAGAGACTATGCCTATGAAATTTGAAATGAAAAGGACATGAGGAAAGCACCTAACTAGGAATAACAAACACTACGTGCAAAATGAATGGGATTTTTGGACGATAAGAATATTAATGGGGCAGAATGTGAACGAAAACAAGGCAATGACGAAGGTTCGTCATTGCAAATATTAATAAGAAGAATGTGAACGACTAGAAATGCAATCGTGTCACAACGATGTGCGTGCAATGACGCCATGGTTCTACGTGTCAAACGAAAGAGCTTCACTCGGACTATCCAGAGCAATTTGTACGAAGCCTGTAGCTTATGTGATAGTGGAGATAGGTAGGGCGAAAGAAAGGCCTCAACAGTGACCTTGATAGGATGGTAGTGACTATGCCTACGAAGTTTGAAAGAAATTGGGATAGGGGAAAGAACCTAGAAAGGGCTCGCAATTAGCACTGCGTGCAAAAACCAATGGGATTTGGTGCATGTTCGTCATTGCAATCAAGATCGTTCTGGGGGCCAAAAGCATGAACCCGATTTGCCCCATAGACAATGCGTGTAATGCATGGGCGGAAAACGTACAGGATCTGTATTATGACCTGAGTTAAATTGTCTTTTTCTCTCTCTCTTTACGTCTCTTTATGGGCCGTATTTGGTATCATTAGAAAGAGAATTGCATGGTTGTTATTGTAAACCACTCTCTTTTTTCTATGATAATCCTATCGAAACACGTGATGTAAAATAGATTTATAGGACAAAATGGCGTCTTAAATGGCCCCCTTGACCAATTTTAGAAATCCGGCCAAGAGGTGCCCTGCGTATTGGAACTTGGCATGTCACTGCAAATTTTCAAGGAAAAAAAAGGACGTTTAAGGGGCGAAAAGCAGTCTGAAAAATTACGTCATAGCCGACACGTGTTAGATTCGTGCAAAAACTCGGCGGAATTCGTGTAGTCACCTTTGTTCAAATGCGATTTACTCACAATTTTCTGTGTGAACATATACTATACTTGGTATCATTCGAAAGGGCACTTCATTGCGGTCAGTTTGACACCATTGTTATCTGCGCGCAATGTATTGCACGCATTAAACGCGCTATTATGTAATGCATAGTAAATTCATCATTTTTGGCGATTACTTTGCGCTGACATATTCGAATTTTACCAAACTTAGTAAACAGTTGTCACGTATATGGATACATATGGCTGCCAAGTTTCATTGATGTAGGTATAAAGATCGCCATTTTAGAGCAAGTTGAAGTTATTTCGGAATTTTCTTGAAAATGGCGAATTTGGAGGGCAATTTTCTCAAATTTGGTCAGTGATAGGGTATATAATTTTGTATATGGCTGGAAAGGGCATATCTTCAAGTATCTAAATCCAAAAAAGGGTACGGGTTTGCCAAGCCATTATGGAGATACGGCCACAGAGAGAAAGCCAATTCCCAGAACTTTAGAGGGCGCTATTTATGTTGTGCAAAACCAATGGAGCGTGAAATTTGGCACGGCTATGTGCAATTATGAGATAAAGATATTGTGAGATTTAAATACAAAACTGAATTTATATGAGAAAGTTATGGCAGTTTTAGATTATTTAGGGGTCCATTTTTCAAGAACTTGAGATTTTGTTGACGGAGTCGGTTTTAGATGTGAATTTCGAGTACGAAGATGGCATTTTGAAGGTCAAGTCATACGTCGCAGATGAAAGAACATCTCTTAGACTATCTAGAGGAATTTGTTAGAAGTTTGTAGGATCTAGGATAGTGGAGATGGGAAGGAAGAAAGAAAGGCCTTAAAATGGACCAGAAACGGACAAAATGGCGCCTGGACGGTTATGCATGAGTAATTTCTAAAATCGAAGAATGTAGTGACCTTGATGAGATGTTAGAGACTATGCCCATGAAATTTGAAAGGAAAAGGACATGAGGAAAGCACCTAACTAGGAATAACAAGCACTACGTGCAAAACGAATGGGATTTCAGGACGAAAAGGAAAAGGAAAAGGAAAATATTAATGGGGCAGAATGTGAACGAAAACAAGGCAATGACGAAGGTTCGTCATTGCAAAAACAAGGCAATGACGAAGGTTCGTCATTGCAAAAAGCAAAATAATATAGTAATAATGACTGCTATGAGTTACTTTTATACGCTCAATAAATTAAGGCCTAAGTTACATGATCGTGCTATCTTCTGTTGTTCCTACATTAATTGGCCTAACTAAAGGCATTCTTTATCATTATAATTCACAATCAATTTTGCATAGCTCTTTTTCTTTACCCCCCCCCACCCCTTCTCTCTATAGTTCTCAATCTCTCTTTTTATCCCTTTTGGTCTCATTCTCTGTTAGATGTATGTTTGCTAGTTTGATCTCTTCCCCTCTCTCTCTCTCTCTCTCTCTCTTTTCTTTCTGTTAGATTTAGGGGTCTTGAGGTCAAAGTTCAAAGGTCACAGGGCTCATTATGTTTGCAAAAATAGCTCGTGATCACATTATCATTAGAACCGATTGACGGACTACTATCAAACTCGAGACATATTTAAGTATCTTGGTTTAATAGCCAATGAACTGATTAGATTTTTGGTTCATAATTTCAAACGTTAAAAGTCATGGGGCTCATTATGTATGCGAAAATAGCTTGTGATCGAATTATAATTAGAACCGATAGACAGATTACCATCAAACTCAAGACATGACTTATCTTGCAGAGCCAATAACTGATTAGATTTTTAGGGTCATGAGGTCAAAGGTCACAGAGTCATACATGTATATGTAAAAAAAAAAAAAAGCTTGAAATCACGATATTTAGAGAGTATAAATTTGGCTCTGAATGTGAAAGAATTCTGAAATATTTTAATAAAATGGGCAATGCAATGGACAAGTTACTGATACAGAACTACATATTTTATTATCTTGAATTTATTATGATTAATCGTGCAATCTCACTCTTTTATAATGTGACTTAACCCGTTGACTACTGAATTGTTTAATTCCGATAGGCTTAACTTATACAGGGAACATGAGGTTCAAAGAGTCAATCGGTTAAAACGTCGGAACTGATGGGAGATTTGGTAAACAACCATGGCAACTGTAACAGTTGACGGAATTTTTCCTTTAAGGGGGGGGGGGGGGGGTATTTACAATAACGTTCACATAGCCCCCACCCTCCCCCTTTTTGTCGATTTGCTTTGAAAACCTCTTACGAAATCTTAAATAAACCATCAAAATCTTACATTAATTAGCCACAAATTGAATTTAAATATTTTCTGCATGGCAGGTTTTTTTGTTGTAAATAATGAGAAAGTTGTATCAAACACGTATTTCTCTCAACTCATGTCTTAGTTACTCATGAATGTTGCTTAGCGTTTGAACTATTGCAATCGTTGAAAGTTTAGAGGCGATGATTTACAAATATAAATGCTTTAGAAAACTCAACAATTTTGCTATATTTCGGCACAAAATCCTAAGTTCATCGCTTATTTCCTCCCTTTCCAGTAAAAATATTGCATACGATATGGTTAAGCTCCGTTCAGACATTATATTAAGAGGCAAAACCGCAATGGTAATTTCATGTTACATTTCTGTATCTTATAACGCATGCGCTCAGTGCATACACGCAGGACCTTTGTTGAGCGCCGCTGCCATTCATTTACATGTAAAACAAAACATCAACAAAAATCGCTGCATTTTTTTTCTTCACTTGATATTTGAACTAGAAAAATAGTAATTGTACATTTAACAAATAAGAATTTAGTCGTTTGAAATCACTCAGAAAATCCAAGATATTGTTCATCATTTCTTTTTAAATCAAATTTTAAAAGGCCATCATTTTCATCACGATCCCACTGGAATCCGGGTGCCGCCTCCATGGGAGGTCGCGACGTATACGCTATTTATGTATGAGTGGCTAACTATATCAATCATGTTTCTAACTATGATTGTTCATTGTATTAAACATTACAATATTATATTGTAATTTTGTTATTGAAAATATTTTTTCAAATTATACATACTCATTAAACCAGTATTAAAATAAATATCTCTATTTAATCTAAGCCGATTCATGAATTTTCAAATTGATTGGTGGAGATTTGTGCGTTTTCTTGAGGAAAACGTCATCAGAGATACTGTCAAGTGTATTGCATAATGATTATAGTAGGGTACAAACAATAACGAATTGAATTGGTGTTGAATTCAACAATGATATTTTTTTTAATGAAAATGCTATTTTACATTGCATTTCATATGCATCTAAAGATTAAATAATATTTATCCAATAATATAATTACAAAAGAATTGTATAGGTATACAATCTAAAATTGAGGGTAGCCGACAATAATTGCCTAAGTCAAGCTTATCCATAAAAATTTCTACAAGAAGCTAAAGAAAAATCCGTCAATCGAAACCCACATTGCTATGCATCTCTGGCATCGCTCTCTACCTTTACTCTCCTTCAGAATATATATTACAATCATATCAAGATTTTGACCAGGTCTTTTGTTTCTCATAATATTTAAATCCCTCGTCTTCAACAAAGTCGTCTCTGCTGACACCGGTGCCGCCTACCACCTGGTTGTTGAGCTCGCACACACCGTTGCCGATGTTAAATGACACGCAGTCATCTCGCTTGTTACACTCGCCACCGCATCTGACCAATGACAAGCCATGTTTGGCTTTGATCACGTGATTTCGAAGGCGCCGTCCCTGGATCCGTTTAAACAGAGAACCCTTTTGACGGACTACGTCTGCTTGAAGTGGCACTTGATCTATTATGGAGTGTGAGGTTTAAAAAAAAATGTTTTTAAAGATACGATATTTATTCATTGATTGATTTATTTTGTTTTATCTCCGTAGGGTAGTTCCGTTCAAGGTGACAACATAACTGTTGATGGCTTGCTTTCCCCCAAAATCCTAAAATACATAAAGTAAATTACATAAGAAAGATCAAATTTAGTTCAGATCAATGTTACTATCAAAATGTATGTATTATAAGATAAAAACGATTTTTTAAATAAGACATTTTAAAATCTAGGATATAATTAGAAATTAAGAAAAAAAATAAATCAAACAGCTGCCATTTTCTAAGGTTGCACATTAGCATTTACAGGTGTGATGTTATTTTTGATGTCCGTGGTTCGAAGCCGCCAATTTCATTAAGTGATTTTGTTAACAAAGGAATATCGTTAATATTTCACTTTTTATTTGAACTAACAAGGGGAAAATCGAAAATAAGATAAAATATGAATTTAAAAGCCTAATTGTGTCAAGAAATCTGCTTACATTGTATAAACGCAGTTTTAATTTGTGAAAAGTAGTACAATTTTACAATCCTAAAACCTTCATTTTGACACTCAGTTTCCGATTACTTCCGGCTCACGAATATAAAAAGTGAATTTGTTCATGTACAGTTCTTTATGATGTTATAAGTCAGATTAGTACCCACACATGCCCAGTCGAGTAATTTTGATTATATTTCAGGAGATTTTGCTCCATTTCCATTCGCTTGCCTCCTGTAAGCACTGTATACGGCTCGTAATGTCAGACGAGTGCTAGCGAAAAGTAATTATCATTACAAAAGCATATTTCCCTTTGAAAGTGGCCCGTTAGTTTTGCAGCTAGCTAGGCAGGAATCTTTTGTCTACGTATCTGCAAGGAAGATCCAGTTAAGCACATGCCTGGCATATTTTCTCCTGGAGGCAACGAAGATGGTACAAAGGGAATGATCTAGATAATTATATTGCTCCATCTCTTAAAACTCCTTGGTTGAACGAACAACGAACCTGCACGAACGCGCTAAAAAAATGTTGAATAATTCGACGAGAAGTCACATTCTGATATCAAATGTGCCTTGCCATCCTTGACATGACTATAATGATGTATTATGTAGTTTAATGTGTGGGGAGTGTGTGCGTGTGTGAATATATGTGCGTGTCATCTACAGAAGGACGTAATCGTTTACCTGACACTGGAGCTTGACTGGTACATGTAGGTCCCTGAAATTCAAGAGAAACCATTAACAGATGTTTCATTTACTTCATCAAATTTCTGCAGTCTAGCTATAATCATTCATAATAGCATTAATGAATGCCAATATGTAGTTTGATGTCTACTGATTATTCACGTTGGAGGAGATGATGTACTGATGAAATCGCCAATCATTCATTGTTTAATTTTGTTGTTTAATTTGATATTTCAAAATAATTTCTCTTTGACGATGTTGGCATGAATAATCATATTGTGCATTTTGCAATCCATAATGTCGTCACACTATTCGGATGAGAATGATACATTGAGGATATTAGAAGGTTTGAACCATTGATAACTCACGCTTGTTGTTGCCTCAGTTGTTCCACTTCGAATACCTGTAAATACGATGGTATGAGATTACATAAGTTAGATAAAACTATCCTATTTCAGTTTCTGTAACATGATTACACCATTCTCTATTTCTATGATCAGGTCTATAACACCCCCCCCCCCCCTGGGCAATCACCCCCCCCCCCCCTCCCCGGCCAATTACCAGCGGGACAATTACCCCCCCCCCCCCAGGACAATAATTCTCCCCGGAAAATGACCCCTATGACAATTATCCCCCGTGGATAATTACCCCCCGAAAAAAAATCTGCTTAACAATTTATTCAAACCAAATTGGACTTCCCCTTAAAGGAACAGGGGGGATTTCGGTGGGGGGGGGGGGTTAATTGTCCTCGGGGTGGTTGTCCTTGGTTGCCCTGGGAGAGAGGGGTTACTTTCAGGGGTTGGGGCAATTGTCCTCGGGGATTATTTCTCGGGGTAAATGTCGTTGGGGTAGCTTTCCGGGGGGTAATTTTCCGGGGTTGATTTTCCAGGGGGTGATTGTCCTGATACGGACCAGGTCCATTGACTTACTTGACTTTGGGGTGAACTATTTTCCTTTGGGGAATTTTCTTGATAGGCCTATATGGCGGACGTGTCCAGACACACACATTCCCATATGCATTGACGCCCATGCTTCCTGACTTCTTCGCTGTACATAATATCATGTTGTCATTATACATTTTATTCTGCTTTTAATTCCGCCTTTCTCTCTCTCCCTCCCCTCTATCTCTATCCCTCTCTTTAATTCTCTTCCTCTATTGTCAAAATATTATTCATCTCTCCACGATTTTCACGGCAAATATAAATGGAACAAGGTCTATGAATATTTAGTCCATTTTAGTTCGAATCTACTTTCACCGCAAAAATGAGAATGGGTTATAATTTGGTAATCAGATGACAGCTTATGGTCACCCTTAAACCCAAATAAATAATTGAAATGTATGTTTTAGTGCTAGAATTATTATTATACCCGTAATTTCAACTTGATAATGACATAATTGAAATTTATGTATATTTACTTCAAGCAAAGCGCGTATCACGTTGTCACAGATATACACTGTAAAATACAAATACAATCTTTTAAAAATTAAATGGGATGTATAAATATATTTTCCTATATTTCTCATGCAGTCATTTATACCATACGCTCTCAAACGAGTTTTTTTTTTTTTTTTTGGGGGGGGGGGAATTTTTTTAAATTTGTTATGCCACATAGCTCTGTTTGGTTTAATATATCACATACATGATGCAATGAATTGTATATCCCCAATAAGTTTGAATATCTAATATATGCCTACTTACATGTATACTCAGCGTAGATGTAGGTGTAATCCCCTGAGCACGTTGCACCCGACCAGCATGCGCCAGAGATGGTACATGGATTGCGGGTCTCGCAATACGGAGCCCACTGGGCCGTCTTGTCACTGTCCTCACACAGGCTCTCCAGGGAGGGGTCACCGTCATAAGCATCACAAGAAGTAGCCAGCACACAAACTCCTTTGGTGATTATGATCGTTGATCCTGGGTCACACTCCATCGTGATCGTTGGAGCAGACCAACCTTCTTGACACCTTTTAACTGCACACATCAAAACAGAAATGCACAGGTACTATACAAACTAAAACGAAAATAAGCAAACAATATATTTAATAATCATCTGAGGGACGTACAAAATGCATTGATAAACAGTTTAATGTTTAGAACTCAGCAATTGCGGCTGTTAGTTTGACCATTCTGGTGAGAGTAGCTGGCCTTCGAGACTTGGTAAACTTAAAGCGGAAAGACTGAACCAGTTGATGTTGTTACGTAGATTTTACCATGGATATATCCATGAATTTACCATGGCACGCTAATCAAGAAGCAACCATATTGACATAAACACACCCCCCCCCCCCCCTAAAGAAAAAAAAAGGATGCAGACATAAAACCCGACATTCATTTAAAAATATGAAGATATATCTCAAACGAAACAGCTTCTAACGCCTTATATTTTTGCATTTTGTCTTATCTTTAGAATAAAAGTATCACTGTATATCATGTACAACTTAACCTACCGTGGTAGTTCACATCATTAATTAGTACCTGTATATCTATATAGAACGATCACGAAGACTTTCAAAAACCATTGTCATGCAGTTTCATTAGCCTTGTCCATCTGATTTGTCGAAATTGGAGTCGTGATTTTCGCCATGTCCGCCTACCGGTCAATAGTCTTTTAAAAGATGCCCGTTGCCCCGGGTAACGGGCCGCGTAAATAAATTTTGCTGAGATCCCCATTGATGTCAGATAAAAAGTTTCTTTGTGCGAGCGCGGTTTCAAAGTACAGTGAGGTGCGTGTGTGTGTGTGTGTGCGATTCCCGAATGATGGTAAAATTCAGGTAACTTTACAGCGAAGATTTACAGACAGTGTCTCAGGTTTTCTGTGATGTTTTCAGTCTTTACTCAAGAAAAGGATAAGGTAAGAATTCTTTGTTTCTGTTTTTTGTGAATTCGGTATATAAAAGATGTATGGACTGCTTTAATATTCGAAGCATAGCTGTTTCTATACTGGCTCTCGGGGATGTAACGCCCCCTGGAGCCTATAGAAACAGCGATGCCTCTCATACATATAAAATTGACCGTTGAGCAATATAGGTAGGTCAGTGACCCGACATTTTCTCCTGCGACAATTAGCCCTACCCGGGCTTAATTTCGTTAAAAAATATAGGCTTCATCTATGCATCTTTGATTTTAGTATAGGTTTAGTATGATTAAAGTTAGGATAACGATGAGGCTTAATGACTGGTTAACTGCTCAAGTAGAACATTCGCTATGGAGCTATAATTTGTCGCCAGATCGGTTAACTACGATCTTGCTCCTGCGACAATTTTCTTGGGCTTTATCCCAAAAAGATATTGGGTTAGGCTAAGGGTTATAATTAGGTTTTTTTTATGTTAGGTTTATTTATGGTGAGGGTTAGGAGTAGGATAAGATTAAGTTTGACCGCGGAGCAATTGTCGTCACGTTGTTTACCACCGATGAATCTAATATGTCTTACCTCGTGTAGGAGCAGATCCAGCAGTAGGGTCTAGTAAGCCGTGAATGATAAAGATGGTGATGATTGTCTTCCACTTTGAATCCATTGTAATGCTTTTCTTGTGAATGGAACAACAGTTTTGAAACCTATCCTGAGATGCAGTAGTTTTCTCTACCTATGATATTAATGCTACTAATTCAGTTTAACCGCAGGCCTACTCTGGGTCTAAAATCATGTTCAACAAAAAGGAAATTTGATAGAGTTCAGACTAATTTCCTTTGTTAAAACAGATGAATAGCGTAAACCTAACGACGGGTTTAAATTTCAGAAGAATGCAGGCCAATGTCTCCTCCGGACGAAATGAAAGCTACGATATGATAAAACATGCACATTTTAACGGGGTTACATGAAATCTTCAGTCGTTCCTATTGGCCGAACTAAAGTCATTATTTATCATTATTATTCACAATCGATGTTCCATAGTTGCTCCCCCCCCCCTCTTTCTCTCTCTCTCTCTCTCTTTCTAGGTCTCAATATCAATTTCTATCCCTTTATCCCTCTGTTTGCTAGTTTTTATATATTTCTCCCTCACCCCCCCCCCCACCCCACCCCCCCTCTCTCTCTCTCTCTCTCTCTCTCCTTATTCTTCTTTCTGTACTCTCTTTACCCATTAATTTCAAGGTCTAAAAATTTCTCTTCGTTTTTATTTCAAATACACTTGTCCAAAAAAATGAGAACACCGCGGTTCGAACAAATAAAATTCTCCCTAGTCGAGCGGTTATAACAATTATGTTATAGTAACTTTCTGATAGGTCAACCTCAAAACCCAAATAAATATTTATGAAATTAAGTTACAGGCGAACCATGTTTATCAGACCATCACCTTTTGGAAACAATGTGTTTATAGGAGCATATCCATGCAATTAAGATCGAAATGTCGAATAAAAGTGAGGAGTAGTCATTACATTAGGCGTTTAAAAAACATGCTGTATTGCCCTTTGCGACCGACCTAAACATCTTGAAATCTACGGTCGGCTTTTTTTTTAATTACCTTTTTTAAAGAAAAAAACGTTTAATGAAAACAAAAATGTATTAAAGCATTCTAAACTGAGAAATAAAAGCCCAACGAGGGAGGGGGGGGGGGAGTTTTAAAAAAAGGATTTCCGATCGACCGACCCATGTTTTGGCACATAAAGGGCTGGGTTGGGGGTGGGGGGGGGGGGGGGGTGGGGGGTGGGGGGTGCTGAGTCAACCAGACAAAAAAAATAGCGCTCACTACCCCCACCCCCCCCCCCTCTCCAAAGGAGTAGGATGATGACCGGTGCTGTGGATAACTCCGATGTTATGCTGATTAAGATGCGGTTTATAAACTGTATGCGATATTTATACATTATTTAAACTTGCTTCTGCATAATGTATTTGAATAGTTTGAATATGTTTACCACCGATGAATCTAATATTTCTTACCTCGTGGAACAGCAGATCCAGCAGGGGTTTATAATATTTGCTTTAATATAATAAACATACCAAAAAAAGCAACAAAAAGGGCGTGGTAGGGTGGAGGTGTTTACAAAGCTGTGCAATGTGTGTATTGGGTTTTTACAGACGTGTATCAATCAATCAGATATGATTATTTACGTATGGGGACCGACCTTTAAACGTCACCATCCGAAAGACGTGACTCAGTTTCGAACCTGCGTCCTCAGCTGAATCAGTTTGTAACTTCCATTGTTAGCTGGATTACAGGCGCACGCCAAAAGGCTACAATGCTACTTATTCAAGTTAACGTGTTTCACGAAGCCCTCTTTGCCAAGATCAACGACAATATCCTGACTATACGTAGTTATGACGCTTCCGACCACCGTTCATATCTCTGTCATGACTTTTTAGTCGATGGGCAGCGCCATCACATGTCAGACTATAGCTGGTAAAAAGGACAAGAAATCCTCAAGCTATGATCTTTCTAAACAGTAACTTAAATAGGGAGTTATCGTTTTTTATATTTGAAAATCTCACGAAAATATGCCACGTTTATACGCGTTTATTTTCACATTATAAAAACCTCGAAGAGATGGGTAATCTGCCACGGTAGGCAAGCCATAGTCAGAAGTGAATTGTCTGATTTTCAGGCCCATAAGGGAGTTTACATATAGCACATGGTACAAATGACCCCAAATATCCACAGGTCTTTTACACATGGAGAAGTTCCACTTTGAGCATATTAGAATAATAACTGCCAAAGTCCTAGATGTGCTTCATGAATACCTTTTGTTTGCCCTCTTGAAAAGAATACTTCCACCTGCGTATCATAGAATGTATACCGTTGGTGCAAAAATGAATAATGTTACATAACTTTCATGAGCGCATATTCATCTCTGTGGGTTTTACCTTTTTATGTACAAATGACCTATATCTGCCCATGCGCAGATTGTATCTGTAAACTCCCTTATTTCGAGATCATCTTTCTCCAAAATTAATGTGTAAACTGAAAAGTTTAAAACATGTATTTTAACGTTTGAAATGTTGAAGTTTTTTTTATTTTTTTGTTGTAAAGCCTAACATATTTGACAAAACTGCAGAGCAACGTATTTTTTACTTAGATTAATATTAGGGTGTATTTTATAAATTTAACTATTAAACGAAAATATATGGGGGGTACTCATCTTAAACAAAAAAAAAACTGATTCACTGGTCATGAAATTAAATACTCACCATAGTATTTTATAAGTAGGTTAATTATGTGGTATAATATACTCACATTTTGAAGTATTTTGCATTTCCTATTTCCTAGTACTATTTTCGATCTTTTCTTATTCCTTATTCATTAAAAAAATTGCAGTATTTCTAATATTACTTTTTGATTTGATCCGGTTGAATTGCGACTATTATTAAAGGCTGGTGCCTTTTCCAGTGTCGATTTCCAGGGATCGAGTTCACGAGATGTCTAGCTAGTAAGCTCTTCGTGAAACGGTTTAGGAAAATCAGAGACATTTCCGTAGTCGACGGATAAAGTTATGACTGTCTTGTCGATTGTTTCGAGAAACAGGCCCTGCAGGGGACCGACGGCTTAAGTCCTTTCCGAGGGACTTGGTAATGAGGATTAACCTTTCCAAAGGGCACTAGCGTAATTAATGCATACATCGGTCCACTCTAATTATGTGAAAATTGCGTGAGCTTTAGTCATGGCAATAGAGATATTACACCAACTTATTACACCCCAAGCCCCTACATTTTTATGATAAACCGCCTTCACGCTAGGCTATGCTGACTCTCGAAAGCACTATTGGCTTATCTCAAAGCCGCACACCATTAGCTGTCATTACCACTGAGGATCAACTCGGGCACTAAGCAAAATATTGTATTCCCTATAGCCTTAGATATGTTTTTCCCTCTCAATACAAAGGAATTCGACTGTAAAACTCCAGCAGATCCCGTTTTGCACCTGCAGTGAGAAAAGCATGATATTTGAGATTTGGTCACGAGTCTGGATTTTTGTCCGGATACCATCGGATTGAATTTCTTTCGAAGGATTAAAAATACACACACGTCATACATGGAAGCGAGCCCATTATTTGGTTTCAATGTGAGCTTAATAATTCAAGTAATATGCGATAATTAACGGAACCCGCTAAGTGCATGTAGTTTCCCCTTCCTACTTAATTAGTTTCAGCTCAAGGATACGTTAGTATTATATCCCCCGAACGAGCCTCTAAGTTCGCGTCTATCATCTATATTACCAGTGAATCGTGGGTGATAAACCTAGGAGGGAGGAGTTGTCGTCATTACTATCCTTTTACAGTGAAACCATGGCAGTTTTTAATAACGACCACCTGTCTTAGAGACTATATTCTGTTTCCCGTCAATGATATAGGTCATTGAAACTAGAGGAACCTGTACATAATGTCCACCTCCCTATAAGGACTGCATTTCTTGTCTCTCGTGAGTCGTCTTAATAGTCAGGTTTGCTGTTATGTTAAACATGTACCAAATATCCTGATTGACGTAGATTCGATCGCCTCGACACTGCGCGTCTGCATTATTATCACACTTTGCATTTTTATAAAAACATAGTCATTAACACCACCACCACCATCATCATCTTCACCATCACCATTATCATCATCATCACCATTATCATCAACATCATATTCATCATCATCTTCATCATCATCACCACATTCATCATCACCTTCATCATCATCATGTCCCCCATCATCATTATCATCATCATCATCATCATCACCATCATCACCATCATCATCATCACCATCATCACCATCATCATCATCACCATCATCATCATCATCATCATCATCATTATCACATACCATCAGGATATAATAATGAGACACCAAAATTATTTTAACATTACAAATCGTATATACCTTGCTAGCTGTTGTCCATAATTTTGATTGAGTTATTATTACCTATTTTCATAAAATCATATTGACACTGTTTATTCTTGATTGACATTATTTTCTCACAACTTAATTATTGATCAATAGAGTTCTGAGAAGATGGTACCTATTCATCAAGAATAAATTTAATGTCAAAATCATTTCATGAAAAAGAGGCTTACAAATGGCCTATTCCAACCCTACGGGCAACATGCAGTGTATAATATTATCATGGCATCGTTTCACAAAACCGTCACAAGTACAAGTTCGAAGACATCCCATTGAAACGTGTATATACAATAATATAATTAACATGAGTTTTAATGGGATGTCAGCGAACTTGTACTTACGGCAGTTTCGTGAAAGGACCCGTTGTGTCCAGTTATTTTCATTGGCGAACAAATATATGGTTAATATTCGAAGACGACTAGGAATTAATTCAAATATTTTGTTTGAAATGCATATGGCTATTTTCTTTCTTCCGTTCCACCCTTCTCATGCGGCTATCTGCCACGAATTGGGCAAAGAACAAGACTTGTAGCTACTTGCGCCCTCTATATAGCAAACAATGCCTAATCGGTGCTTGTCGGTCCCCCATGATCCTCTTTTCCTTATGTTATTGAGAGCTGATTTGATGAGATAACCACCTGTCAGTGATCCTGTTGCAGGGAGGTCTAATCCCCCCTGGCCAAACTAGTACAGATGGGCTTTAAGTGGCACAGTTTACACCAACGCTCAGGAAACACTTGATTAGTTTCAACCCCCGTGAGCATGCAGACAATCAACCCATTTCCCCCTTCCGTTTGCTCGGTTTCAGAAACTGATTAAAACGAAAATGGATCGAGACTGCTTCATGAGCTAAACAACATGGATGAGCGGGAAAATATGAGGGTATAATTATTATAACCGCCCGTCTCCAGTTTTGGACCGTACTGCAAAGCGATATTGTGCTGGTGGTGATGTAGTACGTATTATCGCCTGTGGAATAATACGAATGCGCATGAATGTGTCGCTAATGAGCGCATAGATGGATATAAAGTGCCCGTCGATCGGATAAAACCTCATTATGCGCAAGTGAAGTGCATATTAGACTGTATTATACTAATTGGAAGTGTGATGTTGTGTATTTATATGCATCCCCTGGAAGAAGAAAGTAAATTTACAAATGTTGCCACCTATGCCCTTCGAATTCATTACATAATTATACAGAGGAGAGAGAGCGCTATAGGATATGGAAACATTTCGTCAAAGGTATTGATAGTCTAAAAAAGCGTAATAACAACTGTATGATAATTTACTGCTACAAAATATTTTGGTATGAAAGCTAACTACGCATGCGCATTATAATAGTCAAGACGATAATAATATAGCCTAGGCCGTGTTCGCATTGCTTGTGATCGAACTACAAACAACAGTAGAAGTCAGATGGACTTGTTGACGGTATGAACTGAGAGATACATAATCTTTAAAATAATTAGACTATTCTACTTTTGTCTAGATGCAATGGTTTTATCTCTAGCTAATACGTCTCTACATGGCTTCCTATATAGTTCCCATTCGATTCTGACCCAGTTGTGTTTCGGAATACCTTTTCGATTGAGCCTTTTCGCGTATTTATGTTGTTACAGCTTCATTAGCCTGAAGTGATTGGCTCTACCGTCGAATTAACTTGTTGTGAACGTGCGAAACGTGTGTGAAGCGGTGAATCGTGCGATTCTTTGGAATATTATTATTTGAACTACATGTATCAAAAGCTTGCTGTAGAACTATACGTGTAGGCCTATGGAGCAAACCAAGCAAACTAATGCTTAGTGAGTCGTGCAATTCTTTGGAATTTTTTTCTTCAACGTATAAAAAGCTCGTTATACCTTAAACCAGCTATATGATTACAATACGATGTGTATGGAGTAAATGCATCTTCAACTGTGAAATCCTTCATGTCAGTGTGATTCAACCCAGACGCTGATCAGCAAACGCGTCCGTTTATTAGGTTTGTGGAACGAACGTGCTCTTTAATTTCCCCGCACGTAATTCACCCGGTTGTATGGTTTGTCGGTCGAGGCATCTATGTAGCCTTGTAAGGAGAAACTATCGGATCGAGGTCCGTCGACGCATTTCAATTTTGTCGTGATGATTCTCGCCTGCGAAACGTCAAACCGCGCCAATATTTGAGAGGAAAGGAACGCTCGATGGGGTATATAGGCGGATGACTAGCTAATAACGGCCTCGTATCTGGTTTAGCCACTGCACATGTATACCACCACGGATAATACAGCAATTGGATGCGCACTTGTTTGATCACCGCGGGTTAATCTGTGATCCCCGCTTTTTGCATGAGGGTGGAAGAGATTATCAGCCTGAAACTATGACGAACAGAAAATTAAATACCAGTGTAATGAGCACCATCTCCCTTTCTTCTCGCTTTCATCTCGTCATGAGAGTAATGGCTAAGGTAAGCTATAATAACATGTAGGCTACTCATCCCTTATTGATGATTTCATTTTATTTGAGTTTATTTACTGGTGCATTAGATATATATGAATAGTTAACAACATAATTATTCATACCTCTTGTAAACAAAAAGAATTGGGGATGTTATTTATAGCTCAAGAATGAAAGGTTGGCAGGTTGATTTAAGGCCTTTTTTGAATACTTTTAGATGTAAGCTTTAATATAATCACCTAATCAAGAAACATACATAAATCGGGACAAATCAATTTTTCACATAGGCCTACTTTAAAAAGTACAAAACTAGGTAAGGGTGTGGATAATTGAGTGTACTATATAAACATATATATATTATATACACACCAGCATATTTATCGCTTACGGGTGAATACAGTTTCACCCAAACAAGCAGTGCACATCCATTAGTTTACTGAATAATTCAAGATGTGCATTCGACCATGAGGTGACTAGCAGAGATTTCTTTTTTCTTTCAATTTCCCCTCCCACAGGTTTTTCTTTATTTACACAAACATATACAAATCAGGCCACCAACAATAGTGCTCGTCGAATTATTTTTACAGACGTGTTACAATAATAGCTGATTATTTATGTCTGGCTCGACCTTTTACATCACTAAACTCAGACGAGGTGACTCACATTCAAACCGAGGTCTGTCAGACGCGCGAATTAAGACAGTTGGTTTGACAACGACGAGACCGAGAGTTGACCACCGGGCTAGACCAAGTCACAATTTGCCCCCCAGTCTTTCACTTTAGTAAGCCAGTTCGATTTTAGTCAAGAAATATTGTTTTATAGCTTAATTAATATCTTGACCTTGAGAGGGAGCTATACAACATAAAGAGTTTATTATTTACAAATTTCATAATTTTAGACTCGATTTCAACCGCGACAACGATCACTGAATATTATAGGATCCCATAATGATTCCAATATGTTCATTTGAACCAAATTCGTGACCCCATACCAAAACGTATTACCTTAATGTGCTTTCGGAGTTACAGGTTATTGTTACAAATTAAAACAAAACTGTGGAGAATTCGGAATAAGTGTTCGTGACATTACGACATATTTTGTGTCATGTTATTCATTCCATGATACACATTTGGAAGAATTACCCCTCCCCCCCCCCCCCCAAAAAAAAGGGAGACAATATTTCTCATGAAGTTCCTCTAACTTAGAGTGATTGTTATTGATACACACAAAGTGGGCGCGATTCAGACCTCTCCAAGTGTAGAGATTTCAAAGTCATTTTAAGCATTTACAATCAACGAAATGGGCCCTGTTTCATAAAACTTGTTATCAATAACAAGTTACAATAACTGTACTAGGCTACTGAGGTCGTGGCATTTGATTGGCCGAGGGCGTATTCGTCATAGAATTTCAGAATGTGTTATTGGTAACAAGTTTCATGAAACAGGCCCCTGATAGTCAATGCGGGTACACAATGATACATGTAACAGTGTACACGGTACAAGGACAACGATACAATGTATGCAACACCGAAAATGAATAAAGGAAATACACTAGGACGTTTTAGCTAGAGCGACACAGAAACACAGCGAAACGAAACGATGCATTGTTATGGTTATTATTTTATTTTCCTTTGGATCGAATCGGACCTCGCTAACGGAACGTCTCCCAATAGACCATTGTCAAGTTTCAAGTTTCAAGCTCAAGTTTAAATTTGTCCACATCTCATTTCAAAAACAGCAAGTTCATAATACAACATTGTATATTACACAGTAAAGGAAAATACATTGAGTAAAGTGACATAAATTACATGGTTACATCAAATGAGACGATAACTTACATTAAAAAAAAACGTTTCAACAAACGCACTCGCACACACAAACACACACACACACACAAACATCAAAACGACATATTGTACAAATTTGAGGATATGGGGGAATCACAAAAGCTGAGCAGTCTATCAGAAATGTTATAAAATTCAATGCACAAATCTTTGTTAAAGCCTCGGTCACAAATGCCATTACGAACTGCTACGAACGCCGTACAAACGATTTTCAGACAATGGAAATTCGGGAAGACAATGGAAAAACAGGGAGATTCGTACGAAATTATCGTTCGTACGAACCTTTGTGACCGTTACAAAAGCGTTGATTCACATGTGACTAATAATTGTATTTCAATAGGCAGAATGCAAATTGCATACATTAATTCCGTGTTGCCAGGTAGGACAAACATTATGGATTGAAATGTAGGCAAATCGCATTCTGACTATTGAAAATACAATAATTTGTAACAGTTGAATCAAATAATTTGTAACGGAGCACTTAAACAAAGATTAGTGCAATGAACTTGATTACTTCAGTTATATGACTTGTAACGCGGTAATTAACAAATATTTGTGCATTGAATTCGATTACATTACGAAAATGGTCTATTGTGGACGATAGAGTATAGGTTACAATGGAAGTTGTTATGATTGTAAGATGTTTATATACCTCCTTTCCTCTTTCGTATCCTCATTTCCTATTGTTAGGCCCAGTTCACACGTAGAGGGTCAACCTTCGGGACATTACGGATGAATTTGCTCAAGAACTATGCCCAATGGTGTACATGTAGATGCAGGGGCCGGGTGGCAGGAGGGGCCACATGCCCCCTTCAGTGGAATGGCGAAGCGAAAGGAGAGAGAAAGAGAGAGAAAGAGAAAAGGAGAGAGAAAGAGCGAGAGAGAGAGAAAGAGAAAGAGAAGGGGGACACAGAGAGAGTATAGTGGTGGAAGTAGAAGTAGTAGTAGTAGTAGTGATAGTAGTAGTAGGAGTAGTAGCAGTAGTAGGAGTAGGAGTAGTAGTAGTAGTAGTAGGAGTAGTAATAGTAGTAGTAGGAGTAGTAACAGTAGTAGTATTAGTAGTAGTAGTAGTAGTAGTAGTAGAAGTAGTAGTATGTAGTAGACGCAGAAGTAATTACAATTCAAAAGTAAAATTGCTATTCGTTCAAACAGGGTGACATAATATAGGAATAGGGAACACTCTAGTAGTAGTATAGTAGTCGTAGAAGAATGAGGAGGAACAGGAAGAGTTGTAATAGTAATAGCAGAAGTAGCAATCCAAAAGTAAAATCGCTATTCATCCAAACAGGGTGACACAGGAATGAGGAACAAGAAAACTCAAAATTTGTTTTTATCTTCAACCAGAACATAACAATCTCTTTAAACGCTGGCCTACATGACTTGTATAGGAGCCATTTACCAGGAGATAAACACCCTGTACAGGATGTGACGGATAGCACCCCAGACCAAAGACGCTTTTTATTTCGTTTTTTTCTCTCCCGCGGATATAACTTTATCACCATGGAAACGTGTCCCAGAGGAGTTGATCTGGCCAGTGCTTAGAGTCTGGTCGTTATAGCAAATATCACATTTTAGCCCTTACTTAGGTTTGTCATTTTGCCAACATCCGCGGAGATTTGCAGATTATCTCAATGTCTCGGACCTATTGAGTGAGCTGGAAACGCTTAAAGGCATCGTTTAACAATGTTAAATCTCAGACGCATGGCCCTACTATATCAGTGCCTGTGATAATGGCGTAATATTGAAGCCCTAACAAAATTGCGCTTCAAAATGGTCATGAAGTGCCTCAAAAAAGTAACTGAATCTCTGAGTGACCGGTTTTTATCATACTCATTTTGCCACAATAGACTGTAGTGTTATGAAGACCGTTAGGAAAACGCAAATTTGATTTCGATTTCTAATCATAAATATCTTGATAATCATACAGTCGATCGGCTTGTAAAAGCCATTGGGTTCCTGACTGACCTAAAGATTTATAATTGACATTGCAGCAAGAGCTAAATCCAGGATTTTGTTTCAGAATCTGAGACAAAGTTACCCAATCCCTTTAAAGGAGTCACCCAAAGAATCAAAAGTGTTTAGAACTGATGCAAAATTCATATCATTGCGAAGGGGAAGCCTTACTGATCAAATATAACAAATTCCCTCTTCAAAATATGATTGGGCCCGCAGTAATCATCTCTGGAAAATGTTTATGTCGAGATCCAAATTTTCTTCCTTCGGCGGTCCTCCGTAGAGCGTCAGGATTCTTTACGTCACATGCGAGAAACAGCTAACCACAAAGCAGTATATTTTACGCTTTTCAATGATATCTAAACGATTTTCCAGCAAATTATTCGTGTTTTTCAAGAGAAAATCTTTCCATTCATATATAATGTGTCCGTAATTATCAGTCGTGAATTGTCTTTGGGTGACTACTTTAAACTATCCCTTCAGCATTATAGCTATCACCCCCCCCCCCCCTTAAGATAAAGTTGGATTCTGGTCATTTTGAATTTTGTATTTTGAAAGAATTAAGCCTTCTGGATGGCGGGAATTTTTTTGAATAATAAGCGAACAAGTATTATTGTTGTATACTGTAAGCTTTTCGGATCATCAAAATGAAAAGAAATTCACCAAGTTACACACACTTGTATACTGAAAAGAGTATTTGGGACCGCACAAACAATTACAGATCGGGTGAAATCCAAATTATAAGTTGATTCCTGTTGATGTACATGGCTGCACACAACTCTTATTTTGTTATTCAAACATCTACATGCATTTCATAAGTTTTAAAATTGTTTAATATATTTTTCTCAGACCTGCTAAGCTCCACCCTAATAAAATGCTCCAGATCTCATTCATCTTGTGACATCATAATGTCAGTCATTAGTGGAGCTAACAAGATACAGTGGTTTATAACTTCCTCCAGCTCAGCACCTGCTCACAAAAGTGAACAAACCCTAAAACAGGAAGAAGATTTTTTTTTTCAATACGTGGAAAAGTAAACACATACGGATGGAGGGTGATATAGAGAAGAGGAAAGGGGGCTAATAATTGTGTCAGTTTCTCTATTCCCCTGCCTCTATCCCTATCCCTTCTCTCATTTCCTTTCTTACCCACTCTATTTCTCTCTCTCTCTCTCTCTCTCTCTCTCTCCCAACCCTATTCGTTGATTATACTACTACAGTAACTATGAAGTAAACGAGAAAGGGAATCCCTTTAACATTTACAATTTTAACAAAAAAATAACAATTTTTTGTTATTGATTGCATGCTCTTGAACAATATATAACCTACGGTATTCTTATGCTGTTATCATCTATCTCTTTTCGTACACCTATGATTTCAACATAGATAAATGCACTAAATTATGTTTACTTTAGTGGTCTCCAAAGTGTACTTCACTCTGACTCACCAACCAGTGCTCATCCCCGGGTAATAGTCCGCACCAATGATCCGACAAATAGATTGGAGCTTAATAATTTCTCCCGGTAATTAAAACCTACTCGGGTGTATAGCCTATTATCTTTGGGATGGTATTAATGTTACTCGTCTAGACCCATCTAGATGGCGATAAGAGGAATAGGGTTGCCTCTTTCTTGTGGAGACGTATCATTATTTGGAACGCATGAACAGGGTTGGTTAATTTGCGGGCTTTGATATACACTCGCCTCCTCCTCCGCTATCTATACCGCTCTGAAATATGGTTTATCTTAATAGTTTTTTTGCATCATGCTCATCCTCTTTCGTGTTTTCACTCCAAGTTTATACCTCCTCCGTCTCTCCTTTTATGTATCCCCCCTCTCTCTCTCTCTCTCTCTCTGTCACCACCACACCTCTCTTACTGCCTCTCATCCTTCTCTCTCTCTCTCTCTCTCTCTCTCTCTCTCTCTATCTCTCTCTATCACACTATCTCTATTTATTAATACAATTTGTCACCCCTAATCTCTCTATTTATCTTACCATTCCGCCTTTCTCTATTTTACCATTTCTCACACCTTCGATCTTCTCTCTCTCTCTCTCATTCCCCCCTCTCTCTCTATCTCTCTCTCTCTATATATATATTTCCATTCGTACCTCTCATTCTCTCTTCTCCTCTTTTATTTCTGCTATGTTAGCCTTGCATTATCAATCTCATGACTTCTTCGCCCCTCTCCTTCCCTCTATCATTCCTACTCTCTTCATTATCTCCTGTCTCTCTCAATGCAATGGGGTGTAAAACCACTCTTTTACGGGTTGAATTCCATCCAAATATCGACGAATATACTCCGAAGTAGTGGTTTGGATTACTCTTTTGAGAGTGGCTTCCATTATTCTAATCGTGTATTTTCACTCCAAAACGAAGTGAACCCTAAGATGACTCTTAAAAGAAAAGCAACGAATACGAACAAATTGAAGCTTTTCATTTTGCACCCATTAGAGTAAATGGCAAGAATGAACAGAAAGCCAAATTCGATCGTAATGCTACGGTCACAAAGATTCGTACGAACGGTTATTTCGTACGAATCTCCCTGTTTTTCCATTGTCTTCCCGAATTTCCATTGTCTGAAAATCGTTCGTTCGGCGTTCGTAGCAGTTCGTAATAGCATTTGTGACCGAGGCTTTATAAAGGGAAGCTAAAGTAACAATGCACAATAAATAATACATTTACAAAATAAAAAATGAACGACGAGCTGTGATAAAAAGGCTCCTAGTGGATTTTAATTCCAGGACATTTTAGCGAGGTCAGCTCTCTTTTCCCTGCTCTTCATTTATCAATCTTTCCCTCCATCATTTTTTCTATCGGAAGCATTGGGTATATTATCTTCATCACCCTTCAGTGTCATTTCATTCGCTCTGTCGAAAAGCTGAGCAATAAATCAAAGCAAAGACATGGACGGGCATCGAAAGTCATTTATGATTCATATTCGCTAGAAACCAATACATCTGTATTTCTTTTAATATTCACCACCCTGTAGCGTACAGTAGCGTATTACAGATATCAATATGATTAGGTCAATGGGTCAAAGCCCTTTAGAAATCCATTCTGTTGTTTCTGTTTTACCGATCAGTAAAATAAAACCTACCTCTGTAATACCATTATATTTTGATTTAGAAGGCTATAATTAAAAATAAACGCATAAGCATTTGTTTCGATGCATGCTGGGTTCATTAGACTCATTGGAAAGGAAATAAGTCCAATGCTTATAAAATTGCCAACAGGTCATGGGATGACGTTGGCAATAATAATAAACAGATTAATCTCGGAGTCAACGACTTCTTAAATCAATTATTCCGCCAACTCCGATAATACCTCAGTCACATCGCGAAACCAAGGCAAGACCGACTTCAAACCAAACGATTCTTGGCCGTTCGTGGTAGTGTTATTTTTTTGTTCGGTCCGTTGTCGGTCTCGTTGGTGTGAATGCGGTATCACACCTACCTGCTCTAGCTGGTAATAACAAGAACTACTTTCGGAAAATCAACTCAGGGCGGTTTCAATAGCCTCTCCCATATAGATCATGCGTGGATTACCTAAAGCCCATATGCACTAGTGTACAGGAGGGATTAGACCACCCTGCAAGGTCACTGGACAGGTGGTTATCTCATCAACTCAGCTCTCAATTAACATAAGAAAAAGAGGATAATGGGGGACCAATGGTCACCGATTATGCATTGTTTGTTATATAGAGGGCGCAAGTAGCTATACGTAATGCATTGGGGCTTTAACATGCTAGTTATGCTATTGTAATGTTCGCCCACTGGTTAAGTGATGGACAGACCCATTGAAACTGCCTAAATTAGATTTTTCGAAAGAAGTTGTGATCGTGTTTGATGAAATGTTTTCGCCGTTCTATTTTCGATCGGTCACTCGTTGGTGTGGGTGTGACTGGGGCATAGTGTTTACAATCACATTTCCGTAAGCCTTGGTTGTCAAGGGGAGGGACGTTATGTTGTTTGATAACCCCCTGCGGTTAAAATGACTCACACATTCATTTCGTGAGGGTCTATGCCATGACAAGAGCCCTGGGGAGTGTTTCACAAATACTAAGATCGACTTTAAGTTGGACTTAACTATGATAGGATGTTCATACCTCTGGTTGCTCTCGCCATTGGTCTCTCGATCATGATCTTTAGATTATATTTTTTCCTTCAATAACGAACTATCAAAAAAAGGTAAATTCTGTAGATTTGTGACTACGATTTGTACGTCCGTTGAGAAACCAATGCCAGGAATGGTTAGTAGAAATAGTGGCATGAAAGGCCTGCCATAGTTAAGTCCAACTTAACCCTAATAAGGCCAGGGGGGGGGGGGGCATAATGCCCCCCCCCCCTCCACGATTTTTCCGATTGCTCGGGAAAGCATAGATTATGGATGGCGCCCCGCCACTCGCTAAAAACAGATCAAACATGGGTTATTGGGTCTTGTTTAAAGTTTAGGTGGTTGTTTTGGGAGTCAAATTGGTTGAATTGTAGTAAGAAATGAAATAAAACAAAAACATTATTATGTATTATTATTCAGAATGGTCTAATGAATATATGTGGTGAAAAAGAATGCTTAAGTATGAATAATATATGATTTATGGGTAAAAAATTGAAATTATCATATTATTCTATACGCTTCAATTGATATGCATGCACATTTTCGCGGCGATCTGATTCCGAAAGTGAAATAGGCTTCGTTATTTGGAAGGTTCGTAACTTCGAAGAATGATAAAGGCGCTATCATGATATTTCGGAAGTATAAACCTCCGAAAAACAAACTTTCGGAAATATGAACCTTCGGACGACATGTAGCATGACACCGTATTATAAGACCAATGATTTGATAAATAAGCCAAATATGACAAAAATAATAGAACAAAGGGAAATCAAAGTAAGATAACAAACTTTTAAAATAGGAATGGAAAGAAAAAAGGATAAGAATAAAAAGTCCGAGATTAGAGTGAGGTAATTTCAACTTCTTCTTGACAGCCTAAACTCTTACTGATTTCATAACTTTGACAAATACCCCTAGATATATTGATGTGCAAGGAAACTCTCTCTCTCTTTCTTGTTTTCTCTTTCTCTTTATTTTTCATTTTATTTCATTTCAATTTTTATTGTATTTAAACACGGATTACTTGCTTCAGCCAATGACTGTTCTTCCGCAAGTCCGTGCATACATAATAAAAATCACATACAAAATATATACAAGCTATCTCCCGTCTCTGCCTGTCTGTCTGTCTGCCTCTCTCTCTCTCTCTCGCTCTCTCTCTGCCTCTCTCTCTCTCTGCTTCTCTCTCTCTCTCTCCCTATTTCCTTCTCTGTGACACACCTCAAGAAATTCTAGGCTGACCACTAATTGTGAATCTGTACCAAAAGAAGAATAGCCTGCAATGAATTTCGATAAATTCATAAAGGTTATCTGACTAGTGTTTCAGTGGAATGTGTTGATGTTATCATGACAACGTAATAGCGATGATTATTCATTCGAGGAGGGCATAAGATGAAGATGAATATTTGATAAGAGGACAGAAGTATACGACTTCCAACGGTGACAAACTTTTCAGGAAACTTCAAATATTTATGATTGTGTCACAGTTATCATCTAAAGCTTCATACAGTTATGAATCTTAAATCCATTTTAATAGATTGTTTATTTATTAAGGGCGAAAAGCCTTAGCGACATGGCGTGTCTGCTGCTTCTTTTCATTTTAATTTTTTAAAAGTTTTAAAGCCCTACTTTTCATGGACCCTTCTGTGATTTTGTTATTTTTTTTCTTTTTCTGCACACATCATAACAGTGTCACTATATACAGTGCGTCCCAGAAAAAACGAAACCGAGAGTTAGCGATATTTTATCATAACTTAATCACACTTATAATTGATAAATGACACATAATTATTTGTAAAGCTTAGATCCTCTTCTTTCATTTTAATCACTCATGCGTGAAATGTGCATTATATGAGTTGCATCAAATGAAAGAAGAGGATCTAAGCTTTAATATGTGTCATTTATCAATTATAATTGTGATTAAGTTATGATGAAACATCGCTAACTCTCGGTTTCGTTTTTTTCTGGGACGCACTGTATATATATACATTTTTTTTATAAAGTTCGTTTTTTTTGGTCAGGTCTTGTTTTATGAAATTGTTCTTGCAGGGCCACATTACAAATGATCTTTTTACAAATGATAATTCCCATATAAATCATTATTACTATCATTATTATTTATATAACTATTATTATTTTTATTTGTAGTGGTAGTATTATTATTATAATTGTTATCATTACTATGGTTTTTATAATTATTATTATCATTGTTATCAGTTAAAGCTAGGGTAATAATTTCCAAAGCTCTTTGGAAGCGCATAGAGATGTTATTTCATTATGCGCTATATAAGAACTGAATATTAATATTATCATTAGTGTTATTATAGATTGTTATGAAAATTTGTTATTAATGTTGTTGTCGTTCATTGTATCTTTCAGCATTTGCTAAAACGGAGTTTTTTGGCGGGCCTTTTCTTGGTGTCCTCTGTATTGTGTTTCTACTCCTGGACTCACATGAGAGGGTCTGGTGTGGACACGAATATGCCACACCTCGGTGTGCAGAGGAGCAAACTGTTTGATCTCAATTATGGTGAGTATGTTAAGAGAGAGGTAGAGAGGGGGAAAGAGAGGGAGAGAGAGGGAGAGAGAGAGAGAGAGAGAGAGAGAGAATAAGAGTAAGAGAGAGAGAGAGAGAGAGTACAAAAGAGAGAGAGAGAGAGAAAGAGAGAGAGAGAGAGAGAGAGTACAAGAGAGAGAGAGAGAGAAAGAGAGAGAAAGAAGGGGATATATAATGAAAAAACGAAGATGAGGAAGGGCAGAGAAAGAAAGAAAGAAAGAAAGAGAGAGGGAAAGTGAGAGAGGACTCTGGTGTGTATGAGAACATATAAGCATGAGATAGAGAGAGAAAGTGAGCGGTGGAAGGAGAAGGAGCGGCTGTTTGAATTCAAATTCAAACTTAAAATCAAATTCAAATTTATTGAGAAATAATCCTCAAATATTTATTATGGGTTATCGTCAAAAGTTGAGCCACAAAATAACAGAAGTAGTTACTTATGAATTATCGACAATTTGATGACAGAAATAAATCATCAACGTGGGAGGGAAGAAGTGCGAGGCAAAAATGCTGTTGTGTGAAGGATGCGACACAGAAAAATTGGATAGAAAAAGTAGTTTATAATTTATTTTATAACAAGACATATCAAGAAGAATGTGCATTAAGGAATATTGCTGGGAATATAATGACTGATATAGTTTGCATGTTTGCTAAACTAACTAAACTACATTTTTTTTGTTTCCACAGACCAATACACAACAACAAGTAAAGCTGAGAAGCAGACTAGGCCGTACTCGGGCTACTATGGTGACGGATATAACAGTAGAAAACTTCCACCGAATCTTTTTAAACTTGCACCAGAGGTAAGATATTGTATAAAATAAAGGGTATTTCAATCAGGATTTTTAATGATATTGTTTGTGGGATATAATAAGGCCATCTCCCTTAAACCAGTAACCTTTTATGTATTTTATTCTACCCACCCGTGTCTTCCCTGCCCCCCTCTCTCTCTCTCTCTCTTTCTCTCTCCTTCTTTCTCTCTCTTTCTCTGTCTCTCTCTCTCATCTTCTTGCAGTCTCACTAGCTCCACATACCTCACCTTTTCTCTCCCTCATCTCTTTGACTTTCATTTCCATATCATCTCATTTTCACCAACACATCCACCCCTGCATTTTCCTTTATTCCCCTCTTTTCCCCTCTTTTTTCCCTCCCCCTTTTCTGCCTTATAAACATTATATTTGAATAGGTTATTTTCCACTCTTTTTTCTCTCTTTCTTTCCTTCTTTTTCATTCTTCTTCTTCGCCATCGTTCAAGAGTTTCCCCCTTTATTCATTGGCGACATTCTTTTTAATGTTCATTTTAAGTAGGTTTTTATGTTTTAAGTCCCAGGTTTTTTTTCTTCATTTCTTAGAACAACGGACAGTTGTACTGCAACATACTCTGAAAGAGGTATTGCATTAATCTTAACTTTGAAACATACAAGTATATACAAAATATATTTGTTTTTCACAAAACTGTCAAAAATTGGAATGCGCGTTCATAGGACAGCGTAGGTGACTTCCATATTTGCTTCCGGTTTAAGTATGAATCACGCTACCCATGAATAACTAATAAACCCGGAGTTAATAGCTATTAATAATGAGAGAGTGTTGATAGGCTGACTTCACCCAGGCATCCTAAACCCTTTTAGAGTCTGTTTCAAAAGGCATCACCGAAATGCTAATGCACTTTATGCGAGCAATCACCAAGGTTAGCTTATATACAACGCAACACCTCTGGGTAATTACAAAGCGCAGTCTTTAAAGGTATAGACCAGTCGAGAACCCCGTCGCACAAAACTTACCATTGATGGTAACTACCATGGAAATCTTGATTTTGATTGGCTGTTGAGCCCTGTTACCATGATAGTTGCCATTGGTGGCAAAGTTACCATCAATGATAAGTTTATGCAATGGGCCCCTGGGCCCTGGTCATGCGATTATGATAACATGATAATAAATTTGGCCAAGTTTTGGTAAAGTTACAACCACTGTACACAGAATGATGTATATGGGACCACGCTATATCTATCCAGTCCGGATAGACATCATAATTTACCAAATATATCGATAAGTAGGTGGTTTCCCGGCAGAATTTGTATCATCACGTATTAGTCAAAATATATTCTTTCACATGATTGGTAATAAGAGCTTCAATTTCATTTTTTGAGAAGGGGGGGGGGGGGGACGTTTCCAAACTGGTCTATACATTTTTAGGGATTCTCTATTAGAACAGTTCAACATTATATGAAGAATGAATTGAAAGGAGGAGAAAACAAAGCCGCCGTAAAATCAAGCCAAACAATTAATTTTGGTTTGTGAGGTTGGCCTTTATATGGGTCTGACTGAAAAACCATATGGGCAGTAACAAAAAATATGCATAATTATCTCTTCACTGCTGTAACAAAACGTACTATGGTGATCAGCATCTACATGACTGTGTGTGGAGGTATCGTGGTATAGTGGTTTTTTTAATTGGCTCGCAATCCATTGGCTGAGGATTCGAATCCCAGCCGGACACTAACGTCCCTATCATCATCATCAACATCATCATCAATATCATCATCATCATCATCATCACCATCACCATCATCATCAACATTATCATCATCAATTTATCACCATCATCATCATCACCATCATCATCAACGTCGTCGTCGTCATCACTAAAGTATTAAGGACTTTTAGATTCTGCACGACGAGAACGTTGACTGCCCTTTTAAGGCAATGTGACGTCCTTTTAAGGCACTGACAGTGACGTCACATTGCCTTAAAAGGGCAGTCCACGTTCTCGTCGTGCAGAATCTAAAAGTCCCTATTACCATAAACACTACACTGCTCAGCCATCCCTTTAAAAACGTGACTGCATTATGAAGCACTATTCAGTGTCGATAATGATCTATATGTAAAACGAACCGGAGACCGAGGCGGATGTCGAGTGACAGGGTGATTGGTCGGGAAGGGATCGAAGTACCGTGATTAACTTCCTCCTTCACTTGGTGCCCTTGAACGAGACCACGTGTAGAGAGAGAGAGAGAGAGATAGAGAGAGAGAGAGGGGGGAGAGGGAGAGAGAGAGAGAGAGAGAGAGAGAACGAGAGAGAGAGAGAGAGACGGTAAAAATCGAATATGTACGCATGTGGTTTTGTGGGAGGGTGTGTGTTTGCTACCTGTGTATAAAATACACTAAAGAGAGTGGGAATGTGAAAGAACTTAGAACGGAAAAAAAGAGAGGGGGAAAGGGGATATAGAGTGAGTAAAAACAATTCAGTAATTGTGTATGTAGTCGTGTGTGTGGTGGTGTGCGTGTGTGTGTGTGTGTGAGAGAGAGAGAGAGAGAGAGAGAGCGAGAGAGAACAAAATGGAGATAGCAGATTACACTATTAGCAGATTAGACTGAAATCTGACAGGAATATATATACACGCACACACGCACGCACACATGAAGAGAGAGAGAGAGAGAGAATAGGGCAGACAAATATGATAGGAAGTCGTGCTGAGTGAGTACTCATGCGTCAGAAAATAGAGAAATGCAGCTAGATGAAAGAATGAGTAGCGAGATGAAGAAGAATGTGAGATATGCATGAATTTAGAGAGAAAACTTAATATATCAAATTTTGTTTGGATGTGTGTACCCCATAGCATGTATAGAGTATGAATGAGAGAGAAAGAGATAGAGAGAGAGAGAGAAAGAGGGGGTTCTTACGTTAACGTGTAGCAGCTCAACACCCATGACTAAACGTGTGTCTAGAGAATAGTATCAACGAAGATCTTTGGCATTATTTTTCTTCCACAAACTTAAGTGAACGCGTCTCGGCAATAGCTAAATTAATCCCGGTTTCGAATATTTACGTGCGTATTCCCATTTATATGCAATAATTCGAGCTGAGACTTTTGCGGAACCTTTCCAAATTTAGGGACTGTAGACGACGATGCAAACATCCGATTTACGTATTTTGGAGAAGACATAACTGAGATTGAATTTTGTGTGTACGTGTACGTCAAAGAGAATGGAAGCAAGGGAGAGGGAGGGATAGAGAGAGAGAGAGAGAGAGAGAGAAGTAGAGATATGGAGGGAGGGAGAGGGATGACACGCAGTTGGAAGGGTAAAAAAGAAACTTCTAAAACTTGAGAAAGAAATCGACTGGTCATGTTAAAGGCTTGGCAGACCATCATCGATGACTAAAGAGTCTAGGGAATTAGAGAAGACGATTGGCATTTCAACATTTTACCAAATTAGATTTCTTTCGTGTCTCGTCATCGGATAATCCCTCCTCAGAGTACATACGTGGTGAATTGCCGTTTGGTCTACAACAAGTTCGTCTACCAGTCCAATTAGTCTATTCCATGATGGTGTACTCCCAGTCCGTCTATTCAATTCAATTCATTTCATTCCATTCGTCATATAAAAACATATAATTATAACATTGATATTTCAAGATTAGTAAAGAACATACAAATAACATAACGAAAGATAAACATAAAATACAAATATATATACGAATGAGGAACAGCAAGAAAGCACAATTAAGTCTTGTGTGGTGCTGGTCCCTTGCGACATAATAAAGAATGTTAACCTATAACACTTAACACCTTACACCTAACACCTAACAACTAACACTTAACATCTAACACCTGATTGCATACTACTATATTATTCACATGGTCTCATAATCAGATAATTAGACCTTATTAGACCTTATGAATGGTAGACGAAATGGGCAGTTTGAGAGCAATCCTTTATATGATTCTTGTTGAATAATGATTTTCTCCTACACAGAAAAAATATATCTCACTCTTTACGATCTGTATTAACTTTTTGAGACAGTCAATCCGCATTTTGAGGTTTGGCTTAACAACTTTCAATAGAGAATTATTAAAAATATTCCAGATGCATGAATAGATATAGCAAAACTTTCTGCACATACTGCATCCATTTCTGTTGCATGGCTATATTGCATTTGATGCAAAAAAATGAAGTATGCCCTAAAGTATTTAAATTGACAACACGTTGAAAGGTTCAAAATAACTGTTTAACAACTTTTAGACAAAACGCTCACCCGTTAATAAGTATTGTAAAACTTATTAAAGGTGGTGTAGCATGACGAGATTACGTTTCTTTACCGTGGCCTGACTCGGGGCCAAAATACGACTACGGACGGTGCGACCGCAGTATATTCACGTGCGTGCAACATACGCGAAACCGAAGCGTGAGGAGAACTTCGGTCTTTCGCGAACGCTAGCGCGCGCTGACCGTTAAATCGAGTCCATTCGTTTACGTGCAGTTGCCAAAATAAATCGTAGATGGCGTTAACCAGTATTTGCCATGCTCTACACCCCTTTTAAGGATGAACAGCATAGGTAGCATTGGGAGACAAAAATAAAGTGTTGCCAATTTTGATGAACTATGAGATCATTGCTGACCTTAAAAAATGATGTTCTAAAAGGGTTCATAATATGTTCTTTCATTGTAATGCAGGTGTTCGACGCCATACCGGAAACCTTCATCCCCAACATCAAGAACCCTTGCTTCTTTTACCGGGGAACCAGCCCGCCAGGACTCCGCTGCCTCCCGTACTTCTACCTGATTGGGATGCAGAAATGTGGGTCCACGGACCTGTGGGAGAAGATAAACGCTCACCACGAGATCCAACGGATTGAGAAAGAGCCGCACTGGTGGGCGAGGTATCGAGTGAGTAAGTTTTAGTAGGATGGTAGAAGAGAAAAGAGAGAGAGAGAGAGAGAGAAGGAGAGAGAAACAAAGAGAGAGAGAGAGAGAGAGGAAGAAAAACATAAATGTGGGCCCACTGATATATAGGAGAGGCTAAACGCCCACCATGAGATCCGCACAGGTGGGCTATAGGTATCGAGTTAGTAAATTACAGCGGAATGGTTGAATAGAGACGAAGAAAAAGACAACGTAGTGGAGAAGAAGGGGGGCCTGGGGCTACGCCCCACAAACAAAATACATTTAAAAAAAGGGGTGGGGGAGAGGTGGAACAAAAGAAGTAACGTCTATTTCTTTCTCTCCCATTTTTTCTTTAAGTTTGCTTTATTGTTTGCTTGTCACTGATTAATTGTCTGGATTTGTAAAACCTCCCGCGGCCTTATCAGAGAAACATGGATCCACCATTTGAGAGAGAGGGAGAGAGAGAGAGAGAGAGAGAGAGAGAGAAAAAAAGAGAGAGATAGATAGAGAAGGAGATCGGAATTAAGCAATAGTATATTGGAGAAAGAAAGGGACGGAGAGAGAGAGGGGGTCAAGGGAGGGGGTCGAGGGAGATTGTGAGAGAGATACAGAGAGGGGAAGAGAGATACAGAGAGGGGAAGAGAGAGAGAGAGAGGGTAGATTATTGTGGCATAAGACCACATCCATCTCATTTAATGCATTCATATGTTATCTTTTCATCATCATCTAGGGGAACTCCCAGCAGATTACGGCATCAATATGACCACGCCCTTATCATTGTCCTGGTATCTGGACGTCATGTCGTATCAGATCGTACCAAGACTGATGACAATGCCTGACACTGCTGACTGGTTGGTAGTAGGTAAGCCAACTCCCCTTTACTAAAACGATGATGATGATTACAATGATGATAATACTAACGATAATACTATAATGATAATAATAATGTTAACATTTAATAATATCATTTATATTAACTTTTTTATCAATGAGTATGTTAATTATAACAAAAATAACGATTATATTTCTTTTAATAGTAATAATAACAATAATAACAATGATAATAATAATAATAATAATAACGATTTTATTCATAAAAAATGTGTTACCACATTCAACAAATTCCAAAAATAATACCTCTTTCCCTCAGTAACATCATTGTCTTATCATATATGTTTACTTTGAATTATTTTCAATCGCAATATTAATGGCCCTTTTTTTTTTTTTTTTTTTTTCTTCTTCTAAATCTTCTAAATATTTGATATTATTGCTATGATGATGGCACACCAATTGCTGTTTTTCTTCTGTTTTCAGGCGATGGATCTACATCGACTCTATGGGATAACAAATGGCAACAAATATCTGACCAACAGATAGACGGACCTGACTACGTCATCGCTGACGTCATCAAAGAGGTTCAACCCAAGGCAAAGTTCATTGTAGTATTCCGTGACCCTACCGAAAGGTATTTGATGTATACTCTTAATAACGATAACGATAATGATATTGATAATAATAATAATAATGATAATAATGATAATAATGACAGTGATAGTAATAATAATGATAATAATAGTAATAATAATAATGATAATGATAATGATAATAGTAATAATAAAAGTATTAATCACAATAATAATAATAATAATAATAATAATAATAATAATACTACTAATGATAACGTTAATATATAATAAAATAACAATAATAATAGTAATGATAATTATTGTGATAATAATTTATTATGATAATAAATATATTCTTATACAGCGCATAATGTACAATAGGTTTCATTGCGCCTACTTTTCCTATTTTGTGTTATGGGAGGCTTGGTGGGTGCGGGTTAAGATTGTTACATTCATGTTCCGCCGTATGCGCGTCGCTTACAATCCAAAAAAAAAAAAAAAATCTTTGGAGGGGCTTGAGCCCCAAGCCTTGCCCATTTAAATTGGTACTGCCTTTTTTTTTACTATTTTCATTTATGATTAACAAAGTCCAGCTGACAGGAGTTAAACCCGATGACTACTGATTTGCTCATTATCATTGGCTTCATACAGGAAACTATCCTAGTCCCGTCGCTAATGGGTTAACATTGTTTTTTACATTAAGAACAGTCCCAAATGTAACAAAGGCATTGTGAAAATAATTGCAAAGACTTTTAAATTTGCTGACTTAATGCAATCTCGATACCCTATTGTACAGACATCATGTTCAGATAGAGTCATGGTCGAATCCAAGCTGTTTTGCCCCATATGTAACCGACCACATTTAAGATACCAGTATATCTGATGATTGTGTCAAGTATAATTACTCGCTCTACTGGTAAATGACCTTGAATCAGGTACACGTTAGGTAAAATGATATTTTCCTTTTTCAGTTTATGTCCTCAAATGCAATAGCACAATTCAGTAACACAGTAACGTATGGGATATACAGTGGACCGAGCACGTATTGCATTATGTTGTTCATGGATTTCAAAAGCTGATGCACAATTAAATGCTTAAAAGTGAAATTGCGTTTTGGCGCATCTTTAAGTACTTGCGATCGGGTTTAGGTTAATGATTAACTTTAATTAATCAGACTTACTGCACGCTAACATTAATCGATTATCTACTTTTCTTTCAATGTCTAAGCATCTATCTCCATTACTTACGCCTGTAATCAGCCTTTTCGTTCTATTTTGATACCATCCGCCGTTTCACTCTCACAGGGTGTATTCCGACTATCTGTTCTTCGGCAATGAGGGCGACAACTTTATTTCGAAGCTGCATTTCAACAGGATAGTTGAAGAAGGAATAAAGACATACCACCAGTGCATGCATAACATGACCAAACGTGCCTGTACATTTAGGCACGGGACACAATCTTCTGTAAGTACCATTTATGCAACTTCGGGGGGGGGGGGGGGTACGAGCTCCGGGGGCACTTACAGGGGGGGGGGGGGGTGCAAAGAACGCAATAGAGGGGAGTCAAACGAAAGAAAGAGTAAGAGGAGAAAGGGAAACAAACGCCCCGTATAATTATATGCAGGAGAAAATGCATGACAACAAGATTTTTTGAGGGTTTAAAATGCAAATTTTCTTAAGTTCAGTCACTTTGCTCTCTCTATAGAACAGTTAGGAAATCATTTGGGGCAGTGACGGGAGAAATTTAATTGTTTATCACTAATGATAAATACCCTACCTACTGCACAATCAAGTGGAGGATCGTAAGTTAATCCAATGACAAGGATAATAGTAATGCTGTCTGTTTGTGCTTTGCTTGATTTACTTGTAAAGCGCTTAACAAGAAATTGCTATAATTGTTGTTGTGTGGGGAATCACACACACAAAGCACATGATGGTATCCGCGCTCCAACAAAGAAACATTTTACAGTGAACCAATTTCAGCAAAATTTATCTATGCGGTCCGTTACCCCGGGCAGGGGCGTACGCAGGATTTTTTCAAGGGGGGGGGGGGGGGGGGGGTTTAAAATATTTTGCTCCCGAAAATTTGAAAATCGCGCCGGCCGAAAAGTCGCTCAGTGGGGGGGGGGGGGGGGGGGGGGTGGTAAGCGGACACTTTTTTTTTTTTTTTTGGAGGTCAAAAAAAAATCGCAACGACTCAGCCGGCCGAAAAGTCGCTCAGTGGGGGGGGGGGGGGTGGGGGGGGGGGGGTGGGGGGGGGGAAGAGGGGGGGGGGGGGGGGGGGTAAGCGGACACTTTTTTTTTTTTTTTTAGGTCTCAAAATTTCAAAATTTGACATTTTTTGCGTTGGGGAGGGGGGGTAAGGTCACCTTATTTAGGTTAGCCGTGGGTATAATTTTTTTTTTTTTTTTTTTTTTTTTTTTTTTATAATAAAAAAAAAAAAAAAAAAAAAAAGCCGAAGGGGGGGGGGGGGGGGGGGGGGGGTTTTAGCTTTTTTTAGGGGGGGGGGGGTTTACATACATTAAAATACCAAAGGGGGGGGGTTTGAACCCCCAAACCCCCCCCCCCCCCTGCGTACGCCCCTGACCCCGGGTAAGAACTATTTACCGTAGGGCGGGCATGGCGAAAATCACGAGTCCTGTTTTAACCAATCAGATTACTAGATTTATTCAATATACTAAAGAGAGGTATATAATGTCGGATATTTACGCCGTATCCAAATTTTGGCAGGAGCAGATGACGTAAATCCGTCTACAGGAAAGTTCAAATAGTTAACGAAGAGAATGATGCGAGGGACCGAACGAGTAAATACTTTCTTCATGCGACCATGTTGAAATAAATGTTCGGTTTTAGCGGGTCGTGGTTAAACAGATGGGGGAGGGGGTAGGGGCAGCTAAAGAGGAGGGGCAGCTAAAGAGGAAGGAACCTCATCTCCATTTCAACACAAATACATTGCTTGTGCGTTACAATTATAAGTCTTGTCATTTCTTTTTCGTTAGAAAATTATCATTCTTAGTTTGAAAAATAGTGTATTATTGGCTAGTACTTGATTTATTTGGACTTATATCCGATGGTTATTTCAAATTCTTCTTTTCAGCGTCTTCTTTTAGGCAACTACGCAGTCTTCCTTCGTGATTGGCTGAGAATATTCTCACGTGACCAAATCTTAGTCGTGCGATTGGAGGATTGGCAGCAACGATGTACTACCGTACTCAGAGATATATATCGCTTTTTAGAATTATGTAAGTGATAATTATATAGATGGGAAATGAGATTCCAAAATGACAATGAAAATGGCCTTTGTGATTTGTGTCATGAAACTGCAACAATCGAACATTATTTATTGGTGTGTAAGAAATATGTACGAGAGAGGAAAAGGTTGTTTTCTCGTTTGAAAATTAAAGATAAGAGTTTAAGAATTTACTGGGGAATGAAGATCATCTGCAAACTCTGTTGGCTTTCATAAAAGCTACATGTAGATACCAATCATTATAGCTAACGAGTTATAACTAACTCTCTTGGAGAGGAAGGGAAGGGAAAGTTTAGTTTAGCACTGCACAGTAACAGTTAACCCCTATTATTAATAAAATACTCGCACCCTGTTCATGGTCGACACCTAAAATTATTGCCCGCACCATCGAATAAACGGAAGCTGCACAGTACATGATACCCACTGAAGAGGAAAAGAAACAGCGCCATCTAATCATTAGTGTTGAACAAAAAAAAAAAAAACGGCACAGCCAGGCAGATATAATCTTTTTAGATTGGTCAGCCTTAAAACCCAACAACAACAACAACAAATCCATATAACGCCTTTCGGATGGTGACGTTAAAGGTCGGTCTCTATAGACGTAAATAATCATATCTGACATCACATCTGACATGCTAGCAATATACTGTTTTTTTAATTTTTTAATTTTTTTATTATGTATTTTGTATTTTGTATTTTGATTTTTTTTGTGTAAATACTGTTTTGATGTCTTGATGTAAACATAAATTCATTTTGATATATTTTTTCTCATTTGCTATATTTTTCATTATAATATATATATGCTTCTGAATGTGTTTTTTTAAATATATAATTCCTATAATTCATATAATTCCCGTTTCCATTTAGCGCCACTACGTAGGACAGAGTTAGCATTCATCTGCAGTGGAGAAAGGATACGCGTCAACACACAAATGAAGCGACACATGGGAGACATGCTGGACGAAACAAGAACGTTACTGAATAACTTCTACGCACCAATGAACGCAGAGCTCAGTAGACTCATGAACGACACGAGATTTCTGTGGAATGACGTCACTCATTGATGCTCGATGACATCACTAAATCTCACCAATGAACGCAGAGCTCATTAGACTCTTGAACGATACGATATTAATGTGGAATGACGTCACTCATTGATGCTCGATGACACGCAGAGCGTAGTAGACTCTTGAACGATACGAGATTTCTGTGGCATGACGTCACTTATTGATGCTCGATGACATCATCAAGTTACCAATGAACGCAGAGCTTAGTTAACTCTTTAACGAACATCCTTTCTGTTGAATGACGTCATTTAGTGATATTAATGACATCATAAAAATCATCCACGTAACTATCACGACTAGCGTATTTGAAGAAGGGGACAAGGGGTGATAATTTTCCCCTCTTTATATATTTTAGACCAAGAAAATGGAAAGCAGTCTCTCTGGTAGAAACAGATTGTGAATCATTGTAAGTCACACGAAGTGCAGACATAATTTATGCACAGAAAGATTTTTAAATTTCGTCCCCAAGTAAGTCATTCAACCCCCTTCGCTGTATCTCAAACTGGAGCCCTCATTTTCAAAAGTATTTAGATCTCTGTAAGTTCAAACCTTTTGCCCCTCCTGGGACCAACTTCGGCCTGGAAACGCCATTGACCGAATAATGTTTTTGTAAAGCTTTAAAGAAGTTCCCTCAAATCAAGATCTAGGAGAGTCCCCACAGCTGCGTAATAGGTCGATATGCGTGCAATCCGCCCCTCTCCAAGAAGCGTCCAGGAGTCATTGTTTTCCCTTTAGTTGCTGCAAAGTTGTGGAATAACTGCTTTATCTGTGGATCTCTTCTAGAAACCTTTGAAAGCCAACATATTTGTGAGACAGTGGAATATTGTGAGCATTGAGAATACCTCTATTGGCTCAACTGATGTTAACAAAGTTTTTTTTTTAATTATTGTCTAAGCAACCCTCATTTATCGTTATTGAGCAAAAAGCCAGTTTGTGGAAACTTTCTACGCATGGGCAGATAACGGACATTAATTTGATCCAAAATTGTAAAAGCCCATCGAGACGAATACTGGATTAGCGTTCTCGTTATTGTGTAATCATCATTAATATATTCACTGACGGCATATTTTCTGATATACAGGTGGAAATATTCTTCTCAAGAGGGCAAACAAAAAGTAGACATGAAGCATCTCCATCACTTTAGCAGTGATTATTCTAACATTCACAAATTAGTGGGACGTCTCCATGTATTAAATATCTGTGGATATTTGGTAGTCTTTTTTTTTTTTTTTTTTTTTACCAAAGCTTACTACAACTGGTTTAGAGGATCTGGGATCCGTTTCACAAAGCCTTTTTTCAATGACAAATTATACAAAAAATTGTGACAAATGTGCTGATAACCAATCAGAAGCAAGGATTTCACGAGCTTACTATCACACATTTATTATAACTGTCATTTTTGTCACTGATGACACGTTTTGTGAAATGAAGCCCTGGACTGACACGAAAGGTCAAATGGAGAAGAGCCGTGTGGAAGGATCGTTTAAAGAATGTAGGGTATATAGACGAGAGTTAACAAATAGTTTAGAGGAATAACGATAAAGAGGGCTTCAATCAACAGCTTTCCACGAGAGTCTACGTTATGGCAACTACAGAGATGATTTTATAACGTAGAGGGCGCCACACGCTGTGTCAACCTAGAGATGTCAACCCAGAGCCATCTATACATTTAAACAAAAAAATCTATACACAGAGTTTGGCCAACTTGGTTTCACTGGGTCACATTGGCGTTTATTTGTTTGTGTTGTGCTTGCCCACCAAAGCAGTAGTCGCCATAGTGTGTCCAACTCGAACCGGGTTGGCCAAACTCTGTGTATATATAGATGGCTCTGTGTCAACCCAGAGCCATCTACACACAGAGTTTGGCCAACTTGGGTTCCCTGGGTCACAGTGGCGTTTATTCTTTTTGTGTTGCGCTTGCCCACCAAAGCAGTAGTCGCCAAAGTGTGTCCAACTCGAACCGGGTTGGCCAAACTCTGTGTATAGATGGCTCTGCGTCAACCTTGGCGTCAACACAGACTCACTGGTCATGTTGATTAGGCACGTCTGAGGCGATCAGGTCTGAGTTGGTCGCGATATGGCGAATACTGCATTATACGGCATGCACACACCAAAATAATGTTCGCCATATTGTAACCTACTGAATCAAAGATGCCAAACCTTGTGTGAAGACGGCTTTATGGCAACTTATGAAAACGTATCACATATGTATGTATAAAATATAACCCAACATTGAGAACAACCTCTTGTTATAACATGTATTACAAGCACATTTTGCTGTCCAAATTGTTTCTATTTTGATTCCTTTATTTCTAGATTTCGATCTGACCCTGATAACACAGTTTCAGTATAAAGGGGTAGTTTCCTATACCTCAAGGTATTTGTTATAATATAGTTCCACAGTAGGAGGGAATTTGTGCCGTAAATATCTTGATTCAAACATTTGTTCCAAAATAAATTTAAAAAAAATCTTTTCCATGTAATTTTGTTTGAACACGAAGTTATTTCGATAAAGGCAGTGCAACATTTGACCGTATACATATTCTTGTCATTATTACTAGCAATTATTATAGCCTGAAATATGTATATATAGCGAATTACTAGGTAGGCCACGAATTGTCTGTGTCTTAGCCTGAAATATGTATATATAGCGAATTATTAGCTAGGCAACGAATATTATGTGTCTTTATTAATATTTGTATTCATTTAGTAATTATAGAATTATATTTTCAACGAAAAAGTTATCTAGTAATAAAACATTGTTTTATATCATCAATCTGAACAAAAAATTATTTGTGTGTGTATGTGTGTGCGAGGTGAACGGGTGGGGGTATAATGATAGTTTATACATAATACGCGTATATATAATTCCGTTAAATATTTGTGTCTAGAGGTTTGTATGAGTGGGTATGTAATATATATCTACGTATATATATATATATGTATGAGTGTGTGAGTGTGTGTGTGTGTGTTGGGGGAGGGGGGTTCCCTTTTGTCTTGCACCTTTATCCCGCCACTCAGTGGTAGATCCAGGGGGGGGGGGGTATCCCTCATCCCTTTTGGTCCCGCCAAACAAAAATGGGAGAGAGGGTGGCGGAATTAAAAAGGAAAAATGAAAGAGAAAAGAAAGTATAAGGAAAGAACACAAAAGAAGAAGAGAGAGAAAAAGGAAAATAATATAATATCACCCCACTGCAAGTGATGCGTAATGTCTAAATAAAAAAATGGTTCCAACTTTAAAGCAAACAGTGTACATTTTCTGTATCTGCAATTTGCTAAATAATTAGATTGCTTTGCTTTGTCACACAAAGACAACATCAGTAGCTGACGCAGCCCTACGTCAGGCTCCCGTTTCACAAAACTTGTCATCAGTGACAAATGACAGTCTTTGTTATAAGCTACTGAAATCCTTGGTTCTGATTGGTTATCAGTGTCACTGATTGTTGTCATTTGTCATTGAAAAAAGGCTTTGTGAAACAGGTCCCAGGAAAGTGACGCATTGTACAGTGTCATGTGTATACTGGGCCTTGCTTGGGTGCAGACCTTGATTCATGCCTTCTGTATCCGGGGGGCCGTTTCACGAAACCGTCATAAATCTAACTTCTTAGACATCCCATTGAAACGTGTGTTAATATAGAATTAAACACGCGTTTCTATGGGATGTACACGAACTTAGACTTACGACGGTTTCGAGAAACTGGCTCCTGATGATCAGCGCAGGCATTCGAGCGATCAGAAATAACGCCTTTACAGAATATGCTCCAATTTCATAGTCGTGTCTTCAAATATTTACTCATCTTTCTCAAGATCTATCACTTCCTCACTTTTTTTCCCCTACAAACAGTCTGGAGATGTTTGACTAAATACTATATACAAACAACCATTATAATCATGGCCCCGGTTTCACGGCATTTATGAATAAAAGATTGTAGTAATTGTTATAAGCCACTGGAATTGCGGCAAATGATTGGCTGTGATAGAATTTGTTATAGGTTTGGTGGAGTAGTGCCCTCTGATAGGTCATTAATTTTCGTTACCAATTCCGGCGGAGAGGACTTACAGCCGTTGGTCACTGATTGCTAACTTACCATCATGTGCTTGCTTTCTTCGCAGTATAATAACAAAACAAAACAAAATCATAAAACCATTTAAGAAGGTTAGCTGTTGGTATGGACACAAACTCACACACTCGCATCTATTTACATACGCCGAATCATTATCGACTAATGCACCAGTTGCTGTTAGTCCGGCCTTTTTATTCCACTGGCAAATGGTTTTTAGTCGACGGAATTGCTTTTGGGCCAACGATACACAGACCACCATTAGTTGAGGACTAGCTTCAAAACGGAAGGAAATTTTGATGGAAAATAAAACGTCGAAAAGGCAAGCTACACCACGGACTATAACATGGTAAGTGTTCAGAACTACATCTGGTGTTGTGGTCTAGTGGTTGAGTCTCTGGACTACAAATCACAAGTTACGGGGTTCAAATCCACATTAAAGGTGATCAAAACGATAAAAAGGCACGCTATATACACCCAGAACTATAAACCGTTAGGTACTCAATTATATTTGATGTATAGGTGTTGTGGTCTAGTAGATAATTCTCCGGACTATTACAGATCACAAGGTACGGGGTTCGAACCCACATTAAAGGAGATTAATAAATATGAAAAGACACGCTATATGCACCCAGAACTATACCATTTTAGGTACTCACAATTAGTACTGGTGTTGTGGTCTAGTGGTTGAGTCTCCGGACTACAAATCACAAGGTACGGGGTTCGAGCCCACATTAAAGGAGATTAACACGATTACAAGGCAGGCAATATGCAGCCAGAACTATGCAGTTCTAGCTACTCAGAATTACAACTGATGTTTTGGTCTAGTGGTTAAGTCTCCGGACTCCATATCACAAGGTACGGGGTTTGAATCCACAATACAGGAGATTGAGAGCAAAACGATGAAAAGGCACGCTATATGCAGCCAGATCTTCAAAACTTTAGGTACTCAGAATTAGAACTGGTTTTGTGTGGTGTAGATGAGTCTCCGGATTGGACGAGACTTTTCTAAATCTTCTTTCATTACTTTTATTATTGTGGTAATGATTGTTTTTTCTTCTTGTTGATGTTGTTGTTGTTATTGATAAACATAATATTATAGCTTTACCCTGTTCCCTAACCTTCTGTTAAACATTAAAAGGTTACATGAAAACTACATGCTATCGGAGGGGGTGTGCATCCCAAGAAGTGCCCTCTATGTTCACTATCTGGATTTCTGCTGTCGTTCGGTAATTGTTCCAATCAACGCAGCAAGCTTTGGCAAGGTAAGTTGTAATTAAAAAAAATGACAGTCACGGTCTTAAAGGGGGTGTAGCATGTCTAGCCTACCAGTCTTTCCCGTGGCCTGACTCGGCCAATCGGGTATGACTACGGACGACGCGACCGCAGCAATCACGGGCGTGTGACATACGCGAAACCGAAGCGTGAGGAGAACTTATAACGTTAGGACTTCGGTACTCGAGTCACCCGATATAAACAGATCGTATCAATCCCCGATTAAATTATTGTTATTAATAATATCATCATCATCTTCAACATAAATTATCTTATTTTGTTCAGGTGTTTGGTAATTAAACAAAAATCGAATTATGCTAGTTCTTGTGCATTATGGAAAACTTTGCGTAATTATTAAATCTTACTGATTTGTTCAAACTGATTATCAACCATGCCCTTCACTTGTAAACATGTATATTGTTTTATTTGAATTTTAGAAATGAACGTAAATGAACTGAAATGTAATTATTATCTTTATTATAATTATTATTATTGTTTTTATTATAATCATTACTGTTATCACTATCATGATTATCATTCTTATTGTTATCATTATTTTTTGAAAATTATTACAATTATTTAACTATTATTGTTAATGTTATCAGTATTATTATTATTATTGCTATTTTATTATTATCGTCGTTATTATTAATGCTGTTGTTGTTGTTCCTGTGTAGGTAATCCGACAACAGTTTCCACAAATCACCACCAGACGGCTTGGCACACGGGGACAATCAAAGTAAGAAGAGTTTGGGATAGTGACGTAGGTACAGGGATAGCCGGGAAGAATGTGAAAATATCCCCCTTCTCCTTTCCCTTTCTTTCTTTTATTGCCTTTCATTTCCAATTTTTTTGATCAACACTTGGTTGAGGCCGGACAACTTCCCAGTACCCTTTTTAAAATAAAATTAAATTTCTTATGAAATAACTTATTGCTCTAATGACGGTTGAGTAAATTATGATATTCTAAATTCTTTAAAAGTCGACCAAATACCTTTCTTTCTCTATCTCTCTCTCTCTCTCTTTCTCTTTCATATCCATTTATTTTCCTAGTCACTCTCTCTCCTATAGCTCTCTTTCCCTCAGCCTCTCTGCCCTTGCCCACCTCTCTGTCTCTCTCCCTCTCCCCCTACCCTTTTACTTACATTGCTGACACCTCATTCATTTTTAGGGAAATACCAAGTATGAATATGTTTCCCCTTCGTCCTTCTTTTCGATTCGTATCTTTGACATTCTTTCTACCGTTTCACATTTAAGATACCATTATTATGGAATAACGGTACGGGAATCCTCTATGTACTACGAATCAACCCTGTCGAAAAAGGAGAAATCTGGGTAAGTTCCGCTGGTATCACCTCAAAGTGACTTTTGTATATGCATGATTTTGTCGTAATAAGGGAAATGTGATGGGGGGGGGGGGGGGGGCGTACGTTTTGAAGATCGCGAAATTGGCAAAACATAATTCATCGTCTTTTCTTTAGGTTTTTCTCCTTTTTATTTAAAGAGCATTAACTTTCATGTAGAAGGAGTATTATTTTACATGTTTGCAAATGTTAAAGGCACACTGTCCTAGTACTTGTAGCTACTTGCTCCCTCTATATAGAAAACCTCCCAAATCGGTGCCTGTTGGTCCCCCGTGATCCTCTTTTTCTTATGTTAAATGAGAGCTGAGTTAATGAGATAGCCACCTGTTACAGTGACCTTGCTGGCTCGCTGTGTGGTCTAATCCCTTCTGGCTGCAGTAGTAACGCCTACCTTTAAAGTAGCTCTTTTCTACGAATATTTGATATATACTTCTAAGTAGCCTATACTATTCACGAACTTAACTGTCTTTAAAAAAAAGGTTAAAAACTCACAATAATGCATTTCCTTTATCGAGATTATCGTGAGTAAACAAACTATTTGCTAAAAATCTTTTTTTTATATCATTAGATGGACTGAGGTCTACAGAGGTCTTTCGTTCAAATTCGATTTAACAAATAGGTTAAAGGTAAAGACCAGTATTGGCAACGCCCCAATTTTAAAAAAATGAAATGGAAGCTCTCATTACCAATCATGTGAAAGAATATGTTTTGACTAATACATGATGATAAAAAATTTGCCGGGAAACCGCCTACTAATTCATATATTTGGTAAATTTATTTCTCTCATGGTCTGGTGAGAGAGATAGGGTAGTCCCATATACATCTTTCTGTGTATAGTGCTTGTAACTTTACGAAGAATGAGCCAAATTTCTTATCATTTTGATGATTCCAGAACCTTGCAGATGCTAGATGCTTGATGATCGACCTTTTCTGATCGATTCCACAACGTTTCTTTCACAATGCAATCGCATGACCATTACTGGTCTTTACCTTTAATGCTTGTTCAATCATGGCAAGATAAACCCTCGTAAAATAGCCAACCCGGTTTTTACGTGTTAACGATTGGCCAAACTGTGTAAAACAAAGGACTTGCGCGTTTCTGATGAGCTTTTTAATTGTTATAAGATACAGAAATGCAAAGCGTATTAGACTTTACGTCATCTAAACAAAACTGCCGCGGTTTTGCCGCTTCAAATCTGAACGGGCCTTATTTTGTTTGAATTCTACGTCTTTTTCTCTGTTAAAGGTACTTTGTCCCATTTGCAGGCCAAAATAATGAAAAGGTTAAATTCCAACGGCATTTGAAAGATAATACTAATTTAGAACTTCCCTAAAAAGGGGGGTTTGAAAATATCTTTAAGTGAGAAAATATCGACTATTAGTTGTCGAATCGACTTAAGAGCTATAGAGCTATATAGAGAGATAGGACATACATGACATATTCATAATTCCTGCAAAGTTCTACAGAATTTGAAGTTGGCTGCAAAAGGGACATAGTATCTTTAAACGTGGTTGTACACACGAATTTGGGTATTAGACCGGTGGGTTGTATTAGACGTGAAAAGGACAATAGAATTAACATGTTTCTGTCGTAACCGTGGAGATGATATAGGCTTTAATACTTGACCTGCCATTGTCTGCATTCCCGGGGTTTGTTCCCACCGTCACCCGGGAAACGACAACAAAAGACCATATCAAATATTTTTCTTGTCAATGTAAACAGACCATGTAGTCATGGAGGGCTCTTCAAATATTTGATGATTTTAGCAAACGCGATTAAATATGATTGCTTTCTTTGATGAAGTAGTTTAATATTTGCATAGATCGAAACACGAGGAAGATGAGATACTAGAATAATAGACCGTTCTTACATATTGTGATAAAATGATGTACTAATTTGTGCAGATTTCACAAAAGTGGGGATGTTACAGAACACCTTTTCTATATCAAGAAAATGATCACTATAAAAGGAAATCGCTCTTTGAATGGGCCTTAATGAAGTAGTTCAATATTTGCGTCTCTCATCGAAACACGAAGAAGATGGTATACTAGGATAATAGACTCTTGTTATATATTGTGATAAAATGATGTACTGATCTGTGCTAATTTCGTAAAAATGGGGATGCTACAGAACACCTTTTCTACATCAAGAAAATGATCACTATTAAAGGAAATCGCTCTTTGAATGGGACTTGATGCAGTAGATCAATATTTGCGTCTCTCGTCGTAACACGAGGAAGGTGGAATAGTAAAATGATAGACCCTTGATAAAATGATATACTGATCTGTGCTAATGTCACTCTTTGAATGGGCCTTGATGAAGTAGTTCAATATGTGCGTCTCTCATCGTAACACAAGAAAGATCTGTTACTAGACCCTTCTTATTTATAGTTACTGTGATGAATGATGAAATAATGATCTGTGCAGATTTCGCAACAAAGGGAATGTCAAAGAACACCTTTTTTACATCAAGAAAATTATGGCTATGAAAAAAAAAACACTCTTTGAATGGGCCTTGATGAAGTAGTTCAATATTTGCGTCTCTCATAGAAACACGAGGAAGATGAGATACTAGAATGATAGACTTTTCTTACATATTGTGACAAAATAATGTACTGATCTGTGCTAATTTCGTGAAAATGGGGATGTCACAGAACACCATTTTCTACATCAAGAAAACGATCTCTATTAAAGGAAATCGCTCTGCCTCTCTGAATGGGCCTTAATGAAGTAGTTCAATATTTGCGTCTCTTATCGAAACACGAAGAAGATGGTATACTAGAATAATAGACTCTTCTTACATATTATGATAAAATGATGTAGTGATCTGTGTAGATTTTGCAAAAATTGGTATGTCAAAGAACAATTTTTCTATCTAGAAACCAAATGATCACTAAAAAAAAAGAAATCGCTCTTTGAATGGGTCTTGATGAAGTAGTTCAATAATTGCGTCTCTCATGGAAACACGAGGAAGATGAATTGCTAGAATAATAGACCCTTCTTACATATTGTGATAAAATGATGTACTGATCTGTGCTAATTTCGTGAAAATGAAGATGTTTAAGAACACCTTTTCCATATCAAGAAAATGATCACTATTAAAGGAAATCACTCTTTGAATGGGCCTTGATGAAGTAGTTCAATATGTGCGTCTCTCATCGTAACACAAGAAAGATCTGATACTAGACCCTTCTTATTTATAGTTATTGTGATAAATGATGAAATACTGATCTGTGCAGATTTCGCAACAAAGGGGAATGTCAAAGAACACCTTTTTTACATCAAGAAAATTATGGCTATGAAAAAAAAACCACTCTTTGAATGGGCCTTGATGAAGTAGTTCAATATTTGCGTCTCTCATAGAAACACGAGGAAGATGGGATACTAGAATGATAGACTTTTCTTACATATTGTGACAAAATAATGTACTGATCTGTGCTAATTTCGTGAAAATGGGGATGTCATAGAACACCATTTTCTACATCAAGAAAACGATCTCTATTAAAGGAAATCGCTCTGCCTCTCTGAATGGGCCTTGATGAAGTAGTTCAATATTTGCGTCTCTTATCGAAACACGAAGAAGATGGTATACTAGAATAATAGACTCTTCTTACATATTATGATAAAATGATGTAGTGATCTGTGTAGATTTTGCAAAAATTGGTATGTCAAAGAACAATTTTTCTATCTAGAAACCAAATGATCACTAAAAAAAAAGAAATCGCTCTTTGAATAGGTCTTGATGAAGTAGTTCAATAATTGCGTCTCTCATGGAAACACGAGGAAGATGAATTGCTAGAATAATAGACCCTTCTTACATATTGTGATAAAATGATGTACTGATCTGTGCTAATTTCGTGAAAATGAAGATGTTTAAGAACACCTTTTCCATATCAAGAAAATGATCACTATTAAAGGAAATCACTCTTTGAATGGGCCTTGATGAAGTAGTTCAATATGTGCGTCTCTCATCGTAACACAAGAAAGATCTGATACTAGACCCTTCTTATTTATAGTTATTGTGATAAATGATGAAATACTGATCTGTGCAGATTTCGCAACAAAGGGGAATGTCATAGAACACCTTTTTTACATCAAGAAAATTATGACTATGAAAAAAGACCACTTTTTGAATGGGCCTTAAGTAGTTCAACATTTGCGTCTCTCTTTGAAACACGAGGAAGATGGAACAATAGACCCTTCATACATATTGTGATCAAATTGTGTACTGAACTTTTCTAATTTCGAAAAAAATTGGTATGCCAAAGAACACCTTTTCAATATCAAAAGAGCTTTACGATATTTTTCGTAATAAGTGTATGTATTTCATGTTTTTTTTTTACATTATGTATTTTGTTTAGCGCTTTGGTACTTTTTGTTTTAGCGCTCCTAGGTAATGGACATCATGGTTGTTAATATTATTATAATAACTATTATTATAAATATTATCATTATTTAAAAAGAAAACCATTGTTTCGGTGTAGGCACTTCAAATGGCAAATAAATAACGTTATTAATGTTTACTGTTGCTAGATGCAACACAATAACGTTTGCACAATCAATCGTCAGCTGAATAAAAACAAATCCTGGCCCTTTTTAAAGAGAATGCTGAGCTCTGGTGAAGACGAAATATAATTTAAGATCTTTCTCATTCTTTTTTTGCCAGAGTGGAAGAATGATATTGTAAAATGTTTTCCTGTGAAATAAACGAATTTCTCTTGAATTGCCATGTATGCCTGATGGTTTATTAAACCATAAATTTGGGCATTACACACAACAAAATATTTGTTTCATCAACTACATATTTGTCTATTTATTGATTTCTAAGCATACTTTGTTCATGATTTATTGTAAATCAGCATCTGAGGAACTAACACTTCAACAAGCTCTGCTTCAAATTAGTTCCTCTTTTCTCGTGCTATTTCCATTATATTTACCGTTTCATTGCATAATTGTTGTGATATAATTATTCTTGTATTATGTTTTGCATGAGAAAAAAAAAATCATTTGAATTCAACTGAACAGCCCCGTACAGGAACCAATAAAGAAAGAACCAAGCCGAAATACCATGGTGTATTCGCATCGGACGAAGCTGGGCTGTCTCCTGCCGGAGTTCCCCGAGGCGGAAGGTCTGAGCTTTCCCATAGATGTCAGCAAAGATTTAGTAAGAAAAATACAATGTTAAAAAAGAAGCTTGAGTCCTGAAAACAGTGAAAAAATTATATATGATAAAGTAAATTTCTTATCATTTTTTCGAATCCAAAATCTAACAGTATACGTACACTATAACCCTTGTTAATACTACATATCTTTCCCAATTGTTTTCTGACAGTTTCCTAAATTCGCAATCTTATGGCCTTGACCATCTTCAACATGATACCGTCATTTATTCATATATTTTACATTTTTTTAATGGTAAGCCTGTAATTTCCTTGTCACTATTAACACACATGGCTCATATTCAATTAAAGCAAGCCAGTAGGCTATGAAAATACTACCCTGCTTTTAAATAAAATGTAATAAATGAATAAATATTTGTTTTCTTGATACATCTTCTCTGTGATAAAAAAGTTGTTAAGGCTGAAATGACTTTTTCACGTTCTGACATTAGTTATAAGGCGAGTCCCCCTTCCCCTCCCATTCCCACTCTCTCCCTCTCCCTCCCTCTCCCTCCTTCTCTCTCTCTCTCTCTCTCTTCGCCCCCCTCTCTTTATCTCTCCCTTTATCTTTCTCCCTTTCACTCTCTCCCTCTCTCTCTTCCTCTCATCAATCCCATTCAGGTAGCGACATTCTTAGTCATGTATCGCACACACTGCCAGCGGATCTTAGATACGGTTATCCGGGCAAACTTTGATGAAGTTCAACACTATTTGCTTCATTTCTGGCACGGAATGCCTGCACATGTTCAACCGATACTTGGTTCTGATCGGGTAGCTCGGTTAATTGGAATATGCGATTCTCTTCTTTACAAGGTAAAAGCACATGTTTTGTTTTATTCATCTAACATTCAGGTTCCCCCTTCTAATACCTTCGACTGTTTTGCTAAAATAGAAAATATTATTTCGTCTCTATTTGCTTTCTTGAACGAATCGTTGAGATGTGATCCGGTTAACCGCTGTATTTTGTGTACCTTTAAAATGGATGGAAACTGCGTGCAACAAAGGTCTTAGGCCTATTGATTTACGCATTTATTTTGTGACGGTTTACCGCGCCAAATTTGAACGACTTAACTCATCTCCTGCTATAAGGATGCATGTACGCTACAGTTTAAGTGCTTTGTACATGCGAGCGAGCCATTGCTTCACTGCCTTGTGCATGCTTGCATGCATTCGTAATAGCAGTTATTGTTCATGCTCATTGAAATGTGCTGTGTGTTTCGAACGCGCTATTCATAGTACCATCGCGTTAATCAGATTATCTCAAAATAAACTTGGGACGGGGGTATTTGTGGCTTGGCACTATGGGGATTAGCCCTGTGGCATGATAAGAGTTAAAGGTACTATGTACTAGGGCCCCCCAAAATGAAAATTAAATTCCAATGGCATTTGAAAAACATATACTACTTTAGGACCTCCCTCAAAACGAAAGGGCTTGAAAATGGCTTTTAGTGGGAACTAACGACCATTAGTTGTCGAATCGACTTAGGTGATTGCAGTCACCCAAGTAATAGTCTGATTTTCATACCCTTTTACCGAATGGTCGTACGTTTTTTTGGTGCTGCGCAAAGATGCAATCAGTTTAATTTTGACCATTACAAGTAGTGGGTAATTGATGTAAATGCTAATGTACCTTTATAGCTCATTTTATGTATGTTATCACCAAAGGAGAAAAAACATGTCAGTCAGTCACTTAATAGAGTCTGACAGTGAAGTCCAGAAGGTAAACGGTTTTTCTTGCATAATTTGAATACTAAGACACTGGTAATCTTTACATTTCACAGGTAGGACATACATGACATATTCATAATTCCTGTAAAGTTCTACAGAGTTTGGCTGCAAAAGGGACATAGTATCTTATTTTTATGGTGTTTACAGGCAGTATCCACAGTGTTAATGCCTGGTCTTCTACAACCACTGCCAGAGAGCCTCAGCCATGTGATACGATGGTTTTCAAAAGAACTCCAGACTTGGCTGAAGAGGGCGCTGCATGGTTTACCGCCCTGCCTCCAAATCGCCAAACTAGAAGGTAAACAAATCATTTTAGTTTTTACTTCGAAATAATTAGGGCAGCTTTTCACGAAACAGCCCAGTAGGACGCGTGTATTAAAGCTTATTTATTTTTTATAAGCACTTGACTTGAAATCCAAAGGTCGTGGGTTCGATCCCCGACACGGCACTAATGTCCTTTGGCAAGGCATTCATCTCATACCCAGGAGAGAAATGAGGTCCTGGTAGGATGACGAAAACCTTTGTGATAGACATTGCCATATGCCCTTACGGTGACCATATGGTAGGAATATTCCGCAGGGAGTGGAGATGGTGCGAAAAGTGCGTGAAAGAATCCGATGACCGGGGTAATAAAATCAGTAAAGCGCTAAGATACGGCATTTCATATTAAGCGCTATATAAATCCAGATTATTATTTGTTTGTCTCTTTCCATATGTATAGCCTCATAATGCGGAGAAACTAAATTTCGTGAATTACCAATTACTAATGTGTGTACAGGTCCCCCAGCAGCAAAACTTTGGCCCACCACAAGATTAATTCAGCTTGATTTCAAATTCATCGTATTTTTATTACACCATCCATGTTATAACGAGTGTTTTGTGAAGAATACACCATTGTTTATGCGTAGGCATAATGTATCAAAGTCTGATATTCATTCTTTTTAAAAACAAATCTTCAGAGTCGGAAGGGTAACTTGTAAAACATGTAGCTTTAGAGATCTAAAAAATCATGCAAAAAGTAAATATGCCAATTTAAAATTGCAATGATTGTGTACAGAATCAAGAGATTGAAATACAAAATAGGAAAGGAATTTTATTTTACTTTAATTTCAGTTTATTGATTCACATGTTCACATTTTACAATAGTTACACAAAATGAATTGTCCGAAACAGACATAATTTCTTAAGGTAAGGACTAATGAGTATGGCATATATACATTTTATTTGCATGCGGAATATTGAAAAGACTGAACAAAAAGAAATAGCAAAAAGGGATGGGCGTACGGTGAAAGCTACGCTTTTCAGTTATTATGCCCCAAATGACTTATTTTGTAACAGTCTTTTGAAGATAGTGGGAACGAACAATATATGATTACAGTAAATTGTGTAATATAGATATTACTTGTGAACGTGCTTCTTTAATTTAATTTAGTTTAAAGGGATAGTTGAGTTCTGTTTTCAGATCGCAAATGCCTTCAAAGTGCATGGTTATTGCTCTTATTCATATCTACGACACTTCTAGTGCCCTTTTAGGACCTAAAATGGCTAAGACGGTAATTTTAGACCCTAAATTAGGTGAAATTTAGCCAATACGATCATACCAATTCAGCTCCACTTTCCCCAAAGTACGGCGACCGTTGATTAATTAATTAATTAATAATAACAATACATGGGCCGGCTGATTGTGCGTGATACAATGTAAAAAGCGCTATTTTGTTTTTTCAACGCCTGGTTCAAATTATCTAATATTTGTGGTGGTACACAAGTATTAGAAATCATTATATTTATGGATATTTCAGCCGTCTCTGAATCAATTTTGATCAAACAAAGATGAATTTGTCATTTAAATTGTATGTTCTTCAAATTTGACAGTCAGTTTTTCATTATCTCACAATTTTTTTTTTCGTAGCGCCCTCTGCAACAGAACTCAACTATCCCTTTAAGTTATCCTGCTGATATAAATTATGCAAGGTGCAGATTGTTTCAATTTATTAACAATCGTTGTTATTGAAAACAAAGGAAGTAATAGTATTTTACAATCGTATAGATGCTAGAAAAGAAGATCAAAAAGTAGAAAATAGGAAAAGCCCAGGTCATGTTTTATTATTTACAATTCTGGGCTAAAACTTCATATTATTCATGATGGAATACGTGACACGCAATGTCGAAAGATATTAACGAACACGTTTACCATGACGTCTGTTAGGGGTCACGGATCAATGCCATTGTGTCTCTAAACAGACGATGTACATAATTGCGAAATTGGTATAGGCCTATATAATTAAGAAACAATATATGTGACTAATGTGTAAGAAACATCAGGAAGAAAACAAGCAAGTTTTATCTGAACTCTACTTTATAGTATAGTATGAAATAATCCGGAATAATCAGTTTGGTTAGAAAAATATTCTTTGAATCTACTCGAACCTATGCAGAGTGAATATCAAATCAAAAGATAACAACATCACTTTGAAATGCCTTTTAATATTTCGACTGAAATCACACGAGAAAATTTCTAAAGTTCGTTAACTTACATTAAAACTTAAATGATTTTAATTCTATTAATATTAAAGTAATACCAGGTAACTTTTCTTTCTTTTAAATTACAACGACTGATACTCAAATTCATGATAACAATTTGTATAGAACAAAAAAGGATAGTAAGAAAGGGCTCAATGGAAATACATATTAATTATAAAAATGGCTTCCACAATTTCAATTGAAGTTAAATTTTCTAGATAGCATTCATGGTTTTAAATTAGCATTACTTGAAAGAACTACCAATGGTTTAGATTTGAAAAATAAAGTACTAGATTACACTAAAACTTCGGGGGTGGGGGGGGGGGGGAAGTAGGTCAATTAAAAAATTAAAAACCTTAAAGAGATTTAGTTATTTATTACTCAAAATTTGCTACGGAACACAAAATGTAAGAGAATATTATGGGAACACTTTAAATTAAATTTGCTTTCTCGACAATAACTAGTGGAGACAAAATTGGAAATGACAATTTTTATAATTAGCAAAATATTTTGATCAATGAATGATTAATATTAGGCAAAAAGACCAGGTTTTCAATAATCGGACGCTATATATGAGGAAACTCTTTTATCCGTAAGCGCTCTTTTCTGCATTTGGTTACCACTATTTAGTCATCATCGTTTTAGAGATATATTTATTTACATATTTATTTGAATGAAAATAGAATTGAATATCAGATCACTTGCACTCACAGAATATGATCGCAAAAACACCTGAGAAGCCACCCAAAAGCGGAATTTTAATGAACTATTACTTAGGCTTATTATTGTAATAATGTTCGGATTACGATATAGGTCATAGTCATGGTCTTTTATTCCAAAAGGTTGTGGGCAAGGCTGTTGGAATTGCCTTCAGTTGTATTTTCGAAAGTCTCGAAGAAAAACAAAATAGATAAACAGAGTAATTTCTCCTAGCCTGGGAAACAGAAATATGGTGACATTAAGTTTCACTGCGTGGTTGATGTATTTTCATTTTTACCACCACCACCACCACCACAACCACCACCACCACCACCACCACCACCACCACCACCACCATCATCACCGTCAACATCATCAACGTAAACACCAACATCACCAGCATCACCAACATCATCAACGTAAAAACCAACATCACCATCATCACCAACATCATCAACGTAAACACCAACATCACCAACATCATCAACGTAAACACCAACATCACCAGCATCACCAACATCATCAACGTAAACACCAACATCACCAGCATCACCAACATCATTAACGTAAACACCAACATCACCAGCATCACCAACATCATCAACGTAAACACCAACATCACCAGCATCACCAACATCATTAACGTAAACACCAACATCACCAGCACAAGCATCACCAACATCATCAACGTAAACACCAACATCACCAGCATCACCAACATCATCAACGTAAACACCAACATCACCAGCATCACCAACATCATTAACACCGTCATCACTAAGTCTTGAAAGTCCCAAAGGAAAGAAAGACAATAAGTAATTTCTCGTAGCCTGGCACACAACAAATATATGTGAGACTAAGTTGTTGGCTTTTCCCCATTTTACCACCACCAACATTACCAACATCATCGACACCATACCATCATCACTACTTTCGTTATCAGAAATCTGGCAATTTCTAGTAGTCTGGGGCACAAAAATGAGGTGAGATAAAGGTCCAGTATGTGGTTGCTGTATTGCTATTCGGTACATCACCACCACCACCACCATCACCACCATAATCATCATCATCACCACTGCTATCCCCATCATCTAATTCAACACCATCAAAATCCTTAACACCGTCATCGCTACTTCAATTATCAAAAATCTTTCAATTTCTAGTAGCCTGGGATACACAAATGAGGGGGGGGGGGGGAGTCCAGTATGTGGTTGCTGTATTGCAATTCCGTACACCACCACCACCACCACCCCAAGATCACCATCATCATCACCACCACCACCATCAACACCAACATTTCCACCATCATCCTCATCACCAACATCATCACCACTACCACCATCAAAACCATCACTGAAATCACCATCACCACCACCATTATCAACACCACCACCATCACCACCGCCATGCCCATCATCATCACCACCACCACCATCACCACCGCTATGCCCATCATCATCACCAGCACCACCATCACAACCGCTATGCACATCATCATCACCAGCACCACCATCACAACCGCTATGCCCATCATCATCACCACCACCACCATCACCACCGCTATGCCCATCATCATTACAACCACCACCATCACCCCCGCTATGCCCATCATCATCACGACCACCACCATCACCACCGCTATGCCCATCACCATCACCACCACCACTATCACAACCAATATATCCACCACCACCATCCTACTCATCATCAACATCGATCACCACCACCATCACCATCAACACCATCTCTGAAATCACAATCACCATTATCAACACCAAGGTCATCAACACCATCATCACTACTTCCATGATCAGAAATCTTGCAAAATCTAGTAGTCTGGGATACAAAACTGAGGAGAGAAAAAAAGTTCTAGTATGTGGTTGCTGTATTGCTCTTTTGACCACAACCACCTTAACAACAATCTCCACAATCACCATCATCAACAGCAACATCTCAACCACCATCCTACTCATCACCAACATCATCACAACCACCACCATCAACACCATCATTGAAATCACCATCACCACCACCATTACCAACACAAACATCATCAACGCCATCATCACTACTTCCATGATCAGAAATATTGGCATGTCTAGAAGTCTGGGGCACAAAACTGAGGTGAGAAAAAGGTCCAGTATGTGGATGATTTAATGCTCTTTTGACCACCACCACCTACACCACCACCACCACCACCACCACCACCACCACCACCATCTTCATCACTACTACCATAGCCATAACCATTAGGTGCGTTGGAGATTCCGAAGTACATAAGTCTGCTTTGATTCGCACTTCTGGGCCAGTCGATTGATATGGATCTTGGGGGCTGTCCGTCAGGCTGAAACGTGATTTCTTCTGAGTCGTGACGTAGATCACGCAGAGTGATGACGACAGATAAGGGTTCTCCCATACTGATAATATCACTATCCCAAGTGAGCACACCTTCTCTCCCGCGTCCTTCTAGGGTGTCATTCGCGTAGAAATGTAAACTGACCATGCGACTTTGGCCTGCGTCGATAACTGAAAAATTATTCATTATCAAAGGTAACACAAATTATACCGACCTGCTGTGCAACAGTGTTCTTCAATATTACTAGAAGATTTCTGGCTAAATACATCACCGACTTACTTGATGGTCGTATGCCCACAGCTATACAATTTTCCACACAACTGTGCCAGGAGTGTCATTTTTGACAAACATGGCGCATTATAAATGTTCACTATTATTATTATTATTATTAACCCCAGTCTCGGTTAACTCATATCCTGCCATAAGGCTGCATGCACGCTACCGTTATAATAGTGCTTTGTACACGCGAGCGCGCTATCGATTGGCTGCTTTATTCACGCGAGCGAGCTACCACTTCGGTGCTTCATGCTTGTTTGCTCGCATTCGTAATTGCAGTGTTTGATCATGACCATTGTACTGTGCTGAGTGCTTCCCACGCGCTATAGATCGCATCATCAGATTATCAGACTATCTCAAAATAAACTTGGCACTGGGGGGGGGGGGGGGTTTGTGGCTTGGCACAATGGGGATTAGCCCTGTGGCTCTGGGCTGAATTAATTATGGCACGATAAGAGTTAAATATGCGATTTATTTACAATTTCCTTACCGAATATACGACAGCGGTATGCGATCCTGGGGGCTCGGTGCACGAATGGCCTACTGCAGGCAATTAGACTCGCAACACCGGTAGTTTGGATTGTGACATTCAGTTTTAGGTTTCCAGACAGGCGAGGCGGGTATAAAAGGATAGTATGCGGATCATCGATGTCGCTCGTCGGAGTGGTGAATTTCAAAGGGGGAGCATCTGGATAGCATAATAATGATAATGATAAATATCGATAATTTAAAGGCAGGCTCTACTACTTCAGCTAGAAGGGATTAGAGCACTCAGCGAGCCAGCGAGGTCACTGTGACAGGTGGCTATCTCATTAACTCAGCTCCCATTTAACATAAGAAAAAGAGGATCATGGGGGACCAACAGGCACCGATTGGGGAAGTTTTCTATATAGAGGGAGCAAGTAGCTACAAGTACAGTGTGCCTTTAAGAGCGCTTAAAGCCCCTCTGCACTATAGTTTGGCATGGAGGGATTAGACCTCCCTACAAGGTCACTGGCAAATGGTTATTTCATCAAATCAGCTCTCAATTAACATAAGGAAAAAGGCATCATGGGGGATCAACGGGTACCGCTTAAGCACTGTTGGCTATATAGAGGGCGCAAGTAGCTATACGTGGTGCAGTGGGGCTTTAAAGCAAAAGAGGACCATAGCGCTTACAAAATCAAAGAATGTGAATAGAATGATAGAAATTACATAAAAAAACACTCATAAAATAGGTAAATCACATTACAGTACTGTGGGAAGAAGTATGTGTTAACTCAGTGTCTACTTGAACCGTGTGATACCTGTATTAAACCCACAGGGAATATTAATATTCAGTTGTCAACGGGTTAAGAGATAATAATAATAATAATAATAATAATAATAATAATAATATTAATAATAATAATAATAATAATAATAATAATAATAATAATAATAATAATAATAATAATAATAATAATGTGTCTTGTTTACCCAGGGTAGCCTCATCAGTATTCATACTGTTCTCACTGAGGGCCCTGCAATCATATAATTACCCGGTCATCGGATTCAGGCTTATCCGCACACAATGTATGCACATTCTCCACTCCCTGGGGAGCATTCCAGCCAGTGCATCATTTTACAAGCGCACACTTGCTAATCCAAGCACATTAGTTTTCGCATTCTATCGTTAGAAAGAGGAACGACAGGTTTTAATTCACTGATCGAAAATGGAATACTGTCCCATATTTTTATAAGCAGCCACTGCAAAACGTTTTTCGGTTAATGAGAGTCTGGATTTGGGAATTATTAGTTTATATTTGTTGATAGCTGAGTTAAAGGGATAGTTGAGTTCTGTTGCAGAGGGCGCTACACAACATATTTTTTGTGAGATAATGAAAAACTGAGTGTTAAATTTGAAAGAACATAACATTTATATGACAAAATCATCTTTAATGCTAAATATATTACTCTTTGCGGATATAGTATCGAAAATAATATCGCTAGTGATATTCGTTTGTCTCGCAATGTGGTCAATAAGGAATCTTTGTTTGATCAAAATCGGATCAGAGACGGCTGAAATATAACGATTTATAATACTTGTGTACCACCACAAATATTTGACATTTTGAAAAAATTGAAAAAACCGTTGAAAACACGAAATAACGCCTTTTACGTCGTATTTCAGCAATGCCGATGTTGGCATTTTCGTGTTGCTTATATTACCCACAATTAGCCGGCTCATGTATTGTTATTTTTAATTAAATAATTTATTAACGGTCACCGTGTTTTTTTTTAAAGTGGAGCTGAATTGGTATGGTCGTATTGGCTAAATTTCACACATTTTGGGATCTAAAATTACATTCATAGCAATTTTAGGTTCTAAAAGGGCACTAAAAATGTCATAGATAAGAATAAGAGCAATAACCATGCAATTTCAACTTTGAAGGCATTTGAGGTCTGAAAACAGAACTCAACTATCCCTTTAAAGGTAGGCGTTACTACTGCAGCTAGAAGGGATTAGACCACACAGCGAGCCATCGAGGTCATTGTGACAGGTGGCTATCTCATTAACTCAGCTCTCATTTAACATAAGAAAAAGAGGATCATGGGGGACCAACAGGCACCGATTTGGGAAGTTTTCTATATAGAGGGAGCAAGTAGCTACAAGTAGGACAGTGTGCCTTTAAGGTGACGAGTTAGTGTAAATATATATGTATATTTGTGGGTTGAGTTAAGATATTTAGGTGCCATAAGATGCATAAAGCAAAGAAAATTGATAAGAATGTCCTCACACGATCGCAAAGACTATCAAATTAACCTGTTGGCTACCGAGTTATGTCATTCCCATAGGATTAACACAGGGACCACCTGGTTACAGTAGGAAACGGGTTAACTCAATTCCAATTCCCTTTTCTATCTCGTAAAAAAATCTTGTTCGGATTCAGTAATGCATTATTGTGATGGTTGATAATTTGAATGGGTAATAAGCGAGTTCGGAAATAGCTCTGGAACGCATGACCCCCAAATATCCACAGATCTTTAATAGACACAATGGATACTTCCAACCTGTGCATTTTTGAATAATTACTGCCAAAGTGATGGAGGTGCTTGAATACCTTTTGTTTGCCTCTTGAGAAGAATACTTCCACCTGTGTATCAGATAAATGTACTGTTGGTGCTTAAATGAACACTGATACCGTAACTTTCATTAGCACGGTCCGAGTATTCGTCTCAATGGTTTTACAATTTGGGTACGAATGACCTTTATCTGTCCATGCGCAAATCCTAATTACGAACTCGCTTATTGTCTTTGGTTGTTCTTCGAAAAGCTTTGCGATCGCGTGTGTTTTGAATCTTGCCTTTTTTTTAAATCATTGTTTATCTTGATAAAAAGTGTTCAGGGTATAATTAATTCACAGCTTAAGATATTGTATTAGTATTTTCTTTTTTAGGCCAATTTATTCACACGCTAAATTGATATTTTATAACGATAAAACGATAAACGAACAACGATAATTCATATCATATCAATTTTTGACACTTTCCCTAGCACTACCAGTATACACATTTTGGCAAGTCTGCATGTTTGGCTAAATCTGATAGCAAACAAATATACCATGCACTGAGAGGCTCTAGTTGAAATTATGGATCGAGGTGGCACGAATAGCAATATTTTTGTCGCCGAGGAATCCATAATTCCACTAGTGGCTTGAAATAGTGCATGATATATCTGTTTTATCTTTTCCAAACCAACCTTCATAATAATAATAATAATAATAATAATGTTTACTGTCACTGAAGTAGTGTAGATCGAGTGTAGTGAAAGCGGCACAGACGACAGTACCGCGATGGCGCCCGATAGCACATTGATCTTGATCGATTGCATATAATGACGTCATCCATGGTATAGTGCGATGGTATAGTGCACTATACCATGGATGACGTCACAGTTACATAATAGCAATGTAATATTTTGGTCACATCATGCTATGTTGACCAATCACTGAACAGGATTTCATTGATCAAAAGTATAATAAAAAATATCGTATAAATAAAAGTATTTGAAATCATAACATATTGCACGCGGTAAGCATTACATTACTCAGTCCTAGAGTCATGTTTAAAAAAAATAACCTCTAGCGTAAAGTTAGGGTTAGGTTTAGAGATAGGGTTAGAGTTGTGGTCATGGTTAGAGACAGGGTTAGGTTCCGGGTTAGGGTTATGGTTAGAGTACTTAGAGATAGGGTTAAGGGTAGTTTCGCTCGTAATAAGCCAGTTCATAGATACAATCTGTGCATGGGCAGATAAAGGTCATTTGTACCAAAAGGTAAAACCCACAGAGATGAATACTGGATATGCGCTCATGAAAGTTATGTAACATCATTCATTTATGCACCAACGGTACATTCTATGATACGCAGGAGGAAGTATTCTTTTCAAGAGGGCAAACAAAAGGTATTCATGAAGCACATCTACGACTTTGGCAGTTTTATTCTAAAATTCTCAAAGTGGAACTTCTCTATGTGTAAAAGATCTGTGGATATTTGGGGTCATTTGTACCATGTGCTATCTGTAAACTCCCTTATAATGAACGAGATCGAATTTACATCTGATTACTCTTACCTGCAATCTCTCCATAAAGTTCGAATATAACCGTTTGAAACTTTTCAGTATCCGGTGCCAAAATCCTTATGAACCTTGTCGTAATAGGATTTGTTATAATGTTGTATTTCCCTGCAACAAAAATCTAAAAAGAAGATCGAAAAAGAATGATACTTTAAATAAAGCTATCATCTCGTCGTTGCCATTTCCTATTCTCGTTAAAAGTCGTCGGTCACATTACGAAATAAATTTACTTTTACGCGGTATTTCTTCTTTTTCTTCTTCTTCCTATTATATTTTAGAAATAACAAAGATTTTTTGCAAAATGACAGTTAAAGAACTTAAGGCTGCTTTTTCAAACGGATTGCAGAAAACATCCGTACCGAAAATTGCGCAAACTATTTAAGAAAAGGACACCTACCCCTGGACATCTACCCCCCGGATAACCACCCCCAGTCAACTACCCACTAGGACAACTACCCCCAGACAACTACCCCCTAGAACAACTACCCCAGACAACTACCCCCGGACAACTACCCCTAGCATAGTTGTCCGGGAGTAGTTGTCCTAGAGGATGGTTGTCGTAGGGGGTGGTTGTCTATGGGTAGTTGCCGGGGTGGTAGTTGTCCAGTGTTAGTTGTCGTTGGTGGTAGTTTTCCGGGGGTAGTTTACTGGGGGTAGTTGTCCGGGGGTAGTGTCACAGGGGGTATTCGTCCTATAGAGGTTGGTTTCCCTAGAGGTCGGTTGCCCGAGGGGGTAGTTGTCGTAGGGGGTAGTTGACTGGGGTGGATGTGCAGGGGGTAGGTGTCATAGAACACGACGAAACAGGCGTTATTATTAAAACTCAAAAAATAAGGTTATGCTTAACAGGATGGCCAATAAAAAGCGGACTAGAATAATTCTAATAATGCGGGACGAATTCCAGTGACACCTATAAGTCATGAGGAGTCGTTTAGAAGAGCAATGATATCGATGTTTCTCTAATTAGTTGAGCATTAATTTGTGTCTAGACGAATTCCTGTGAAATCATGTTCAAGACATAGACTGTCAGTGCCCATTACAGATAATACTAAACTATCATTTTGTACAGTCAGAAAAGGTATTATACCTGAGCTACCTGTATTAACGCCAGTTAATACTGAATAATATTGTTACACTTTTTGATGTGTTGAAAAAAAAAGTTTTACAATATTATAAAGATGAGAAATATATTGTATCTATCTGGAATGGAAAGACATTTTGCTGTAAAGTGGCAGTTGTTTATTTTGAATGTGTTTAAACATGCACACATATTTGATTTGTTTATTTGTGTGAAGATTATTAATAAATAGACTGTGGAGGGCTCAAACATTGAAGAAGAACACAAATTAACGCCAGTTCAAATACGAACATGATATTTAACACACACTTTTCTTTATTCATGCGTTTTGTAATGATCTGTTAAACACAGACATTAACTGTTATGATATAAAACGCCGTTTCACTTATACTGGACAAAAGTGAACTCTTACTTGTGCCACAAAATGCTCCCTAAAGTAAATTTGGGTTGTACCAGATTTTTAAAAATTTGGTATAAGTTTTATTATGTGAATTTTTTCCTTCCGCTTTTACCAGTGGATTTAATCCCGCATTATTGGAGGTACACTGTATGCTAGTCCGATTTTATAGGGTCATCCTGTCACAACGGCATTAAAGATAAAGTTGAGTTCTGGTCATGTGATTGCATTGTGAAAGAAACGGTGTAGAATCTATCAGAAAAGGTTGATCATCTAGTATATAAGTATTTGTGTGTATTTCAAGGTTCTGGAATCATCAAAATGATAAGAAATATGGCCAAATCTTGGCAAAGTTACAAGCACTGTACACAGAATGATGTATATGGGACTACACGAGCACATGGCGAAAAAAACCTACCCCCGATTTTTACGATTTTCATGTCATATTTAGAATATGAAGGCATTTGAAGAGCCATGCTTTTCAGGGAACATGTTTAATCTGATGTTCTTCCACCCTTGCATAATAACAATAACGCTCACAAATTATTTTTTACCTCTTCCCAGAACTAAACCTTCTCTTTAAACCCAAAGGCAAACCGCCAACAACATTAAAAACATGTTTGAAGTAGGTAATATGGCCCGACACTTTGAGACATAATGAGATATAATACACCATATTATAATACGAATAGGCCTATCTAACAAAACAAATTTTGCTCTATAAACAGTAGGGTTAAAAGGAACCAAGTGTGTTTGCTATAAGCGAAACTTGGACCAATAGGTGGTCGGATATACCCCCAAAGTGGGTATGTGATTTGGTTCGGTCTCACGTAGTCAGTTTTGTGTCGATTTTGGTGTGATTGAATGTATATAAACCCATGTAGTACCTAATTCAAACTGATTAACGAAACCGACATCAAACCGACCGCAACCGAATAACCGAATTACCAAATTGATATAGAACTGGTCGGCTTGAAATCGATTTCAGTGCAGTCGGTTTGGCGGTGTAACTAAATGTGTTATAAGTATATTATTTTTGATTTACCTTGGATTTATTGGTGCACAAATCCACGACGTCATGGAATTGAAGTCCATCCATGCTGTAGCAAAGACGGAAAGATCTCATCAAAGTGTGCACAAAAGAAGCCTGCAAGTTCACTTCAGTACTAACACCAGTGATACGATGTGGACATTTCAAGTCCACTTCAGCGAATACATCACTTTGTCCAAACCACGTATAGGTGTAATGTAATTTGTTTCCGGGTCGCAGAGTATCCACGCAAAAACCTGCATTAAAAAAAACCGAACTACATCGGAACCCGGCAAGCATTGTTATTTGAGCTGCACCTATCCGGCCATCTTCCATACCGAGTGGGAAACCATACCTGGGCAGATCCGGTTCTGTAACAGCAACAACAACAACAACAACTAAAGTTAAATAAATCATTTTTCAGATGAAGAATTTTCCGGCAGCCACTAGAAAAGGTAATGATACACCTATTCGAAGACCAGGGGGCGTTTCACAAATCTTGTCATCAGTGACAAATGGCAGTTTTTGTTATAAGCTACTGAAATCCTTGCTTCTGATTGGTTATCAGCAGAGTTGTCACTGATTTTTGTCATTTGTCATTGGAAAAAGGCTTTGTGAAACCGGCTCATGTAATTGACGTTTGTTTGTCTACGTGAGAATATAGCAAAGAAAAATTCAGACTCAATTGGCAATCGATTTTTGGTTAAACGATAGTCTTGATCGGCTAAAATTAGACCAGTTCACGGTTAGCACATTACTGCAATGACCCCGAATATCCACAGATCTTCAAACATGAAGAGGTCCCACTTTGTACATTTTGAAATAATCACTCTTACAGCGATGGAGGTGCTACATAAATAGCCTTTGTTTCCCCTTTTCAAAGAATACTTCCACCTGTGTATCATGGAGTGCATAAATGAATAATTATTACATAACTTTCATGAGCACGTATCCAGTATTTCGTCTCCGTGTCTTTCACAATTTGTTCTGCAATGACCTTTATCTGCTCATGCTCAGACTGCAACCGTGAACTGGCTTAAGATTTTTACTCGGACGCTCAAACTTTAACAAAGTTACTAATAGTTTTTCACGTACCCGAGTTAAACTAGATATGTCTAAATGTATCGCCGGTTTTTAAATATTGGATATTATTTCATATCTCTCATTGAAATTATTGAAAGGTGTGTTAGGTCAACAGCGCGTCACGTGATATGGATTGCGAGGATCGTAATTAGCCTTTCACTCCCGTTCATGTTTGGAAGGTTATATTGACAATATAATGATCCATTTGATATATCTGTACGTCATATTATAATACATAATTAAGCAACCCTGCGCGTAATCATTGTTTGTTTTACTGAATGGTCATTTCTCTGAAGGTAAACCTGCCCTTTACGGAGTTCCACAGGGCAGTATTCTTGGCCCACTTTTGTTCATTATTTATATTAACGACATTGAGAAGTCACCTTGTCTGCTTCAATTTATACTTTTTGCTCGAATATTTTGTTGTCACATCGCGATCCAGAGCAATTGACGCAAATATTAAATAACGAACGTAAAAGTGCTACAAATTGGATAAAAGCAAACAAACTGTCACTTACGTCTCATTTAGAGGCCCAAAAAATGAAAAGGATGGATTCCAATGGCATACGAAAGGGCTTGCAAATGTCTTTTTGTGGGAAAATAACGACGATTTGTTGTCAAATCGACATAAGTGATTGTAATCACTTAAGTAAATAGTCTGATTTTCAGACCCTTGTAAGGAATGGTTGTATGTTTTGTGCTGCGCAAAGACTCAATCAGTTTAATTTTGGCCATTACAAGAAGTGAGTTATTGACGTAGACAAAGGCTCCATGTACCTGTTACAGCTCATTCATGTATGTTATTACCAAATATAAAAAAGTCAGTCACAATATTGTCTGACAGTGAAGTCTATGAGGTAAACTACTTCCTTGCATACTTTGATCTAGGACATTGTTAAGGTTTAAATTTCACAGATAGGACATACATGACATAGGCCTATTCATTATTCTTGCAATGTTCGACACAATTTTATGTTGGCTGCAAAAGGGACACAGTATATCTAACATAGACGAAACTAGTTACATGCTTCTCAATAATAAGGTTGCGACTGTGCCAAAATTGCCAGTTATTTTTTAAGAGTGGATTATGGAAGCACTCACTGATCGACGAATACTTGAGTGGAGATTGTGCACACAGTGTGTGCGGGCAAGCACTGAATACACTGATGGGGGGTAATAGTTTACATGTAAAAGCGCTATATAAAAGCTGAATATTATTATTTTATTTATTACTTACTCATAGTAGAGCATGCGGGACCTGTGTGGTCGCATTCACACAGGCAATCGTAACCGTTCAGCGTCCCATTTCGGCACACCCCGTGCAATCCACAACGTCTTTTGGTCCCTACACACAAGTCAACTTGCTCTGAACATAAACGAGAAAACAATGAGTTAGGCTGGTTCTGTAATTATTAGGGAGTTTTAGATTTACACGACGAGAACGTGGACCGCCACGTGTAACATCCTTTTAAGGTAATGTGACGTCCGTTTAAGGCACTGCCGGGCACGGCCCAGTGCCTTAACACAATGTCACACGCGGCAGTCCACGCTCTCGTCGTGTAAATCTAAAAGTCCCTATTGACGCGGTATTTAAACCGCCGCTTAAGAGCTAAGGTATCTTCTTTTTTTTTTTACTTTTAAAATATGGCAACTGCGCCCGTATTCTCTGACCAAGGTGTAGAAATTTGAAGCATACCGCCTTTACGTCATTAAAAAGAAAGAAACCCAAAAAAGTAACACCGCGGTATTGCCGCGTGTTATTTAAACGAGCCTTTAAAGGGACACGTTCCCGACAGTGTATTTATTGGAACATGCCATCTGCGTAAGAGCCGTATTCTGTTGGTGTCAATAGGCAGCTATAGCGCCGTCCGCCAGCGCGTACGTATTTTAAGCGCCCTCTGGAATACGGGGAACATGCCCCTTTAAAAAAGGGATAAAAATGACATCGACAACAAAAAAAGATTTGTTATGCCTTGAGTACATGGAGTGTCCTATCAACACAATGTTTGCACTCTTCGCTTTTTATTCACTTTTAGTAAGTTGGGATTAACTAAGCCCCTCCTCCCCTCCCCCCCCCCATCCCTCCAAGTACAGACCTAAAAAATATGAAACGTATTTTTCTTAGTAATTTACTCAGTCGTTCAATACGATCGTAGAGACTTTTAGAATATTTATAATATCAACCAAAGGCAGTAATTTCGTATGACACTGACGTATGAAATAATAATGCAATTCCCCATAATAGGAGCTTACTTCGAATCATCGGGTCATCGCGTCGTTTCGGGTGGTCGCGTTACCCGACATTTTGTGAAAACATACCCCTTTACTGACGAAATGTCGGGGGTAACGTTTGTGGAATAAACCCCCCTCATCTACAAATAGTCTTGTACAATATACCTAATGAACAATTTGTGAAACCCTACGGCTAATATACGAAAGGCCACGTCCTTAACGTGCATGATCTTCAGCTTTCGTTTCACGGTAGGTCGTGTAACGCAACCACCCGATCGGACGCGATGACCCGATGGTTCGAAGTAAGCCACAAAATTAGGTAACTGAAATTGCGCTTTTGTAAATCTTTTTGGAAAGTTTTTGCGATCCTTTTTTATGTGAAAACGAAGCCTAAGGAGTAACAGCTTAAGAATGGTTACACGTTTATAGGCCAAATGTCCATAATTAAAAAGTGCTCGTATGCTGCAGGTAAACTCGATGTACTCGTTTTAGCGGTTGACTTCCAAGAAGGAAACGAATTAAAGAACGAACGAGTGAACCAAAACGAGAATTTCTCATTGATTGATTTATTTCATTTATTTATTTGTAGTTTTATTTTTTCTAATGCAGTATTATTAGTTACAAAACGGCTTTCCACAAAGGCTCTGCTCGCCTAGATTAATTATATACAGTTATTCAATGTGACAAAAGATTCAACTATATAGTTTTAAAAAGTAACTTACAAGTTCTATATCGATGTACCAAATGATGATTCTAAAGCAAATAATGAATAATATATCAATAATCAAGGCGAATTAACAAAAAAAAATCGTTGAGACACAAATCACGAGGAAAATTAAATAATAACAAATGCCAAATGACATTGATTATGTGGGATATCAATAATAATTATGTTACATTTTATCACCATTTATATCACAAGACTTCTTTTTGACTTCATGACTAGACTCTGTCCCAGGTTTTCCGTAGGAGCGCTTGGCATCCCTACGATAAGTTGGTCTTTGTTGCAATTCCTTGTCAAACCGAACGACTGGTGGGCACTCTTCATTGTCGGCTGAACCTAAAAATAATAATAATAATATTTAATTTTTATATACCGCTCAATGCAAATGTCTCTAAGCGCTTGACAAATATACTATTACCCCGGTCATAATGCAATCACGGTATCATTACGAAACGGATATCCATCAAGACGCGATCACGGTGTTCTTATGCGGCGGATAACCGTCCTTATTTAAATCACGGTACAATAAGCGAGTTCGTAATTAGGATTTGCGCATGGGCAGATAAAGGTCATTCGTACCCATTTTAAAAATTGTAAAACCATTGAGACGAATACTCAGATCGTGCTCATGAACGTTATGTAATCAGTATTCATTTATGCACCAAGAGTACATTTATCTAATACACAGGTGGAAGTATTCTTCTCAAGAGGCAAACAAAAGGTATTCATGAAGCACCTCCATCACTTCGACAGTGATTATTAAAAAATGCACAGGTGGGAAGTATCCATCGTGTCTAAGATCTGTGGATATTTTGGGATCATGCGGTTCAGTGCTATTTACGAACTCGCTTATTATCATGGCTAACAATAATATGGGATAGACCTATGTTAATACCCGATCTTTATGATATTTTATCGGGTATAGTTGCAGAATGATTTACACGCTATACACCGCAACCCATATTTATTACTTTGTTTGCACTTGATAATTTTGCTAGAATGACTTCCAGGTTGGATAAAAGTAAAATGAGAGTAATGATAAATGAAACATATAAGTGTCATTTTGTGAGCTTTCCCATTCCTTGTTATGTCACTTTGGAAGAATATCCTGATAAAAATGTCTCTAAAACAGGATATTGCACTTGCATAGCCCTCATATTCGAAATATGACAAGAAATAACAGAAAAGTTTGTACCACTTAATTTTATTTCACATGTACTTGTAGTCCCATATACCCATTCTTACGTAATGATCGCCTCACTTTCATTTAATTTTGATCATTCAGAAAACCTGGCAGTATATTATCAGTTCCTTTATACTACATAATTGACCTTTTCCTATAGTGTTTTATGATGCCTATCAAAAAAGGATTCTTATGTCAAAAGAAAGAAATAGATAGAATTATCTTTCATAGTCATGAGATTTCATGCCTTATGACCCCTTTTCCCCCGCGCTAACAGTCATGTTTTATTGCCACAAATTACTCTCCAGGAACTAAAATGCTGTAATTATCACTTTGAGGGATATATATAGCACAATTTGTTCGCATGCTCATTAAATTGACGGCATTTGTACTGCTGATTTGGCACCAGCGTAGCTGCTACTATGTCAAACACACCCCCCTCCCCCCGCCCCCGCATATAGCACGACAATTGCAACTCTTTACGCAGCACTTCTTTAGCCGCTCCCTTTTTTTCTTCAATATACCATTATTAAACAACAATGCATTACCTATATTTTAAACACGTTTGGAATATGTAATAATGTCACTGAAGTGCATTTTTGTACTTACCAAAAGGTGATGTACAAGGCTATTTCAAATTCATTAGACTGTTTTTTTTTGGCATCGTTTTTGTCAATACCTTCTTTGTCGTAAAATTGTCTCTATTTTATGCAATATACCCGCTATAAGTTTTTAAACTATATGGAGTGTTCCATTCACTTATAATTGTTTTTTTCATTTTGTTTTCTTCTGTTATAGCTCTCTCATGTTATTTAATCATTTATTAGTGATGGAGCCAGTAGCTAGGGTGTTGAAGAGGCATATAAGTCGGCTCTCATGGACATGGCCACATTGGACACTATTTAGGGGCCCGTTTCACAAAGCATTTTTTCAATGACAAATATCAGTGACAAATCTGCTGATAACCAATCAGAAGCAAGGATCTCAGTAGCTAATACCAAAAACTGTCATTTGTCACTGATGACAAGTTTTGTGAAACGCCCCCCCCCCCCCCAGGTGTTTACCCAATAACAGGTCATGTCAATCACCAGGATTAGCCTTCAGTTTTTTATGACCAATGTACCTTAGGTTCTATAAAAGGGCATTAGAAATGTCATAAATAAGCAATAACCATACACTTTGAAGGCATTTGCGGTCTTAAACAAGAACTCAACTGGCTCCATTGCTAATGAATGATGAAATAAATGAGAGAGTAATAGTAAGAGAGCTACTCAACTCATAGCCTGCCATGTGGCTGCATGCTATCGTTATAGTGCTTTGTAAATGCGAGCAAACCACTGCTATGGTGCCATGTGCGTGCATGCACACTTTTGTAGTAGCAGTTATTGTTCATGCTCATTGTAGTGTGCTGTGTGTTTTGCACGCGCTATTCATAGAACCGTCGCGTTAATCAGATTATCTCAATATAAACCTGGCACTGAGAGATTTTGGGCTTGGCACAATGGGGATTAGCCCTGTTGCACGATAAGAGTTAAAAAGGATAAAAGCAAAACATTATTAATCTGTTCGGAGCTAGAAGGCCGTTAAATCATACACTTTAACACAGAGTTAACACGGCCCTTCTGGCTCCAAACATGCAGCTCCACTGGGATGTGCATTGGAGTCGCGGAGCCACCATGTGAAAAGCACAAAGATATTAAACATGGCGACAAGTACGGACAATTCCTCATAAACATTATTGTCATACGGATCTTTATCTTGTCTTGTCAATTGAAATTAAAGATAAACTTGAGTTCTGGTAATGCGATTGCATTGTGATAGAAAAGGTGTAGAATGGATCAGAAATGTTGATCATATAGCATGTAAGTAATGGTGTGTAATGCAAGGTTCTGGAGTCATCAAAATCATCATAAATTTGGCAGATTCTTGGTAAACTAACAATCACTTACACAGAAAGATGTATATGGGACAACACACATGGTGTCGGGGCTAGTACTTCCCTGATTTCCTTACATTTCTATGCTCATTACTCAGCCAGTATACATTTTCTTCCAAAATTGTATGGCACATGAGATTTAATTGTAATCTTGAACATTCAGTGTAAGTTTCGTTAGATTCTGTGAGAATTCTTTTTCTTTTTTTTACCAGAACTCAAGTTTATCTTTAAGGTTATACATTTAAATCACTAAAGGTGTCGGGATAGAAGACGAAACCAACACACTCACAATATTTTTTGTGAGCACTTTACAGCCACTATCGAGAGAGAATAAAATGGTGTTGTGTTCTAATTATAAATCACTTATTATGGAATTAATATCTAAGAAATTGATTATCGTAAAGTAATGCGTTTTATTTTGTATATATATATATATATATATATATAATGTCTAGCATACCAAATTATTTCTCTGCGTTCCTATGAACCATGCGTAGATAATACACTCTGTGTCCCGGCAGCTACATTTTTAAACATAACCTAGCAACCCTGCGCTGCATAGTAATATTTGATATTTTGCATTGGTACGGTGTGGTTGAGATCAAAATTAAATCAGCCAGATTCTGGACTTAACCAGTATATGTCGCAATGATTATGGAAAATTTATGACTTGGGTAGTCATTTGTCAACGGTAAGCCATCCTATTTCTCACAATGTCACTCATTTTAAGTAAACATAGCTTTGCACTTGTTTATTTGTAATTACTAGCTGTTATGTATGTACTACTCTGTTATCTTGATGTAAACGTGAAATTATGCACGACATACTGTTAACTTGTTTGTTTTTTAATTGTACATACAGGAAGAAATGACCGCTATATGCTCTCTCAATCAATCAATCAATCACTTGTAAGTTTTGTATGAAATCTCGTTATGTGATAAATTATCGCATCAGATTGTGTACATGCGTGCGTATCGTGAATATTTATGACTTGCGCATGACGCAGGTTCCTATTGAGCCAATCAAATGCAGCGATAGGATGGCAAGGTTATGTTTAAAAAAAAACGCGTCCGGCATTATGTATTTTTAATCACATAGTACGATGGACGGAGGGGCATCGGTATTATTCAAAAATCGGAATGTGAATTTACCAAGCTACTGGTTAGGGGAATAATTCGGGAGGTTAAAATGGCTTCTCCCCCCCCCCCCCACCTCCTCTCATTCCTTTCTACCTTCACCCGCCTTTGATCTCTGTTTATGTTTTCTTCATTATTCCGACCATTTTTGGTGTTATTACGAAGTTTCGTTTATCCGAATGTTCATTATTCCGAAAGAGAATTAGGGTTCATTAATTTGAAGGTTGAATTAATTTTTTCGAAGAAAAGAAACACGATAGACTTTCAGGGTTCTTTGTAATTTACGGAATTATGAACCTTCGGAATTATGCACCCTATTCAATTTTCGGAATTACAAAACTTAGGAATTAATGTATGCATACCTTTCTTTACAACCTGAAAGCTTGCCCGATGCCTGCCCCACATAGCAACAAGTAATATATCGTCGGTGGGATGACAAAACCTCGTATTTCAAAAATCATGAATTTTCAGGAGAGCGAAAAAACTTTCCTGTCTCAACAAATTTAGTGCTGTGACACCGTCCTTTCTTTTCAAAACTGGAATATTTATACAATTTTTAATGTCATTGTTGAAATACAGTAAAATAATTGTTTTTATATTTGAAAGTGAGTTACGGGGTTTTTGCTTTTATCTACATTGAGATACGAGTTTTTAGTTGTTATTCAAATTGAGATACAAGTTCTTACTTTCAACTCTGAATGAGTTACGAGGTTTTGGTTGAATAAGTTACGAGGATTTGAATACACTAACTTCGGTACTGTTAGGCCGTGTGTGAGTTACGAGGAAAAGGAATTACGTATCTTATGTTACGAGGTTTTGTCAGTGCAGCTTCAAAGGGGGTTAAAGTTACGAGGTTTAGTTTAAGGGTGTTTGTGTGGATTTGTGAAAAACCGAGACAGGAGGCGTTCCATGGATTTATCAGGTGGTGTCGTAGGCCATTAGCTACAAAATTATGCCCAAAAAAAATCAAAATCTCAAAAAATTGAGATACGAGGTTTTGTCACCCCACCGACGATATGTATAATATATATGAATACTTGATTCCAAGTTGTGCAGTTCATTCATTAATAACAGGTTAATGGAATAACTCGTCACTAGGTCCCCAGGAAAAAAGCATTCATAAAATGTGAATATGTTAGTAAACCTGTCTATAGGTCAATGGAATATGCCATTTCCGTAATGTAACCAAATTTAATCCATAAGTCTTTGTGAAGTGCCTCAATACAATTTATTTCATTCACCCGATAAGAATAATAACATTTCAATAGTCAGAACGCAAACTGCATATAGTAAGTGTTGCTAGGTAGGTCAAGTCCTAATGTGTTTTTTGAGGCACTGCACAAAGACTTATGTATTACATTTGGTTACATTACGAAAATGGCCTATTTATGAACCATCGGAAAACGATCTGACCTCTCCTCCCAGTGCTCCCGTAACTATGGTACTGGAAGAATAAATTGCAGAGTTATACTAGACCTGTGTAATGTATTTCAATTCATGCATGTTTCTCTCCAGAACTTAAGGTATTTAACTATGTTAATCCATCTGCTATCCAGAATGGCATTTTTGTCTCGCCTGCGTAGGAGAAAAGCGAGACATAGGCGCCGCTTTTCAGGTGACGGCGTCAACATCAAAAACTTAACCTAAGGTTAATTTAAGTTCTTCGTCAATGAAACATGGACTATAGGGTAATCACGTATCCCCGATCTTGTGAGTAGAATTTAGGTCACTAAGTTAAGGTCAAAGGTCATTTCAGGTCAACAGACTTAGACTATGTTGTGGCATCATCATCGAAAACTTAACCTAAGGTTAAGTTTTCGAATTTTTGATATAATTTTGAAAGTATAAGTTTCTTAGTCAATGAAACTTGGACTATAGGGTACGTAAGTATCCCCAATCATGTGAGTAGAATTTAGGTCACTAAGTTAAGGTCAAAGTTTATTTTAGGTCAACAAACTTAGACTTTTTGTGGCATCAACATCAAGATTTTGAATTTTTAGCATATTTTCAAAAGTGTTTGTTCAAATTCTATGAAACTTGTACCCAAGGATTATCAAGTATCACAAATCATATGACACAAATTGAAGGTCACAAGGTCTAAGGTCAGCTTAGGTCAGTAGACTTGGATCATGTTTTCACAACTTAATATTAGAATAAATGAATCAATTTTTGTTATTTTTTCATGATTCTTAGTCAATATTCACTTCAAAATGCTGATTATATTCGGAGGATTTCACTTTTAGGGGCCTGCGAATGGGCCACCCTGCCTATAAATAATGTTCCAACCTCAATTTTTCATCATATCGAATTGCGTAATGCAATTTTCCATCATATCGAGTTGCGTAATGCAGGCGAGACCGCCGAGAGCGTTTCCCTTGTTATAGATAGAATCCACTTTTAATTGCATACATGAACTTTTGCTCTGTCTGGCAAGCCTGTGGTAAATTTTTTAGTTATCAAGGATAACCTTTATGGAAGAAATATGCATATAATTAGTGACATGTCTATTATGATTATGTAATACTTACCAGGCTCGGCTAGAGAAGGCGTGGCAAGAACAGAAATAAGCGTAACGAATATTATCATAGGATTCATGCTGTTAACCACAAGATACGTATACATATATTATGTTTCCATATACGTGCAATAAATTAGCAGCTACACGCCACGAACACGTCAAACAGTGTGCGGTGGATAACAAATTGAATGTGATCACAATTTACATGCTAAAGTCCCCGGGGAGCCTCGCTGGCGTAGGCGAACGAGCCAGGGGCAAGGGGGTGACCCCCTCCCCAGCGACGAAAATCTATATTTTGAAGTTACCAATATTCGTTTTACTACCTCCACGAGGTTGTCTTTTTGCCCTATTATGTTTTAATTTGGAAATTAAACTATTACAATTCTTATTCAGGAAATATAATAATAATGAAATGATGTTTTCATATAGTGCATTTATATCCATAATGGTTCAAAAATGCCTTCATACAAAAATATTGTGCACATTTAAACAGAGACAATTAATTAACGAACTGATTAGAAGTACACATTTGTTTACTTACTGAATGCATTTATAACCAGAAAGCGAGGATTGAGGATTACAACTCCAATTAGGCCTCTATGAAATAAGAAATCAAGACATCTTTAATGCAAACAAAATAATAAAAAATAGAATGAAGCAAACTAATTTCAAAATACATACAACTGAATGAAAAGAAATTATATGAAATCATGAAGATTGAATTAAAGCCCCACTGCACTACTTATAGCTACTTGCGCCCTCTATACAGTAAAAAATGCCTAAGCGATAGGCATTAGGGGGTAATCTAATACACCCTTTCACGTTAACAAGAGTGCGCATGCGCCGACATGGGTGCCATTTTCAATACACCAGTTTACAGTTGTGTGCGCCATTTTAAACAAAGCCAATGACCTAGAGGTCATGTATTTATGCGTAAATTAAGATTGCGCCCATGCAAATGTTGATGATATCACTGCCTACGCGCTGCGTTGTGCGCGCAAATCATCATTTGCATGGGCGCAATCTTAATTTACGCATAAATACCAGAGGTCATAGGTTATTGGCCCCGTTCCGGGGCCAATGACCCGAGGTCAACTGTCTGCGCATGCGCACTGATACAACTGTAAACTGGTGTATTGCGAGTGAATATTGAGAGTAACTTTTATTTTATGCAGCATGCAAAGCGCATGTGTCGACAAGATGTAAGCGCGCGCAGCGCAGGCAGTAGCGCAACATTTGGGCGCAACAATACATGCGCGTCTGAAAACATTGATGACGCGCGCAATGTTTACTCGCAAATCAAAATGTAAAATGGCTACCTTAAAGGGCATATACCATCCAAATACAAGTTTATTCCTGCTGATGTGTAGTCCTGCATACATGTAAACTTCTAAATACGTTTCATAGATTTTTAAATATTGTTTTAATTTTTTTTTCTTCAAACTTGCTAAGCTCCACCCCAAAACCTCCAGATCTCATTCCCCTTGTGACATCAACTGCCAGTCATCTATGAGCTAACTTGGGAAAGTGCCAAGTGGTATGTAAGTTTGCCAAAGTTGACCACCTGTTACAATACAACAAACAATAGCAACATATACGTTGTTATGTCAGACATGTCAGACTAATCAGTCGGCTAAATTAATATTCTACAATTGACAATGGCATGTGATTTCCTCCAGCTCAACACACGCTCATAATAGAATTGCATGCTTTCATACTTGTACAATATATCATCATTGCCTTTGTCTTCCTGGTGTGCTACAGCATGTCAGACATAGCAACTTTTATGTTGTTATTGTATTGTGTATTGTAACAGGTGGTCAACTTTGGCAAAGTTACGTACTACTTTCTCAAGTTAGCTCGTTGATAACTGACACATGATGTCACAAGAGGAATGAAATCTGGAGGATTTGTAGGGTGGAGCTTAGCAAGTTTGTAAAAAAAAATATTTAACAAAATATTTAAAAATCTATGAAACACATTCAAAAGTTTACACACCAATAGGAATAAACTTGTATTTGGATGACATAGGCCCTTTAACCGTGAAGGGGTATTGATAGTCAGTTGTGTTGTATGTCGATCTCGTTGTTGTGACTGAGGAATTCTCTTTACAAGTATTAAAAGGGGTGATCAAAACCGGAAACATGTCATTTTACAAAGCTGTTGGCCCGAATTCACAAAGGAGGTTTGTCGACAAACCAAGGTTTATGTATGGCTGTGTGACCAAAGTTCGCGCGTGACCAAAGTTCGCTTTCTCAAAAATTCGGTAAGATTTCGAAAATCTGATATCACCAATGGAAAGAGGATCATAGAATTACCCAGAAACGAAATTTTCTTTGGAATTGGGTACGAAATTGTGAAAATATTGACAAAAGATCGACACATTTTGAAGTTATTTGCGTCCGTTCCGAAAAATTACTAACTTACCGATAAGGGTCTGAAAATCTTCATTTTGAGAGCAGATATCCTCAAAATTGTAAGTAATAAGTGGTACCGTCTGGTAGTATGATATTTTGCCTTGCAAATTATGAAATTACCTTATTTTTGATGGATCGTATTTTCGTATAAATCAGCTGTAAACCCCCGTGCGTGAACTTAGGTCTCGTTGTTTTTATGACTTTTTTAGATGCAGCGCGCACGCACGATCGGACATCGAATTTTTAGATCGCGATATCTCTGAAATCCTTCGACGATAAATGTTCTAGTTGAACCAATTGGTAGTAAAATACTTTGCTGTCCATTTGGTAGTAATTAACATAAATAAATTTGTGTAGAATATGAGAAAACATGGATCGAATATCACATTTTCTAATATGTTCTAAAATCTGCGCGAACTTTGGTCACCCCTTCATACGTCATATGACGCATGAAAACCTAGGTTTGTCGGGTTTGTCGACAAACCTCCTTTGTGAATTCGGGCCATTGCGTTTCATCGCTGAACGCAATCTTGTCGTGCACGTGTGGCAAACGACGTATGAAGCACGTACCGGTGGCTAATGAAAGGTTAAATGCCCCAAAAGAGCCAGAAACACAGACTAAATAAGGCAGTTTAACAAAGAGATACTACACACTAGACATACTATAAATGTGAATTGATAACTAGATAACATATTTTTTATTCCGTATCTTTACAGAAGCTGTTCACTTCGCTTTGCTCCTAGACAAACAAATGACCTTGAACCACCTTGCACAGGTAGCCTATGTCGAAAACATCTAGGCCTTGTTTCTTAAGAGTGTTTTTATATCAATAACAAGCTATAGTAAATGTTATAAGCTAGGGAAATCGTGGCAGTTGATTGGCTGAGAGCGGATTTCTCAAATAACTCTTGCATGATTGTGTAACGACCTTGATTTTCTCATTAATTGAACAAGAAAGAGTGGGAAATAAAATGAATAAAGAAATCAAAGATTGTATATGCACGTTGTCATGGAGCTACATACCCGTCGGTCTCAAGGGGAAGGGGGAGGGGGTTACAAACCTTCGGAAGGAAAAAAAAGCAGTGGCCGAATTTATATGCCCATACATCACTTGCAATTGATAATCAGTGGGGGCGTGGCTTATATGATGATACACTTTGCAGGCAGCGAGGACGGTGACGCAGTCAAGTGACGTCATACTTCAGATGAGCGATGATTGGTCGTTGTTGGATCTGGACAGCATATGCCGGCAGACTGTTTCGGTAACGTGTGCAAAAGATACAACGAGATGGTTCGACACATTACTGAATGGTGCGTAAAGTATGACGTATTCGATATTGATAACATTGACAAAATGAGGAAACATTTTTATTTCAATAATCAAACTTAGGTAATATTTAGTTTTGGAATTTGCTTAATTGTCTAATGAATAGTGATATCGCATAATGTAATAATGTCTAATAAATTGCAGTAATAGCATGAGGAAGCCTGGAAATAAAATGTGGAGGTGTCATGGTATATAGTGGTTCATTCACTTGACTCTCAATCCAAGAGTTGATGGTTCGAATCCCAGCCTTCCTTAGCCAATTAATCCACATCTCCCAGCAACCTGTGTAACGTGGAAATCAATGATGTTGCATCCCGTATTCAGTATTTTATCTTGGATCGTTTCGAAAGTCTGTAAGAATGACATTTACACGGGCAGACTGTTTCCATCTTTTTAAAAAAAATCAGTGGATTAAAGCGGGGGTGCATTAGTTGTAGCTACTTGCGTACTTTGTATAGCAATGCATAAGCGGTACCCGTTGGTCCCTCATGATCCCCTTTTTCTTATGTTAATTGAGAGCTGATTTGATGAGATAACCACCTGTCAATGACCACGCAGGGAGGTCTAATCCCTCCTGGCCGAAGTAGTGCAGACAGGCTTTAACAACTAAATTTTCCAAAGCTATTTTTTTCTTCTTCGATTGATACCCTCACAGCGTGTGAAGAGTTTGAGAAGATTTTGGATGATGACGTCACTTTGGGTCGCTTCACTGATTGGTTGGATAAACTTACAAAAACCTTCATTGTTGAGGTAAGTTTCAAGCATTATGATTTACTTTTCAACATCGACTTAAAGGTACTATGTCCCATTTGCAGGCCAAAAAATGAAAAGGTTCAATTCCAACGGCATTTGAAAGATAATACTAATTAAAAACTTCCCTAAAAATGGAGGACTTAAAAATGCCTTTAAGTGGGAAAATAACGATCATGAGTTGTCGAATCGACTTAAGAGCTATAGAGCCAGTAAGTAATAGTCTGATTTTCAGACCATTGTACCGAATAGTCGTACGTTTTATGTTGCGCAAAAATTCAATCAGTTTAATTTGGGCCATTACAAGAAGTGGGTTATTGATGTACTGTAGACAAAATGCTCATGTACCCTTTACATTTCATTTTATGTACCGGTATATATGTTATTACCAAAGAAGAAAAAACTAGTCAATCACCAAATAGTGTCTGACAGTGCAGGAAGTCTAGCAAGTAAACGGGTTTCCATGCATAAGACGAATATTTGGACACTGCTAACGTTTAAATTTCACAGATAGGACATACATGATATATTCATAATTCCTGCAAAGTTCTACAGAATTTGATGTTGGCTGCAAAAGGGACATAGTATCTTTAATACCATCCCCATATATGCATGACAAACATGCCGCACACGCACACACACGCTCATCCACCACACGCTCACACATATACTGCACACCCACACACACAATACATACCCTCACACAGATACGATACACGGCCATTTTGCATGCATAATACCCCTGTCGCTCGAACACACACGCACACCACACACGCTCACACACACACACACACACACACACACACACACACACACACGTCTGCATAATATACGCACCCAAATACAACGATTTAGACAAATGAAATACCTTCTAGTTCTACTAACAACATCTTCAGAGGAATACATTGAAAACGTGCAATATATAACTCGCTAATCTATTAAAGAACAAGCTTTTCACGCAGTTAATCAGCAGCTTGGAAAAACAGCTGGAATATATATATATATATATATATATATATATATATATATTTATGGCAAAACCAACATGTGAAAGGTGTGTCTCTGTTGCTGTTTTATTCAAGTAGGTAAATTAAAAACGATTCTGTATGTCATTTCGTTTCATTTCATTTCATTTCATTTATTTTCATATTTCTCTTTCTACATATACATTTCAAATAAAGTACAAGTTGTTTTTTCAATGATACATAATAAATATCATAAAGATAAGTGGTCAATATAGAGTACTGATAGAACTGAGAGAAATATGATGGGACCTACATGAAAGCAAGCTCGTGATCACTCCAATTCTTCATTGATTGATTTTTTTTTCGATTTAATTTCAGCATTTTCAACATATTATAAAGTAATATACAAACTAGGCTCATATATTATTACCAAAGGTCAAAATGCATAAATAATCATATCATAATATATATGGATTCAAACCCTCAACCCTTCAACAACAAAAAGCAAACAAATAGTCGGCAAATCAGTTAAAATAGAAATATACAGGAGACCGCTATCTTAAGATGGACAATAACTTATGTCATAATTTTGATGGTTTACAAAAGCAGTTAAAATGATTACAGTATCATGACCAGATTGAATTCTGATATGATAGATCTTTTTACATTGTTCGCTCTAGAGGTCTACTGCCCTCACGGGTTTATTGGACGCAGTTGTTCAAACGATATCAGTTGCACTTCATAATCACGAAGTAGGATTTCTCAATTTATTTTAACTACCCATTGAAATACTATTTTAAATACAGAGGTTTAGCCCTTGGCCTCGAAATACTTTTCATAATAGAGACTTTTAGATTTGCACGTCAACAGCTTTGACTGCAACGTGTGACATCATTTTAAGGCACTGCGCATGCATCATGTCGTCTCAGTCGGCGATCGAGAATGCGTCAACCTTGATTTTCCTAAATCTAGTACGGTACTAGTATATCCCGCTTGCGCATAAAATATACAGTTCCTCAGGTAGACAAAGGAACATCCCTTCCCTGCTATTATGTAAAAATGTGTAGAACAGGTGTCACATGCATATTCACCAGTTCTACACATTTTTACATAATAGCAGTGAAGGGATGTTCTACCACAGCAACAGGCCATTTTCGTAATGTAACCAAATTTAACGCATACGTCTTTGTGAAGTATTTCAATAGACATAATCCAAACTGCGTACATTAGTTGTTGCCAGGTTGGACAAACTTTATGGTCTGACCTACCTAGCAACACTTGATATATGCAGTTTGCATTCTGACTATTGAATTACTATTATTCTTATCAGGTGAATGAAATAATTTGTAGTGAGGCACTTCACAAAGACGTGTGCATTAAATTTGGTTACATTACGAAAATGGTCTATTGTCGAGGGTAGAATAAGGAACTGTATATTTTGTCCTCTTTCTTTGTCCAACATGTTCATAGTGTTACTTCCTGCATGCATGTATATCGTCGAGTGCAATCTAAAAGATTTCTAATTGTAGTCAACATGGGCCGTTGAGTACGTTGACACGCATGATCAGTCGGCGTTCGTCGTGTTCTCGTCCACTCAATCTAAAAGTCCCTATTACGAGATTAATTAACTAACGCTGGCGGTATTATGTATAGACGCAGCTGCCGAAGAGGGATAACATTCATTACAAAGCGTATTATGTCTCCATAACACCTGAGCCAACAGTTGCCTTAACGGGACCGTAGGTGAAGAAACAAAATAACGAGTTGAATAGAATACTGCACAATACTATACTGTCAATTACGTATACAGTGCACATGATGACCCATAAATATCCTCCACAGATTATTGTAATTCAAATACATAACGAAGTCCTTTATCATGTCAGTCATCAGGTTATATCTAATTTCCTTGTCTCGGAATTGCCGAGAATGGTACGCCTATCTAATGTTGAAATGACGTTTGTAAGATGACTATGCTTTACTTTCTTTTTTTTTTTAATCCACGTATGCTCTCTTCCTAATCATTGATGCTGTTTGGTTATGAAATAATTATTATTATCGAATCAAAATGCAAGCGTGAAAATACAGGTAAAATAAATGTTCATAATTGATTACACATTACGAAACACTAATACGAGAAAATAACATCTAATAAAATGACTTTCACTTTGTTGTTATATTTTTTAATGAGGATAATGAATATATAGTTTCACAATTAAGCTAAATTCTTATTTATTTCTGAATCTTATTAATTACTATTCTATATAGTACTGCTCCCTCTTCTTCAGAACTATTTGTCTTGGCTGTAAGATCTATAGTATAAGATAACTTTAAATAATAACATTACAATCGTCTGCACAATTGATCACGTCTATCAGTCTCTCACATTTTTTTTAATCAACTAATTTTGTCATCCTTTCATCTCCAGCCCAGTAATAATCAATCCAACAGAGTTGGCAAATTGACCCGGAAGTTCTTGTTAACCTGGTCAATATTCACGTCAAAGGTTATCCGGGACCTCACTATTGGCAGCGCTCCAAGTTTTGGTGGGTAACTTGCTTCAGACCATGACTTTTTTAAAACCAGGAAATGCATAATTCTTATTCCACAATCACAATTTCCATTTTCATTCGATGCACAACTGCCAATTTCACCAATTGCATAATTAAAATCTTTATCGTGATTTCAATCACAATCATGATCCATCATAATGATCAAAAGACAATTATCATGTAATTAAAATGTGCAATACGATCACAGATTTACGACGCATGAGCCATGTTTTACACGAATTGGACCCCACTCCAACCTTTGGAAATCAATGTTACTTCCCTCCCTACGAATGTGACGGCCCCCATACGCACACGAACACGCACACGCACACGTTAGAGCACATAAACCTGGATACCCATTGTTATGATTTACAAGTTTTATATGCTGCACGATAGCAAATCATTTCGAAAAATTTAATAAAGGCGATTTCAATAGCATTAACCATTTGCCACTGAAATGTGCAAACATAACAATGGGGTATTGCGAGTTCCCAGCATGGTTTTTGTAGGATATGGTCTACAAAGGGGTATTGAAATTGCATGTCATTGATGATTCTTTGAAAGTCTTTGCGATCGCATTTAGTTTTGTACATTTTCACATCACCTTCATCTAACTTGCTTATCTCCTTTCTTCCTTTCTTTACTTCCTCACTTTATTTTTGTATTAACCTTTTTTTCACTAGATGTGACAAAAACAAAATGTTAATTATATGTGATTGGCTTGATTTTTGTATAACATTTTATTTTAGGTATTGTATTATGTACCATGTAGTTATGGTGGTGACTGGTGAGTGTGAGTTAGTTATTGAAGTATATGAAATGTGAAACTTTAGTAGCAATTTTGTGTATCATGTCTATGAGAGGATTGATAACAGATTGTAGAGGGGTTGTGGTCTAGTAGATAAGTCATCCGACTGCAGATCACAAGGTTTGAGGTTCAAATCCCAGCCCGACACTAAAGTCCTTTGGCAAGACGTCAATCTACATTTGCCACTATCCACCCCCGTTTTAAATGGGTAACCGGTAGGATTGTAAGCGTCTGTAAAATGGCGCCTGGGTGGAATGCTCCCCAGGGAGTAGAGAATGTGCATACATTTTGTGCAGGCAAGCCTGAATCTGATGACCGGGGTAATAATATAGTTGTAAAGCGATTAGAAACCTCGTTGATAATCATATTAAGCGCTTTATGAAAAGCGGAATATTTTTTCTTCTTCATTGATCGTTCTTTTATGATTATAAACACAACGATATAGTTTCTCAAATATATATTACGTATTTTTACAATGTGTGACCAAAACAAATGTCCTCAAATTCTGGGTAAATTTGGATGAACAAAAAAATGAATTGAATTGAATAGGCCATTTTCGTAATGTAACCAAATTTAATGCATAAGTCTTTGTGAAGTGTCTCAATACAAGCCATTCCATTCACCTGATAAGAATAATAGTAATTCAATAGTCAGAATGCAAACTGCATATATTAAGTGTTGCTAGGTAGGTAAAGCCATAATGTTTGTCCAACCTGGCAACAACTAATGTATGCAGTTCGGATTCTGTCTATTGAAATACTATTATTCTTTTCAGGTGAATGAAATAATATGTATTGAGTCACTTCACAAAGACTTATGCATTAAATTTGCTTTATTTAAAATACCTCACACGACTAAAATTAGATTTCACTTGCTTCCGTTCCAGGTTCGTTTCATATCCTTCAACTGATGTTAGAGCAGTATCTCCTCTACAGGGTTGATCTAATCATGTCTGATGCTAGGATGAATGCAACACTCACTATTCTGCGTAGAGACAGCTGCCAAGGTAATTGATATCAATACTAATCATGGCATCACATATATATTACTTTTGTTATTTTATGTTTTGTTTTAACTTAAGGTATACTGACTATCGTTTCAATATTATTTTCTATTATATCCTGCATCAAAAATGTATTGGTTTTTGATTAGTTGAGAGCTCGTCACGTGACCAGAAATATTTCAACTAGTTTAAGGTTGCTCTGAAAAATTACTATTTGGGAGTTGGATTTCTGATTTATTTATTTTTAATAGGTTTTTAAAAATAGAAATTGTAAATTTTGAAATGTTAGACTTTTTTAATATCGATAAAAAAAATCTGAATAATTGTATATAATTTTTGATTTTTTTTTTCTTCAAATATTAATTTGATCACTTGTTTTTCTTTTTAGTTCTTTTTAAATAGAAATTGTAATTTCTTACATTTTAGATTTCTTTAATTTCAATATAAAAATTCAAAAAATTGTATTTATTAAAAAAATAAAAATGATAATTGATGCAGGATATAAAACAAATATATCACTACTTATATCTTGTAGCGCACCTGAACACACTCATGAAATAATTTCGATACCAGGATAATTTACTAAGAAAGAAGTAGGCTTACCTACAGGGAAATGATAATCGTCGTGATAAGATATAATATGATTCAAATCTGTTTCTTTGTATTTTGTGTGACAGACGAAACATTGAAAGGAATTGAGGAGCCATTTCAATGGAGAAATGCAGCAGGTTTGACCAATAATCACACCCGAACATATCCGTGGGGAACATCGTCCAATGAGAATCCTCGATACATGCATGGATCCACCGATGCTCCTTCATTTAACACTTTTCCTGATTGGTCAAGAGTGCAGGATGGCGTTGGATCTCACCATTCAGAACACGCCACGTGGCGGCACGAGACTACATTGTTTACACATGCGCAGTTACCTCAACAGTTTCTAGCGACCACGTTTTAGGTACATGTACTTTATTTGATGCTGTGATAAATGTCATATGAGGTAGACCTTCTGCTAGTAAATCTATATATTAACTTTGACTTTCAGGTAGTTTGGAGAAGAAATAAGCCTCCACATGAGATGGGGAAAAAGAAACAGAGTTATAAATCATTTTGATAGTATAAGTGAAAACTATAAAAGTCTGATTAGTAGCAATTCAACTGTGCATGTACAGACCATAATACCACTGATCTCTACCACCGTCTGGACGGATCATCGCCCATTATTGGAGGTGTAAAATGACCGCCGCGCGTGCGAGCCCACTTCAAGCGTTAGCACGGGCGGGAATGGACGATGATCCGTCCAGGTGGTAGAGGTCAGTGCATAAAACATGTATAACTGTGTAAATGCAATCGGCTAAGAAAAGTGTCATCGATGTCATTAGTACAACATGAATACAGAAATGGCAAGGAAAGGACGGGAAAAAGATTTAGTTCCTCTCCCCTCTCTTTCTACCAATTTCATTTGTTCGTATTAAAGGTCTCTAATGTTCTTTCTTTAGTCTTTTCTTTCTGCTCTCTGTGTCTCTTTCGCCTTTTCTTTCTGCTCTCTCTCTCTTTATTTTTTATATCTCTCTCTTCTATTTCTATTCCCCTCTTTCTTTCCGTTACTCATTTCCCCCCTTTTTCATCTTCTCTGTAGTTATTACCAAGTTTTATGCCCTTTCTCTCTCCCTGATCTCTTTCACTTTCTCACCCTTCTCCCTCTGCTCAAATTCTTAGTCTATATCAATCATTCATCGTTCAATCAGAGATACATTAAAAATACAACGCATCCAGTCAACTTTTGTGTTTTTTCTTCAGAATTTAATCACCTCTGAAATAAATAAGTCACATAATACGCACATGCCACGCAAAGTCTATCAGTCAATAGCATCAATATGGCTTTCTGAGCTAACACATACAAATACAGTCAAACCTGTCTATAGCGACCGCCCAAGGGAAACACAAAGAATGGTCTATATAGACAGGTTCCTTTTGTACATGTTTCAATGGGAAACCATTTTCAAGGGAAACAAAAAATGTGGTCTTTGTAGACAGGTGGTCACTAAAGCAGGTTTGACTGTACTACATATTAATTGGTTCTAATAAATAAAAAACCTCGTTCAGATATGAAGTGGCAAAAACGGCAGCGTTTTTTTGTTATGATGACGTAACTATAACATGCCTCTTGTTTCTGTATCTTATAACAACGAGCAAAGTGAATACGCGCAAGTCCATTGTTATCCGCGGTTACCATTCATTTTACATGTTAACAAAAGCCGCGATTGTATTTTTTGCGCAGCGGTTATATTTTTTTGCGCAGCGGTCTACCGCGCCATATCTGAGCAACGCCTTACAAACCAAAATACATATTTCAACTACCTTAAAAATGAATACAAAATACTGACAGCCATGATTTTCATTGTTCAGTGAAACTATAAAGCGGCACCATAATTGTTGTGAGCTGGAACGGTGTGATCCTGTGTTTAAGTATACGATTAGGCCCTTATAACTCAATGCTGAGGTGAGAATACAAGAAATGTGTGTATGCTATGACCTTTGAACTTTAACCTTGCTGCCTAAATATGCAATCAGATGATGATAACTGAAGCAATGATATCAGCTTTCCTCTCGGACTTTTTTTAACTTTTTGTCAAATGACCCTTCTGCTTGATAATTATTGAACAAGGCCCCGTTTCACAAAACTTGTCATCAGTGACAAATGACATTTTCGGTTATAAGCTAGTGAAATCCTTGCTTCTGATTGGTTATCAGCAGATTTGTCACTGATTTTGGTCATTTGTCATTGAAAAAAGGCTTTGTGAAACAGGTCCCTGATTGATAATTATTGAAAAGTAAGGTAACATTTGTATAATCTAAAATTCAAGATTGTAGAATTGATGTGACACAAGTACTATGGCCTTTCTTAAAATAACATGATCAAAATGATGCTTGTGAAATGCATAAACGTAGACCTACAATCATTTTTAACAATACCATATTGTTGTTCATTTTACCAACAGTTTATGAATACAGTTATACATGTAAAAATAATTGGAAAATTTACTACAAACGAATTCCGTATTCTTGAAGTGAATATTGCGCACAGTGCAGTTTGAAAAAAAATTGTAACTTTGATATTATTATCAATCAAGAGTGTCATGTTTTGACACTTAGTATTATTGTAGAAAACAATATCACGTTAAAAAAAGGAAAACAATTGCAAATCATAGAATTGCAGATTTCTGGAAGAGATTGCATAAAAAAGCTTATTGATCTACTGCTTCTGATATTGAAACATTATATTGTTAACAATAGTATATTTTACACTGTACTTTGATTTATTCGAATAAATGGATTATTCAGTGTATAGCTATTTTGTTTATGTTAAGTTAGTTTTCTGAGTTGTTACAACATTAATTAAGTCTTTACTTAGACTATATATATAAGATTCATATTTTCTGAATATGGCAAACTAAAAATATATCTAATTATCTACTTTTTGTTCTGAATGTACTTCTTCATAAAAACAACACTGTACTGTCTATTGCACTACTAATTTACCATATTGTTACACTCTAATTTGCTAATGTCCTATAAAATGATCCATTTGATTCAACCACAAGATATTCGACCAATTTTGTTACCCTTATTTCATCATGATCTGTCTGATTTATTTGGTAAAAGTGTAATTGCTGAGCGTATTTCTATAATTTCAATGATTCCTGCCTCCTGTTCAATGCATACATTTATTCCACACAAAAAATCAAAATGGTATACAGTTAACAACTAAATTATGGCTACTCCTTGTAAATTCGATGTTTTTAAAAAATGTTTTTCGTAACCGTCAAGAATGAATGGTTGACTGGTTGGATAAGGGCTTTTAGACTTTTAGATGTAAATTTGAATATGTCACATTCTTAAGAAACATAAATCGGGACAAATAAATGTTTCACATATATAATTTTCTTTTACAGAACTTGGTAAGACGTATGAATAATTTAGTTGTGAAATGTACACGTGTATTTCAACAAAAATTATGACGGAAATGAAATTACGGTAACCTATTCTGACATATGATGGCAACAGTGGAGGCCAATTTTCTATGTTTTGAATATGGACCAATAAATTATCTATCTATCTAACTTAATGAGCAATGCAGTATTAAAAGTAATGCAATGGAGGAAAAGTTTGAGATGTAATTTCAAGAAACAACCCAAGAACATTCACAACACAGCAGCTAAATTGAACAATCCAATATTGATGAACATGCAATATGAATGCCTTATTGATCATTGACCTTGTAGGAAGTATTCCCGACCGGGGCGGACTCCGACTTAGATAAGGTCAGGGATTTTGGACAAGTTTGGCCCCCTTGACCTATAAGAAGCATACCGACCAGTCCTTGGACCACAAATCCATTGCTCCACGAGCTGAAATATTTAGCAGGCTGTGGACAAAACTCCCCATTGGCTAGTGAACCCAGTGATCCCCAGTATATTAGCTGGGCTAGCTCATGCGAATGTATTTTAAGGTTTGATTTGCAACCGTTTAAGTTCACATTTCATGTGATAAACCACATGTTTTCTAATGAAGAAAACACAAAAATGTTAGAATGCATAAGACCTTTCATAGTTGCATGCAGCTGCTTTTTTCGACCCACCTTGCCCTTCACATGTGCACAGGGCAAACAAACAATCCAAAAATCCTTCAGTTTCTCGATCATAACGTATGAAACAAGCCATGGAATTCCATAAGATAAAAGAAAATACATCTATCATGAACAAAAACCTATTCTAAACAGTAATAACACTCCATAAAAACTATTGAATAAATAGAGAAAACAACGGAAGCACTGAAAACGTATACATTTCAGATAATAATCTAGAAGACACTTATAATCACGCTATAAGAAATCACTCAGCTTGAATCTGTGGCAAGAATTATGTAACACATCTAAAGTTAATGCACATGCTACCAAGACGGTAACTACTCAAAAGACAAAAATAAAGAGTAATACTGGGATAGAGACAGAGATACATGAAGATAGATTGAGATGAAAAAAAAATTACGTATTCTGCATTGTCTCTACCATACTATCAAGACTATAGCCTTGTCTGGCTACTAACATAATATGAGGTAACAATTAAAACAACAATTTGTTTAAATTTGTCCAATGTTGGAAGTCAACATTAGAGCTTATTATTGCTTTCAACTAAGATATTGATCAGCTATTGATCAGCATAAAGTGACAAATTAATTTTTGATAGTTGAAAGTCCATTTTAAAACACTAGATAGTTGGCCAAAAACTAAAACTTCTAATTGATTCATGATTCTAAAGATTTTCATTTTTTGGTTGTTAGAAGTCAATATGGGTCGTTTGAAAGTTACCTTAAAAGTACAAATAAACTATTTAAGGGCAGAAATCTTTCCTTTAAAAAAAATATTAACAAAAAAAACTGAAGCTATCCCCCTTTAAACAGCACTGGAGACGCTCTACAACATACACTACACGGACTGAGATTAAAGTATGAAATCATTATCAATGGCTACACCAAAAATCTTCGATGTAGCAAGCAGCATATGGGAGAAAATTCAATGGACTTGCCCTTTAAATGCACCACAATCCATATTGCAGAAATAAAATGGCAGAGAGTTGCCTTTAGTACATGTTTCAATGAGGAACCATTTTCAAGGGAGACAAAAATGTGGTCTTTGTAGACAGGTGGTCACTATTAAAAGCAGATTTGACTGTACATGGTAGCTTTTACACATACGCGTTTTTTCCTTTAGACACATACTCAGCATAAACTAATGTATGAACGCCTTTCCTTGATGAATCAAGAAATAGACTACTAGTGTCAATCATCATGATCAAATTAAACAGCCGTGTTGCCAATTGAACGAGAAGAGCAACATTTTGAGCAATACCAAGATTGATCTAGATGGAGACGAGTGTTGCTAACTTAAGCATTAAGAGCAAAATTACGAGTTTAACCAATTATCATGGTCTTATTGCAGATGAGAGTTGCTAATTTGAATAAGAAGAGTAAACTTATGAATATATATATACCTATTATCAGGAAATAGTTGGAGCTGAGTATTGCCAATTTAAAGAAGAGCAAAATGGGGTGTTATGAAATATCATGATGGAATTTGAGATGAGAGATGCCAATTTGAACAAGAGCAAAGTTTTCAGCATGACCAATCATTATGTTCTAGTTGGGGATAAGAGTTGCCAATTCGAACACGAAGAGCACAATTATGAATATACCAATTATCATGATATAATCAGAGATGAGTGTTGCCAATTTCAAATAGAAGAGCACAATTACGAATATTACCAATTATCATGATATAATCAGAGATGAGTGTTGCCAATTTCAAATAGAAGAGCACAATTATGAATATTACCAATTATCATGATATAATCAGAGATGAGTGTTGCCAATTTCAAATAGAAGAGCACAATTATGAATATTACCAATTATCATGATATAATCAGAGATGAGTGTTGCCAATTTGAAATAGAAAAGCAAAGATCTACTAAACTAATCGTCATCATTATCGAGCAATCTCCTGCGCCTAGGTCGCCACGGCTCGGGTTCTCTCTCTTTCTGAGGATCGTTGGCCGATTCCAGTTTGACCTTTGACACGTCGTGACCCATGACCTTGACCGGTTGAGTGGCTGTGTTGCGGACGTTGTAAGGGCATCGTTTGAGGTGCTCGGCGATGGGAGGATTGTCTTGGAAGCCCCAGGTCTTGACCGGAGTGAAGGCCGTGCTGAAATGCCACACCTGGAGGAGATGGAAACAAGGCAAAGTAATATTTTTTTTATTACAGGCATCGTTTAACAATGTTAAATCAGGGATGCACGGCCCTACGTGCTACCAGTGTCTGTAATATGGTGTAATATTGAAACCCTAAACAAATTACGCTTCAAAATGATCAAGAAGTGCCTCAAAAAACTGTAAAAAAACTTTGAGTGACCGGTTTTGCCATACTCGTTTCCCCAATTGACTGTAGTGTTATGAAAACCATTAGGAAAAATGCATAATTTGATTTTGATTTCCAATCATAAATATCTGATAATTAGACAGGCGATCGGCTTGTAAAAGTTATGGGGTTCCTGACTGACCTAAAGGTTTATAATTATCATTGCAGCATGAGCGAAATCAAGGATTTTGTTTCAGAATCTGAGACAAAGTTACCCAATCCCTTTAACACTTACATTTTGTTTTCTTTCTTTACGTTAGAGTATTAGCTACTAAAGAGTTATTCACTGTATTAACAGTGAACTATGAAAACAAATGTGAAGAAAGGCTATCTGTGGCCATTGCAGGCGTTTTTCCTTTTTCTTCTTCTTTCAACCAAATGGATAATGGCTTTAAACAATGCACCGACATGTGGATAAAGGCAGGGCTTAAATTAATCCAAGGCCATCCAAGGCCAGGCCTTGGATGCCCCTTTGATTGGCCTCAATGCCCCTCTCATTGGCCTTGGAGATTTTTTGTGCCCTTTCCAATTCTTCCCATTGGTGCTGTAATATAGGAATGTGCCCTACAGAAAAGTGGCCTTGCCCTAAAAATGTTGAAATTTAAGGCCTGTAAAGGTATAGCAAATGGTGATTAGATGTCGGAGAGAACAGACAAATTGGGTGTAGACAAAATGTGGTGAGCCAAAACAGGCATTGGACAAAGTCACATTGGACCAAAATTTACTACAGTCAAACCTGTCTACAGCGACCGCCCAAGGGAAACACAAAAAGTGGTCTTTGCAGACAGGTCTCTTTAGTACATGTTTCAATGAGAAACCATTTTCAAGGGTAACAAAAATTGTGGTTGTTGCAGACAGGTGGTCACTAAAGCAGGTTTGACTGTACAAAGATTATCAGCTTACCTTCATGGTAGTCTCCCAGTGTCCTTTGTGTTTCTCCCACTGCAGGACCACCATCCCACGCTCCTCTAACAGACTGCAGCATACCTGTCTCAGAAGTTTTGAAGCCATCGCAAGGTGGTTGATCGTGAAGGGATCCAAGAACCTCATCAGGTAACGCAGCAGTTCAAACGGTAGTTGGCTGAAGTAATCAGCTCCTAGGTCCTTCAACACAGCTTGGGCATCCTCAGAATTCATATTGACCTCCAATGTTTCCTGCATGGATTCCTCAGTACTGCTCTTCTCCCGTTGCTCACCCCGCGTCTCTTGGCAAGCTCCTGTAACTCTATCCTCGCTTTGGTCCGGACTAGCTACATTGGAAGCACACTCGACACTTGATCCTCTGTCGACAGAGTCCTCAGTACTGCTCTTCTCCTGTTGCTCACATAGTGTCCCTTGGCAAGCTCCTGTAACTCTATCCTCGCTTTGGTCCGGACTAGCTACATTGGAAGCACACTCCACGCTTGATCCTCTATCAACAGAGTCCTCGATCTCCATAGAAACATCCTTTGGTCTAGTATTGATCCCATCTTTTAAGGCATTGCACTTTGATTCTGTACTGTTGTCATTAAGTAAGGTATCATTATTGCTAGTGTCAGTGGTACAAACGTTACAATTTGTCTTCAGTATATCATTATGTTCAGGGTTCAAATCCTTACATCCCAAAGTTTCAGACGTTGCCTCCACCTCCAGCTTGGGATACTTGCGGCTTTCTCCTTCATCTTCACCGTTCCTGGTGTTTCCTTTAACGGTCTGGCTCTCAGGGTTTGCAGAATGGATGCCGTTGGCGCAACATCCAGAGACCTCAGACTTTCCGCTATGTCCTCCATCAAGGCACAGGCCAAAGCTCTCCAGGTTCTCACTGTGGATGATGTGAGCTCCTTGCGATCCGGGGTAGAGCCTGCGTTGTGAGTAGGTGCATCCATAAGGGGCCAGAGGACATCGCTGTTCCATCCAACCATTCAACCCGCCGTGGATGTCACTGTGGACGTTCTGGAAGTGGTAGGGGTACTCGTCTCGCCGGAACTCCTATGAAAACCAAAGAAAAACTTGCTGAAAGTTGGTATTTTTCCTATTCAAATATCAAAATCAAGTGATTCATTCATGTATACAACATTAGGTACAGACATGCTTGTACCATATATAGCAAAGAAAGATATCCTATATTCTTGTTGTGTTTGTAAATCTAGTGTAGTGTAGTGGTGGTTATTTTACCTGACTGCTAAGAAAGCATTTGCTTGTTAGTAAGAAACCAGAGGACCGACGGCTTTAGGTCCTCTCCGACAGACCTGGTAATGAGGAAAAAATGCCTTACCAAAGGGCACTAGTGCATCGATTTGGGTTTGAACCCGGGTCGCCAGAATACAAGACTACTGCTCTACCAACTGAGCTATCGCGCCTCCTATCTAATATCTCTTTGTTGACAAGCTGTTATTTATAGGACTGTATACAGACATATAGGTGCATAATTGATTTAAACCCGACCTTGGAACTAAAATCATGTTTAACAAAAAAACAATTTAGACCTCAGACAAATTTTCTTTGTTAAACCCACTTTTGAACTTAAATTTTGATTTGAATGTAAGTAAATTAGAGGTTTGACCCGGCAGTGACTAATAGCCTTCATTGACAGACCAAAGTGAAAGAATTTAATAGAGGATACAATCTGGACCCTGATTCATAAAGCTTGCGATCAATAAAAAATGCTAGAATTCTATGATGAATTCACTCTTATCCAATCAAATACAGCATCATTAGTAGCTTGCAACTGACTTTCTAATTTGTGATGGATGACAAGTTTTATGAAAGTGCCAAGGGGTTTGGCTAGGAAAGTGTCTACTACCTATTGAGACATCTTACCTGTGCACATAGGAAGGTATACATAGAATCTGGTTTGGCCTGGTAGCGAGTAATAGACTCCAGTGAGAGATCAAGGCTCAGCGAGTGTCTACTATCTAGCGATCCGTTTGACGACGAAGACAGTCTGTGAACCTTGTTCGTTGACGACGATGACAGCGCTGGCGGCTGGATGATGATTGGCTTTGAATGGCCCCTAGTGGGTGCCGCAGAGACGTCTCCTGTGGTTGACTGGGTGACGAAGACGGCTGGTGTTTGGATGTCGGATTCTTCGCTGGATAACGTTGAGTTGAGTGATGCAGGTCTATCGGCCTGAGGGATGAAAGAAATTGCAACAGTCAAACCAAACTCTATTCAAACCACACATCGAGGGGTCAGTGACACAAAGACGTAACTCCATTTGGGCCACTTTGAGAAAAAAGTGATTTATGTGTCACTGAGCACTTAAGGAGTTAAGTCTATGTTTCATTAGCCATTGACTTCAACAGGGTGTAAGGTGGAGTTTAAAGTCTTTGTGTTTCCTGGAAAGCCCACAATTTTTCTGAACATTTTGATATAAAATACTCATTTTGGCAAAATATGGAGTTATGTCTACTCTTTGTGTCACTGAACCCTCGACATGAAGCTTTTGAGTATATTGTAAAAGCTGACATATATCAATGTGGTCTTCGCAAGAGGTTTGCCTGATATTCGCAAGAAGCTGGAGGGATGTTATTAAGAAGTACAATTACTGCATTTGTCAAATTAGACGTAGCCCAGCCTCCCATAAGCTGCGCTTTCGTGCTTAAGTGTAGAGGGATCGAGGTCCAGTGGTTCAGTCTCCTAACTGTGAACCACAAGGTCCTGGGTTCAACTTCCTGTCGCACCACGCTGTAATGGCAGCCAAGTTGATGACATTGGAGCGCCAGGAGGGGCAATGTGCCAGACATGAGCACTAAATAAGACTCCACTATTATTATTACCATTACTACTATTGTGGTGCATAACCAGCCATTCAAAAGAACTTCTACACAATTACTCTACACACAATTTACTTTGACATAACTTGTAACCCATTAGCGGGAAAAATTAACATCCTATTGTTCACCACAATCACTTTTGATATACAGCCAAAGAAAGTTACTGCACATGAATCTCATCTATCAAGAGGAAAAGCATAGAAAGAAAAGAAACAATAAAATATATTTGTATAACAACATCAGTTAGATACATGTCCTCACTATGAATATGATGGACAAAGAAAGAGGAGAAAATATACAGTTCCTCAGGTAGACAAAGGAACATCCCTTCACTGCTATTATGTAAAAATGTGTAGAACAGGTGTCAAATGCATATTCACCTGTTTTACTCATTTTTAACATTATAGCAGTGAAGGGATGTTATTTGTCTACCTGAGGAACTGTATATTTTGTCCACTTTCTTTGTCCGTCATGTTCATAGTGACTGGTACATAAGAATGGTTAGAAAATAGCCTAAATTATATCCCTAGGTGTCTCCAATGATATTCCCCTTTGATACAGATTGGAAAGTTATGTGAAAACAAAAGTAGCTCCTCTTTACCTCTGGTAATCCCTCATGAAAGATGCCATCCTCCCTCCCTTCAGGATGGTACAGTCCATCAGGACACCAATCCCCGTCTGGGGCGAATCCATTCTGATGCTCAGGTAGGGGTGTCATGGCATACTCAACCAGGGAGGGATCTTCTTCCGCAGCTAAAGCACCGTTGTAAGGATCGAGCATCGCTGCTTTGGATGCGACGATTCGGTCCAGTCGTTCCTTGCGGTGAGCACAGTGCGAGCAGTGGATGAAGGGGTCTCTGGGGAGGGGATAGAACTCTTGTTGCGCTGGTGTCGCGGCATCGGTGCCGTTGCTTGCAGGGGTCTTTCGGTAAAGCTCGTTGCATATGCTGCGCTGCAGGCCGGGTGGTGTGCGCGCTCTCTCACGATCCGCTGCCTCCTTCTCGTCCTGCATTACCTGATAAGTAACAAGAGGGGCTCGTTTCATAAAACTTGACATCAGTGACAAATGACAGATTTTGTTATAAGCTACTGAAATCCTTGCTTCTGATTGGTTGTCAACAGATTTGTCACTGATTTTTGTTATTTGTCATTTAAAAAAAGCTTTGTGAAATGGGTCTCAGAAACCAAAAATATACCATCATAGTGAAAATACAGTCAAACCTGTCTATTAAGGTCACCAAAGGAATCAGAAAAAGTGGCCACTGTAGACAGCTGGCCTTTCTAGGCAGGTTCTACAACACACATTTCTTTCTTGAGGGAGAGAAATGCGTGGCCACAATATTAGACAGGTGGCCTTTATAGAGGTGGCCATTAAGACAGGTTTGACTGCACATGTATGTATATAATGGCCTCTCAAAAGAGGCAAAATATATTTGAGGTTTTTTTTAAGCATGTGGAGTTCCTGTTCATGTAACTTCCATAGCAGTTTCAATGAGAAGCTCTTTCGAGAAAGAAGATACTGCTAATAGCTGCTCATGGGTTTAATTTAATTTAATTTAATTATAAGATTTTGAATTTGAATTTAAAATAATCCTAAAATTGGATTGTTAGAAGGATACAGATAAGTATGGGCATACAAGTGTCAAGCTTTGAAGTAGTATTAACCTGCAATAGACTGGCAAGCTCTCGGTGCTCTTCTTCTGAATCGGGAACATCGTTGGTGTGCTGGGCAGCGAGGGGCACGGCCGGATGACGTCGATTCAGAGCGTTGGTTAGAATCTGACGTGTTCGCTTCGAGGCCTTCATGGACTTGGTCAACATGCGCTGATCCCGCAGCGCTAGGGCTATGTCCAGCTGGTTGAAGTTATCGGGCACTACCTGTGATGAAATGAGAAGGAAAGTTATGCAGAGGTTAATACAGTTATGGCTTTACAAGATATGTCTAAATGTAAGATATGCCTCAATGTAAGGTATGCCTTCAATACTAAACATTAAACAGAGTTTTCTTCTGTTGTTAACCTAGGACCTTTTGTCAAGGTCCAAGGCATGAGAAAGCTGGGCATTTTAAGACCATTGGTGAAGCTATCTTTTTTTTTTAGGATGCCATTCACTGTCATAGATCAGCCATTGATCTCACTCCTTATAGGTAGAAACAAGGATAGAGGTAGAAAAACAGAGTGGCAAATAGAAAGATAGAATGAGGGGAGCAAGAGAGCGAGGGTGAAGAGCAAGAGAGAGAGAGAGAGAGAGAGAGCAAGAGAGAGAGAGAGAGAGAGAGAGAGAGCGAGAGAGAATCTCAGACTGGCTCTTTTGTATCAGCTGTTAAGGAGGTCATTCACTGGCATAGCCTGGCACATCCGTTTTTTGTCTATGATACAATTAATGAACATAGCAGGTTCATATCAACACAGAAGAGACACAGAGAGAGGGACTCGAGAAAGAAAGAGAGAGAAGAAAAAAATCTCAGAGTAGCTCACATGCTAATTCATTTCTGAATACAATAAACAACACTAGCTAGACAGACCTCATAAAAATATAAGGAAAGACAGATAGAAAGATGGATATACGAAAGACGGATAGACTAAAAGAAAGATAGATAGATTTGCAGTATTTAGAGGGAAAAATAGACAGGTACTACTACTAGAATGATAGATAAATAGATAGATAGATGGACAGATAGATATATACATGTACATGCAGATAGATCGACAGAAAGATGAATAAATGATGACAGAAAAAAAAGGTGACAGCAGAGGAAGATACATGTACAGACACTAAGACGGAAAGTAACAGATGGAAAGACAAAGATACATGTAGAGACAAAAGCAGACGCAGAGAGACAGAAAAAGACTGAGAGATAGAGAGAGACTGAGAGAGACAGAAAGAGACTGAGAAAGACAGAGAGAGACAGAGGGAGACTGAGAGAGAGAGAGAGAGACACTGACCTGTAGCGGTTGTTGTGGCTGTCGTTCGCTGGCATAGACCGGCCATCGATTCCATTCCATAGTACAATTAACAACGCTAGCTGGACAGACCTCCAGATGCCTGCATATATGACGTCTCTGTATGTCCACGGGGCAGCCATAGATGGCATTCACGCATTCAGTCTTTGGGAGAAAAAAATAAATATTGAAGAATATTTATATAATATTCAATGGCTTTTAGTTTGATACAAGAATATATTGCTCGAGCAATGACAATATGACAATATTGGACAAGTCGAAGACGAGTCTAATATTGTCTTAGCGAGAGCAATTCATTCTTGAATCACATGAAAACAAAGCCATACTATTATCTATATCAGGCTTACTAGCAAAATAACAAAATTTAACTTAACTCTGTAAATATTGCTTTGTGTTCGTGTGATATCGATATTAATAATGAAGTTCCTGAATGGCTGAGCAATACAAAAACAATATTGGTCAGTCATCCAGGTACTGTGCTAAAGATATTGAATACACTGATTTATTGCACCATTTGGGGGCCTATATAGATAACTTTGAAGAATATTATACCATACCTGCCTAATTATCACAACAAAAGCAGCAATCCCTCAAGGCAAATTTAGGAATACAGTCTATTTTGGATACATTTCACACAGATTATTTCAGAAAAAGAGAAGAATCTAGGAATTCAAAACAATAGTTCAGAGCTGCCAACCTTGTGTGACCAAAAAAGGAATTTCAAGCAAAAAAAAAGAGGAATTCATTAAAACAAACTTACAACCACGCACATAGTGCTGAAATACAACTTTAATAGATATTTCTCATTGAGAGCCTGAAGGGTTCAACCTTCCAAAGCTACAGACTTGCCACTCTATTGACTCTCTAAGACGATATTTAAAACTTACCTTTGCATTTGGGCAGAGAAGGCGATGCTCGTCCTCCTTACATCGATGAAACCTGGCACCGCAGTCTACCTCACAGTTGACCAGACTACAGGCGTTCCCGGGCTGAGGGGAGACCTGGCAGTCTCGGCTATAGCAGCTACCACAGTGACCGTGAGGTAGGTCTTGCTCTACCTCGACCACCATGCCTGAATGGAAGATGTGCAAAGAGAAACATAAGTGGGTTGGGGTGGGTTGTGTTGGAGTATGAATAATTTTAATGATGAACGATTGTATAAATCCAATCTTTTATCATAAATGCACTTAGTTTGTAATGTATTCCCCTTTTCTTCTTCTTCCTTTTTTTTCTTCTTCTTTTGTATTGGTGTTCAGATTTTCTCTGCTTATCTTGTTCTTTTTTTTCTCTCAACAATACAGCGTATACTTTTTAAGGGGTTGACATTCATAGGGCTACCCTGAAATTTGAATAAACAAGATTATAGTTAGGGCAAATTAGGGTCTACAATATTATAATCTACTACAGGATATCTACATATGTACATCAAAAACTCTTGGCAGAGGTCATTTTTATTGCACATCAAATAAACAGGCGCATAGCCAGGAGGTGGCAGTGGGGGCAGTCGCCGGCCAAAAAAGAAGAACAAAAGAAGAGAAATAAGAAAAGAAGAGAAATAAGAAAAGAAGAGAAATAAGAAAAGAAGAGAGATAAGAAAAGAAGAGAAATAAGAAAGGAAGAGGACGTAGGAAGAAAAAGGATGAAGAGTCGAGAACGGTACAACAAATTGTCTTCTTTCTCTAATAATTTAATGAAACGTCAAAGCTTCTGCCCTTCTTGCGGGAGGGGAAGGAAACCAATTTCAGACAAGGATTTAAAGTCGAGAACGGTACAACGAATCGTCTTCTTTTTTTAATAATTTAAAGAAACGACAGAGCTTCCGCGCTACGCGCGAAGGAAGGGGTCCTTGATTCAAACAAGGATTAAGAGTCGAGAGCGGTACAAAAAATAGCTTTTTTCTCTAATAATTTAATGAAACGTCAAAAGAAACTAAATTTACACAATGCTTAAGAGTCGAGGACGGTACACTGATCGTCTCCTTTATCTAATAATTTAATGAAACGTCAAAGCTTCCCGCGGGAGGGGGGATACATGTATACTCTGCCCTCCCTGCACCCACCCCCCTAGGGAGTAGGGGGTACACTTCGCGCGCTCTGTAAGAGATTCACACACTTTGCGTGCTCAATCCCGCCCCCCTCAAATAAAATCCTGGCTACGCGCTTGCAAATAAACAGGAGTCACATGAAACTGCTAGGTGTCAAAAGCTCTGTCATTCATGTTTTACAAAGAAAATGCTTATTCTTATTCTTTATTATAAAAACGACAACATAACATTCAATTAATTTCAGTGAATGATCGAGTCACATTCAAAATTAAGAATAAGAATTCACTATTATTAAAGTAAGATCAATCCTAATTTGTCACAATAACTAAACTGGTCTGCAAATATAGGCAGGGCATCGAACATTTTAATTTTAGGGTCAGTATTACTCAGCTGTCCGAAAAGTTTTAACTAGATAATCAACTATTTTTTGGACAAAGCAAGTAACGTTGAACGTAGACAGAAATAACCATCTGATTTGGGTCATTTCTTTAATAAAACTGACATTTGTTGTCATTCCCTAATACAGATGGCAACCCAGAGATCTCGTACCGTGCGGGTAAATTAGAGCCACAGCGTAACAGCTTTTCGTTTCTGACATTTCTCCCCCGATTTTCTTTATCGAGATCTAATTTTCTGATTTCTAAATCAGATGTCAATTAGGTCGGTATGTCATTTGTCCTAATTACAGTTTTCAAAATTTGATAACTTAATATTAAATAAATAATTTACGGACTTACTTATATCAATTATCCAATTTGTACCTCAGAACCGCGAAGCAGTACGTTCATGCATTCGAAATATTACCCGGCGGCCGATATATTTCCGGGTCCACCTACCAAAACATAGCCAATGGCCAATCAGAGCACTCGTTTCGTGGGAGTTCGTTGGTCAAGCCAGGCCGACTCGTATGTAGCTAAATTATCCAATTTGTACCTCAGAACCGCGAAGCAGTACGTTCATGCATTCGAAATATTACCCGGCGGCCGATATATTTCCGGGTCCACCTACCAAAACATAGCCAATGGCCAATCAGAGCACTCGTTTCGTGGGAGTTCGTTGGTCAAGCCAGGCCGACTCGTATGTAGCTACGGTAGCTATTGGACGTTCGAAAAGAAAAAATTAATATTCATCAACTAAAACCAAGACGGATAATGTTGACGACGAGACTTTCTCGGATTAATCATTAATTTAGGATCTAAATGAGCAAGCTATCGTAGACTAAGTCAAATAAGCTACATGTATATCTATATGTTATTTTTAATTAGACTCTAATTATTGTCATATTGCAGCATGTATGAGGATGTAAAGAGTGAAAATCTTGTAGCATATCTCATTCATCGCGGTCCTGCCGAACCGAACCATTGGTTCCGTACAGTCCCGATAGGACAATCTTCGGCGCTAGTATGGTAAGGTATCCAAAATATAGCCTACTAAAACAGACCCCAAATTTCGGTAAATATATAATCAAATGTCCAAATAAAGATAATGATTTAAAAGGCGTTATGTTTCTTACCCGTTTCGTGTCAATTTTGTTGTATTTGGGGGAGTATTTTTCGGAAAAACATTGATTTTAATATGCACTTTGTCAAAGGTTTCACGCCAAACCGCTGCACAATACAAATGCATACTGATGGTGGATTGCGTGCGGGCGCGCGCCTGTGTGAAGTTATCTACCGTAATGAGGATCTGGGACAAAAGATAATAGTTGCCAATTTAAGTATATCGAAAATGTATTAAATTAATTGAATGGTCTTGAGTACAGAGTGGTCTTATTCGTTATTACTATGTTCATGGGGGAGACAGAGAGAAGGAAAAAAGGGAAAGGGGAAGAGTATGTAAAAGGAAAGAACGAAGAGGAAGAAGAAGAAAAGAGGTAAACGGGGGCGAAGGGCTCTTGCCTCCCCCCGCCAACAAATAAATAAGAGAGAGATCGAGAGAGAAGGGAAAGGGAAAGAGAATATAAAAGAAAAGGAAGAAGAAGAAAAGGGGGCGAAGGGCTCTTGCCTCCTCCCCCCCCCCCCCCCCGCCAAAAATGAAATGAGAGAGAGAAAGAGAGAGAAGGAAAGGGAAAGAGAAGATAAAAGGAAAGAGAGAAGAGGAAGAAGAAGCATAGAGGGAAACGGGGGAAGGGCGAATGGCTCTTGCCTCCCCCCCCCCGCCCAAAAAAAAATAAGAGAGAGAGAGAAAAGGGAAAGGGAAAGAGAATATAAAAGAAAAGAAAGAAGAGGAAGAAGAAGAAAAGAGGGAAACGGGGGCGAAGGGCTCTGGCCTCCACCCCGGCCAAAACATTAATTTGGGGTCTGTTTTAGTAGGCTATATTTTGGATACCTTACCATACTAGCGCCCAATCTTCAGTCTCTATAATCGGAGGTCTAGTGGAGCCAGACGTAGTCTCAGTGGAACAACCGACGATTAGAGAGACTGAAGTTTTCGGTCTACGTTGAACGCAGCGATTTTCAGGTAGGCCTACTGTAGCTGTTCGCACTTCGCAGTCATTGCGCAGAGCAGAGCTCGAGATCGAGACAGAGAGAGCCGTCCAGCGCCAGCTGCTCCCCGTTCGCCCCTGCTACGGCCGACCCCACACACACAACATTCGCTCAGCTTGTGCAAGATCATAATTCAATGCCTATGCGGCTATGACATTGCAAAAACACGACACACTCGCATAAGAACCCACCAGTTTTATGCATTTATACTTACTTTCCGAGTGATTTTCAAGACAATATGGCACTCAATATGCTTGGGTGAATCAGTTCAGCATATGCATCTCAATTTCAGATGAATCAAAGATCGAATTTTGATGTCATTTTCCTTTGTTATTACTCGGTGCCGTGCCAAATACTTGGGATGTTTCTGCCTTTTATTTACCTTTTACGGACTTTGATGTCAAAGGTCAACGATACGATATTCATCAACGATCGTAGCGTTCGTCGTGGACTTTTGAAGGGGGGGGGGGGGGGGTACTTTTTTGGTAGTAGTGCGATCGATTTGTTGTTCTTTTCAAACAAAAAGAAAAAAAGAGAAATACAGAGCACAGACAGGGAAAATCAACGTCACAATTTCACATTTACCAAAGAAAACAAGATGCAAACAAGAAGTCAGAAATAAATTAGACCATGATCTCTCTCACATATCCCTTTTCTTATATTTCTCCCCCCTCCCTCTCTCTCTTTCTCATCTCTTCTAGCTCCCCTCTCTCTTTCCTTATACTCCCCCTTCTTTCTCTTTCTCATCTCTCTCCCTCCCCCTCTCTTTCCTTATATTTCTCCCCCCTTCTCTTTCCTTATATTTCTCCCCCCTTCTCTCTCCCCCCTCTCTTTCCTTATATTTCTCCCCCCCTTCTCTCTCTCTCTCTTTCTATGGTCTTTCAAGGTCAGTCCATCATTTTCCCTCTTTCTCTATCTGTGTAATTTCCTCTCTTTTTCCATACCTCCATAGCTTTAATACATCAATCCAGAAAAATAACAACATGCAACAGGTATTTATGTATTTTCTATTTGTTTTATTTGATCAGGGATGGCCATAATCTCTCTTTTTTTCCACAAGTATACCGGTACTCATATCACATACTTCAAAATACGATGAGACGTATAGGGTCTTGTAATCTTCATCCATGTAATTTTGACACATAATGACTTCACAAAATAAAATAAATACATGCTCTATTTGGTTTGGGCTAATTATTGGTAATATATATACTACATAAAACCATACATAAAATCATCATGTAAAATATGCTGAACACATACAAGGAAAGAATTAATAATAATAGACCTATCTTCACTTTTTATGAAGCTAAGAAACAAATATATAATAGAAAGACCATTGATATAACAATTTGAAGATACATGATGATATTACATCAGGTTCAAGCAGATTCAACGCTACAGTCCCACATACTGTAATGAATGTTTGGTTTGAAATTTGGTAAACATTGATATTCTGTATGTCTACATGTATATGAGGAAGACAGAAAAGGTAATACTATTGTTAAGAGTACATGAATATCAGGATCAATAAAATGGATCTATATCAATGTTTATGACATATTTATACCACAAGAACAAACTTTAAAACAATGAATATCAAAAACATGTACAGTTAACAGTTAATAATAATAATAATAGCTCGTTCTTATATAGCGCTTTTCAGGACCGCAGGCCCTCTCAAAGCGCTTTACAGATAAGTATATTATTACCCCGGTCATTGGATTCAGGCTTACCCGCACACAATGTATGCACATTTTCCACTCCCTGGGGAGCATTCCAGCCAGGCGTCATTTAAGCGCACAAATGATTCATATCCCTTGTAAATTTGAAAGTTGGACTGGTTGAATTAGGGCCTTTGTTGAATACTTTTAGACGAAAAACTTTAATACGTCACATCCTCAAGAAACATAAATCGGGACAAATCAATTTGTCACATGTTTAAATTAAAAAAAAAAACCTAATCTCATAGCCGCTATGAGATTAGAGTGCCCTTTTATACAAGAAAGTGTGAAAAACATAAGTTCATCAAAATTGTTCTTTTTTTCTTTCTAAAGAGAAGGTAGATTTCTGGAAAAGATGAAAGAGCATCACGTTAAAAGGTCCCCTGAAAAGTATGGCTCTTCAAATGAAATGCCTTCATATTCAAAATATGACAAGTATCAGCCGAAGGTTGTGGATCACAACTTTCTTGCCGCATGTGTGTGCATACATGTAGTCCAGATTCTGTCTGTTTTTATATATTCTTCTATTCTTCAATCATCCATGTCCTTCATTAAAAATGTTATCTACGTCTAACTCTTTAAAATCCACATTTCAAAAATCCTTAAAGGGATAGTTGAGTTCTGTTTTCAGAGCGCAAATGCCTTCAAAGTGCATGGTTATTGCTCTTATTCTTATCTATGACATTTCCAGTGCCCTTTTAGAACCTAAAATTGCTATGAAGGTAATTTTAGACCCCAAAATGTGTGAAATTTAGCCAATACGATCATATCAATTCAGCTCCACTTTCAAAAAAATACGGTGACCGTTAATTAATTATTTAATTAAAAATAACAATACATGGGCCGGCTGGTTGTGCGTAATATAACCAACACGAAAATGCCAACAAATAAGTCAACATCGGCATTGGCTTAAATACAACGTTTTTTTGTACCACCACAAATTATCTAATATTTATGGTGGTATACAAGTATTAGAAATCGTTATATTTATGGATATTTCAGCCGATTTTCAGAACTCAACTATCCCTTTAAGTCAAATAATGTTGTGTATGATCTTGTCTTCTAGTCAAAACACACACACATATAAAAAGGTGACATTGTAATACATGTAAATGTATACACATGTATAATAAACAGAGTATTTTACTATTACTTGTCTATACTGGCTTAGGATCTACATTTGTACATTTATGCCTGAGGTAACAATACCGGTATATATCTTCTCTATGTACCAGTAGCCAGAAAGGGCATTAACTCACATACTTTAATGATACAGCCAAATGTGCTTATTAGTGACCACCTGTATATTAATAGAGACCACATATTTTGTTCCCCTTTAATGGTTTCTCATTCAAACCTGTAGTAAAGGTATCAATACCTGTATTTAAAAAAAACCCTGCCTATAAAGACCACTTTTCATTTCTCTATTGAGCGGTCTTTATAAACAGGTTTCACTGTAATATGATCAATGTACATGTATAAAGCGTAGATACTATTATACTCTACTACGCTGTGATGAAAACAAAACTCTGACAGTGCTACTTTACAGATACACGATCAAAGACTATTCAAAAGCTTCTGAAAACAAGTGCGTCTTCAACAAAACTTTAAAGACAGCAACAGATGAGGCTTTTCTTACGTCTAGTGGGAGGTTATACAAAAGCTTTGGAGTGGCGCAACTGAAAAGCGCAATCTCCAAGAGTTACTTTTGTTTTTGTGAGGTAGCTTTAGAAGCAGCTTGTCCTGTGTACTTCTACTATAACACAGATTTAAAGAGAAGGTTGAGTTCTGGGAAGAGGTGAAAAATAATTTGTGAACTTTATCATTCTTATATATGCAAGTGTGGAAGAACATCAGATAAGACATGTTCCCTGAAAAGCATGGCTCTTCAAATGCCTTTATATTCTAAATATGTCATGTCACATCGTAAAACTTGGGGGGTAGGTTTTTTTATGCCACGTGTTCGTGTAGTCCCATATACATCTTTCTGTGTACAGTGTTTGTAACTTTACCAAGACTTGGCCAAATTTCTTATCATTTTGATGATTCCAGAACCTTGCAATACACACAAATTCTTATATGCTAGACGATTATCCTTTTCTGATCGATTCCACAACGTTTCTTTCACAATGCAATCACATGACCAGAACTCAACTTTATCTTTAACCCGTTGACTACTTCATTGTGATTCGCAAAAGCATAAAACGAGGGACCACCCTGTTTACGTATGCAAAGGGTTAACAGATGATAGTATCCTAATTTCAGAGGAAAAAACAATGAATGAAACAGCAGCATGAAATACACCTACACTACAATCATACAAATTCAAATTTGCTTTTTATTTTAAAAGCATACATAGTGATACTAACAATAAAATTACTTTAAAATATGTTATATAATATTCATATATATTTCTAGACACTTTTATTTCATTTAAAGTACACACTCCATATAATATCTACAACTTTACAGTCATGTAAATTCCAAAGGCCCGAATCCAATAAAACTGAATTTACCAGGACAATCAAGAAAATATAGACTTAAATTACAGGAATTGTAGATAATTTAACTATGTAAAAATTCAAAATCCAATAGGAGCAGATTTCAGATACAATCATAGTGCAGATTAGGATATTTGGGAAAGACAGAAAATACATCAATTTCCCACCTCTCGTTATATTTGCTTATTAATGCACAAACAAAGATGAAACAAACTTTACAGATAATGGCACACAATCAAGCACAACTATTTTGGTATTAAACTCCTACATCATATCCTTCATTGGTCATCTTAACAGCAAGAGGGTTTCATAAAATCACTGGTACACCAAAAATTGAGAACCACACATATGGCAATGGAAGGATTGATGGCTATTACATTTCACATAATTTTGATTATCTCACTAATTATCTTTAAAATTAAATTAAATTAAAATTTAAAGGAATGTGTTTGTCATATGAATGCTTGTTTGACACAGTTTCCGCATTGTTATGATTATTCAAAATACCCGTAAGCCAGCTTAAATTTGCACCTCTTTTAATAGTGCCTTCCAATTTTTCTTTTGTCAAAGGTTGTATGCACTGCTACAGTAGGGGTGCTACTTAAGTTCATCTTTGTTGTCTATGCGCTTACTTCCAGTCTTAAGATGAGTCAAGCAATTTCTCTAACTGCTTAAAGAAACAGAAGTGGGCTCTCATGGGGAATTCAACACCATCATTATGTGTTCGCCCATTAACAAGTCTTGTAAATCACCAGGATGAGCCTTCAGTTTTATGACCAACAGGCTTTATGTAATGCTCTGCCTTTTCCACCCATTCCCCCATATATATGGTAAAGTCATTATCTGACATATTTCCATCACCCAAAGACTCTCCGAGAGACCAGGGGGTATACCGTGATGGACTGTGGGTTTGGTGTGCACAGACTTGTATAGTAACCTTTTAATAATGGTAATTCCACCAAATCTGGTATCAGCGAATGATGACCTCCTGCACATGGACACTGAACCACCTCTCCCTTTAAAGCTTATCTGTACTAGTTTATAGGAGGGATTATACCACCCTGCAAGGTCACTAGACATGTGGTTATCTCATCAACTCAGCTCTCAATTAACATAAGAAAAAGGGGATCATGGGGGACCAATGGTCACCGATTAGGTATTGTTTTTGATATAGAGGGAGCAAGTAGCTACAAGTAGTGCAGTGTGGCTTTAATACCTCTTAATTTGTATTGCACCTTACACAAAATGAAGAGGTTAGTATGATAGATGTGAATCTGATTTGAATATTCACTTGGCCTTACTGGAGCACTTTTTTGCACAGCTTTGGTTTATTCATCATAAAAAAATTGACTGATATATAATATTCTAATAATTGTATACAATTTCTAATAATTCTCAATGATTAAAACAGTTGATTATGCTGATATCCTAAAAATAAGTTATTATAGAGGTCATAAAATAGACAGTTACACGATATATTATTGCAATTTTCTATATCAAACAATGAAATAATTGAAGACACTACATCAACGAAACAAAAATACATGTTAAATTCATATAAATCTAAAGCCTTTTTCAACCATGACACAGTTAACTGTTGAAGAACGAAAACAATGCTTTGGCAAATAAAAAACATTCATTGTGTAAATTGCGCCTTGAGCATTTGACTGTCAAGTGGATTTGGCGCCTTATAAATCATATGTATTATTATTATTATTAAATGAATGCCATTGGGAGATGTAATAGAGTAGCTACAAGCAACAAACCCACCAGAAGGTTCTCAATATATTTGTGTTATAACATGCGGAATAATATTCTGATCACTTTATACTATTTCTAATAGTTCTCAATGTTCAAAACAGTTTATTACTCTGATATGCTATGATAATAAGTTATAATAGAGATCCTAAAATACAGACATATGTATATGGATGTGTATATTATTCCACTTTACTTTTTTTAAAACTCATCTCTTTATTTCAATTTCTTGAGGCAGTTTACTATGTCACGTCTGAAAAAGGGCTAAAATTATGAACAGGGTTTTCACATGTAATCAATCTTGCAGAGTGACATCTATTATCTAATACCTGGTCTAGACGGTACCTGGGGTGGGACAATTGCACCTGGTGTAGGTCTGGGTCTGTTGCGAGGTACTGGTGGTGGTACCATGGGTGGACCAGCAGGACCAAGCTCTTGAGGGGGTGGGAAATCAGGAGGACTAAAAGCGGGCGGGTCTTCAGACTGTCCAAATTGCTCATTGAGGAAGTTGTCTGTGGAGTCCGTTTCAATCGCCATGGCTTCTAGGTAGAAGTTATCCTCCGGTTCAACCACTCTCTGAGGAGGTCTCCCCGGGCGTGAACGTGGTACAGGCGGTGCTGCATTTTGAGCCACGGTGCCGTTGGTGTTCATGGAAGGTTGTTCTAATGAGACGTCGGTGAAGGCGTCATTGCTGGCAGACCGTGGAGGTGCCGATGGTCTTGGTGGTACACTAGGCATTGTATCTGGTACCGACTGAATGACTTGTGGTTCCTCTGCTTCTGGTGCGCTTGGTCTCTGAGGTCTGCTTCCTGGTACAGGCGGTGCAACTGACAACACAGCTGGTGACTCTGAAGCACCTTCATCCATTGGCGGTGCTGGTCTTGTTGGAGGTCTGTTGGCTGGAACAGGTCCCCTGGTTGGTGGAACCTCTGCAGTTGGTCGATCTTGCTGTGGCTCCTGATGGACAAAGGAATTAGACTCTGGGATTATTGAACTCCTCTGTCTTGGCATTGGACGAGGTGGTGCAACTACAGGTACCTTCTCACCTTCAGTTGACCTCAAAGCATTCCCATCCTGCACAGCTGCATTATTATTGCATTCTTCAAAAGTTGCACCACTGGTGCCCCTTTTCAAAGAGCCAGAAGATCGTGGTGCCACGGTTGGTACCTTGACGTTCTCAGGGGGTGGGGTGGTAAAGGAAGAGGGTACACTAACATCACTATTGCATGCATTAACGCTCATTGTAGCAGCACTGGTATTCCTTTTCAAAGAGCCAGAAGATCGTGGTGCCACGGTTGGTACCTTAACAGTATCAGGGGGTGGAGTGGTAAGGGAAAGGGGTACACTGTCACCACTATTGAATGCATCAACACTCATTGTAGCACCTCTTTTCAAAGAGGCGGAAGATCGTGGTGCCACTGTCGGTACCTTGGGAGCATCGGGAGGTGGGGAGGTAAGGGATGGGGGTACACTGACGCCGAGCTCCTGTAGAAGTCTGACGGCGTCATCATGGCTCTCTGCATGCAGGGTATGACTCACTTGGTAGGGATCACTGATTATGGAGGAGGGCTGCACAATAAAAACAACAAACATGCAAGCCACCAGTTATGGGAAGGTACACAAATACAGATGAAGGACGTTGATTATGAAATGCTTATGTGGTACATCATACCTGAAATATAAGTAAATCAATAAAATGGCACCAAAACTTGCATGAATTTTAAACCTGTGGCTAACTTTGCGCAGCGCAGCATGGGTACTCCACGGGACGATGTATAATGTAAAACAAGCTATTTTTGCATACATAATGGGCCCTGTGACCTTGACCTTGGATCTCATGACCCCAAAACTTAATCAGTTCATTGCCTCTGCAAGATACATACATGATCCAAGTTTGGTGGGGATCCATCAAATGGTTCTTGAGATAACGCGATCACGAGAGCGGGACGTACGGACGGATGGACAACCCAAAAACATAATGCCTCCGGTTGTAGCGGAGGCATAATTATGAGTATGGTATGCTTGAGGGGAGAGCCCTTTTCTTGCAGTCTGGTGAATTTTACTACATATTCCTAAAGTGGTGAAAACAGGCTGGTTTAGTGCCGGGATCATACAGTATAACAAGAAAATTTCTTGTGCATGAAATGTCACAAAGTTTGCAATATCGAACTCTTACAATTCTTGAAAAACTTCTAGACGCAAAAGTGGCCTTCCTAAACACATCCCCTCTCCCCAAAAGTTCCTTGTGCATGAAATGGCACAAAATTTGCAACACTGAACATTTGCAATTCGCGAAAGATTCATGCAGCAAAAGTGGCCATCCTAAACACTTCCCCAAAGTTCCATGTCACAAAAGTGTCCAGATTAAAAGTACAGTGCAGTGTTGGACATGCAAGAATGATTCAGGTCGTTGCCACTTGAGTGCTTGTCATAGTAAACCAACAAACATGCAGGTCAATAGGTCAGTAGGAACAGGGTACTGTGACAGAACATGAATAAATAAGGGAGGACTACTTGTCTAAGATCCAGGCCCATCTGACACCCATGCAATGCACAAGGCATTTCCAAAGAGTGTTAACAGGAGACTTACATGCAGGAAAGACACCTACTGATCTGGGGGACATTTCACAAAGCCTTCTTTCAATGACAAATAACAAAAATCAGTGACAAATCTGCAGATAACCAATCAGAAGCAAGGATTTCAGTAGCTTAGAACACAAATTGTCATTTGTCACTGATGACAAGTTTTGTGAAAAGCCCCCTGGGCTTCAGGCCATTCTGATACTCAAGCCATGCACAAGGGCATCCCTAAACAGCCTGATCAGGGGGTGTTTCACAAAACTTGCCATCAGTGACAAATGATAGTTTTCGTTATAAGCTACTGAAATCCTTGCTTCTGATTGGTTATCAGCACATTTGTCACTGATTTTTGTCATTTGTCATTGAAAAAAGGTTTGTGAAATGGGCCCCAGGACAATTACTAAACAGGAGAGGGACACCTACATGTATATGTCAACACTTCAGGCCAAACATATACTCATGCCATGCACAGGGTATCTCCTTACATTATTGTATGAAATTCATGCTCATAACAAATCTTTACATTGTCATAGAAACAAATTGCATGAATTCATCTATGCAGCAGGCAAGTTATTATGCAAGTTAGGATGCTAAACCTACTAGCTAATACCAGAAGAAAAAATCAACTTCTTCATCAAAATCTGCGTTGAACTGCAATGGATACACAACAATCAAATACAAAATAATTATAGTTTTATAAATGTAATGCTTCCTGGGAGAAATTTTAATTATTTAAACATATTTGTGGCTTACACCTAGTGGTAGAGTCGCTGCCCGGCAAGCAGTAGATGTAGGTCCAAGTCCCGCCGGTACCAAAATTTGTTTCTAACTTTTTTTTTCAATACAGATCAATCAATCTTATTTACTGGGTGTAAGCCACAAATATGTTTAAATAATTAAAAAAAATAATGATAATTTACTGTAATCGAACATTCAAAATCGCACATTGTTTTGATGATTTTAACCATCAGCCCTCTTCAGGATGTGCATTCTTCTTTCAAATATTGATTCTGTTTCCTATGTATGGGGGTCTTTCAAACTGATTAATTAAATTTTGTGTCTGAATGGCAAAAGGAGGAGTATTCTTACAATCATGGACAGGCGTAACAAGTGGATGATAAATGTATTATCTTTCCTACTTCAAAAGGGAAACATTGATATTTCCACATCTGAACATGATTAATAATTATAATAATGATTAGTAATAGAAATAGAAATATTATCTCTTTGTCTTCTAATCTCAGAAATATTTATATTATCTGCAAACACGAGTATAAGGATGGTATGTGTGCGTGCATATGTCAGACCTGCCAACCTCTGGAGTTCAAAAACTGTATTATTTAATCCCCAAAGTTGTATTTTACTGACAAAACAATGCCTCTTACAGTTCCTCCATACAGGACATTTTTGTATGGGTCATTGGTTGAATATCATATGCATGATTTTGTCATGACTGGTGTGTTCGATGAACCAATGAACATCCCCAAATTACTGATGTGAGACGCTTGTAGGATACTTTACAGGACAGAAGAGGTATATTGCCATCTTCGTATTTACTTCTAAAAATTGTACTAAATGCGATTAAATCGTATTGGTTGGCAGCTCTGATGTGTGTGTGCGTGTGTGTTATGTAACATCTTGATAGGCTGGAATGCTCGTCAGCGGAGGGGAGATGGTGTACATTATATGTGGAGGCACAAATGAATGTACTGACTGGGGTAACAAAAGTCACCTGACGGAAGGATCGTTTTGTCCAACACAATGGCTATGCAAAATTAATAATTTCCAGTCTTGACTAGCTCCATGACAAACTTTTAACACCGGTATAGATCAATCGTGCACTGGAAGCGGTTAAATAATAGTGAAGCCTTTGGTATATCTATCCCATGATCAAAAACGAAGTGGCCCAGGGAGGTTATTTGTGTGGCATATAAAGAGCAGGGGTGATAGTGAGCACTAAACAAAATAAAAATAAAAAAAATCTTCAACCTCCCCCCCTCGAGTAAAAAAGAAAGAAAAGGATCCGGGGGAAAATAAATGGCATCTTACAACATTCCCCTCTCCCCCTTTCGAGTGAGAAAATTGGGAAACAATTGGGAATTTGGGGAAAATAAGGGGAAAATGTGAAAATAATCGGGGAAAAATCAAGAAACCGATTTAAATCAGGTAATTATCAGGTCTGATAAAGAGTTAAATTGATACGCAAAGATCACTATTTATTATTATTATCCTTAGGTGGACCAACTCCCAAACCTGAACGGGTTAATATATTTTGCAGGGAGGAGTCGACTTACCCTTGCTACGGGGGCGTCTGGTTTCCTTTTGGTCTCTTCTACCGGTGGTGCCTGTGGTCTCGCTGGGGGCATGTTGGGTCTAGAGGGGCGCACTGGTGGACCGGGCCTGGTAGGGGGTACGCGCTTCTGTGCTGTAACTTTGACTTCAACCTCGGCCTAAATAATGAACAAATTTAATGAATGATCAATGACTACATTCTCACAATTTCTGTCATTAGCCTTTCAACATCTTGTCAATTAATGGATTTCAAAGCTTATCTGCCCCTTTAGAATCCTTCCTCAAATTGACAATACTGGTATTTTTCTTCTATTGTTACATTGTTCTAATAAAGAGTCATGCATTTGAAAGCAGTAAAGGAGAAGAACAGGGCCGCCTTCTAAACAATTGCAATTAATCGCAACTTATTTGCGATTGATATCAACTATGCAACTACCTGTATGTACATAAGAGATAGGAGACTGTAAACCTGTCATTGACTGGAGGACTTGCGCTTGATTCGGACCAATCACACCTCTTCATAAAACAGGGCGCAGTTATCCTATCTCCAAATATTGCCAATTTATATAAGGAAACATTTTTTTATTTTTTGTTTACCTTTCAACGTGTTGCCAATTAAAGCTTCAGCTCGGCATGGCCGCAATAGATAGATAGATAGATAGATAGTTTATTGGTTCCCACAATTTCTCAATTTACAAAGAGTGTAACAACATATTGAAAATGATTATAATATGCATGTACATACAATACCGGTACACACTATTCAGAAAATTGTCCTTCAGTTGAGCTTTAGAGATATACATGTAGTGGCGGAGCCCATGGAAAAACAGAGCTTGTTGTGGATAGGCTCCTTAAACTACAAATGACATAATAACACTAATGTTAGGTTTATAAAATACAAATACACACTTGAGTAAAAGAAGGTTTCATGGAAAAAAAATGGCATCTAACAACATTCCTCCATTTTGAGTAAGAAAATTTGGAAAAAATTTGGAAAAATTTGGAAAATAGGGGTAAAATCGGAAGAAGAAAAAAATTGGAAGAAAATTATCAGGACTGGGAATGAGAGTTAGGCTTAGGGTACATTCAACCTACCTGGACCTCTTCCCCATTACCTCCCCTAGGAGGGGGCCTGCCTGGTTTAGTAGGGCGTGGCGGCCTCTTGGGCCTCCCTCCCCCCTCCTGCAGCTCTACGGTGGGAGAGGGTGTGCCTGATCGTGACCCGGCACCCAGGGTTGGTAGGAGGGGCGCCTGGAGCTCCGGTTTGAGGGATCCAAAGTCTTGACCATTCTCGTCTTCCTCTGGAGGCGGTGAAGAGACAGGAAAAGATAACGAAAAAAATGGATGATAGCCATCTATCTAGAAATTCTATTCTGAGGCTCACTAAATATTACCATTATCATCACTAACACCATCATCACCATCACCATGATCACCACCACCACATCACCATCCCCATCACCACCACCATCACCATCATCACTATCATCACCACCATCACCATCATCATTATCATCACTAACACCATCATCACCATCATCATCACCACATCACCATCACCATCATCACTACCACCTAGTGAAATCCTTTTGTTACCTTCCAAGTCGAAGCTCAACGATATAGCACATCCCATGATTCTCCTAGCAGATTGCTCGAGACCTGGTTGAAAAGCCTCATCACCACTATCATCATCGTCATCATCATCATCATAATCATCATCATCCCCAACATCATCCCCAACATCATCATCATCATCACTGACACCATTATTACCATAACCATCACCACCTCCATCATCACCAAGTCACCACCACCATCATCATCACCACCATCATCACCACCATCATCAGCATCCCAACCATCACCACCACCATCTTCACCATCATCATTACCATCATCATCATCTTCACAACCACCACCATCATCATCACCATCACCACCACATCACCATCACATCACCATCATCATCACCATCATCACCACCATCATCACCATCCCAACCATCACCACCACCATCATCATCACCATCATCATTACCATCATCATCATCTTCACAACCACCACCATCATCATCACCATCACCACCACATCACCATCACATCACCATCATCATCACCATCATCACCACCATTATCACCATCCCAACCATCACCACCACCATCATCACCATCATCATCACCATCATCATTACCATCATCATCATCTTCACAACCACCACCATCATCATCACCATCACCACCACATCACCATCACATCACCATCATCATCATCACCATCACCACCACCACCACCATCACTATCACCACTACCACCTTCCTCATCCTCATCATCTACTGAAATCTAAATCCCTTTAAAGGCCCACTGCACTACTTGTAGCTACTTGCGCCCTCTTTATAGCAAACAATGCCTAATTTGTGCCTGTTGGTCCCCCATGATCCCCTTTTTCTTATGTTATCTAAGCTGATTTGATGAGATAACCACCTGTCAATGACCTTGCAGGGAGGTCTAATCCCCCCTGGCCAAATTAGTAAAGATGGGCTTTAATCACCTTCCAAGTCGAAGCTCATCGATGGCACGTCAAAGGATTCTCCCAGCAGACTGCTTGAGACCGGGTTGAAGAGCCTCTCCGTGTTTGGACTGCACATGGCCAGCTCCTTCTCAAGGAGCTCCAACCACTTCTCCATCTTGAGCTTCACATGAAGCACCTTATGTCCAATCTAGGGTCAAAGAACATCACAAGATTAAAATGGTGATAGAGAGGGAGAGAGAGATAAGCATGATAGAGGGAGAGAGGATGGGAGAAAGAGTGCTAATTTTCACAATTAAAATTGTTGTTATATCGCCAATTCTGGGTCTTTTTGCTTCGTTTGAACTTTCATTATGGTCTTCATCCAAATTATAAGTGACTTTTGGACATGAAAATATCTTCAAACAAGTAAAAATGTATATTTCCTACTTCTCATTTCCTTTCAGGCAGAGCCCCAGTAAGAGTTTGTTTACACTATTATGTAAGATGATGAAGAGTGCAGCTGCCACCTCTCACGCAGAGCTGCAAGGCTCTGTCCAAGTTTTAACGAGAGAATTGAAAGTGGGGTAGCGATACCCAACTTGATTTACATTGGTGCCTGTGTTATAGTGGTGGGGTATTAGTGGCTCTGTCAAAGTTGTAACGAGAGAAACGAAAGTGGGGTAGTGATACCCCACTTGATTTACATTGGTGTCTGTGTTATAGTGGTGGGGTATAGTTTTAACAAGAGCTTTTTGTAATGGTAATTATGCAGGTGTGGAAGAACATCAGAGAAAAAATTGTTTCCTGAAAATGCATCTATCATGTACAAAATACATAAAACAGTCAAAACTGTCTATAGCGACCACCCGAGGGAAACACAAAAAGTGGTCTTTGTAGACAGGTTCCTTTAGTACATGTTTAAATGAGAAACCATTTTCAAGGGAAAATAAAAATGTGGTCTTTGTAGACAGGTGGTCTTTCTACATGGGTGGTCTTTCTATACAGGTCCAATCTAGGGTCAAAGGTTAATAATACAGTGAAACCTGTATATAAAGACCGCTCAAGGGAGACAAGAAATGTGGTCTTTATACTATACTAAACATGTACTAAAGGAACCTGTCTACAAAGTCCACTTTTGTGTTTCCATTGGGCGGTCGCTGTAGACAGGTTTGACTGTAATAATAATATTTGCCTTTTTAGTTGTATTTTATGCTTACGGTTTGGTTGTTGAGCTTATCCCGAGCTGATAGAGCACTGTGTCCATGCCGGAATGTGACCAGCATGTCAGATCCAACAAACCTGTGAAATGATGATTGCAGTATTTAGAAAGTTATCATACAGATAGAGAGATACAGTCAATTACGTATGATAATGTAAATACATATATATATACATACCCCAACAAACAAATAACAGGATTATTACAGTCAATACATAAGCATACAGAGAGATTAATACAGTAAAAATCTTTGAGTGACCGGTTTTACCATACTCATTTTTCCCGAAAATGATGTAGTGTTATAAAAACCGTTAGGGGAAACAAATATTAAGTTTTGATTTCCAACCATGAATATCTGGATAATCAGACAGGCCATCGGCTTGTTAAATTCATGGGGTTCCTGACTGACCTAAATGTTTACAATTATCATTGAAGCCTGGGCTAAATCCAGGTTTTTATTTTAGAATCTGAGACAACCAGGGTTGGGTTCAAACTCAGTAGAATACAGACCCTATAGTCTCACCTGACGAGGATAGCTTCTCCCTCTGAAGCCGTCAGCTCCAGCACCTCGTCCATCTCATCATCAGCAAAAACTACCTGGTTGCCATGGGGATCCGTGAGTGAGAGGATGACGGTCGCGTCCGGGGGTCCCTGCTGGCAGAAGACGTCGTGGAAGATGGATTCTCTGGTGTCTTCGTCGACGAGCTGGACCTCCACTTCGATGATGGCTACAACAGGTCTGTAAGCGTAAATTTTTATCTTGTCAATGGTTATCATTGTTGATTACACAGTGATTCATAAGTTGTTGTGCCTCACCATTTTATTGTTACCATTTCTGTAAGTCACATGGATTGGAAAAGAAGACCTTTTGGTCACAGTTATTTAGATAATCTTTTTCTTTTCCTGGCATCCATGTGACTCTTTTCCAAATGTACCCATACTCTTGTTTTGTATTCAATGTTTTTCTTTGTCTCCCTTGGGTGGTCTTTATATACAGGTTTCACTGTATCAACAATTCAGAAAACACTTCTTAGAGCAATAAAAGAGTAGTATACCTGTGATCGGATGTCTTTAGTTCAGCACGACCATAGTGTAATACACGACCCGAGTCCCAGTTATCAGGAAAAACCTCAAACGGATCTACACAAGGAGAAAGAGTGAATTATTCTTTACACACGATACAACAATAGCTAAAACTTGGTTATTTCATAATACCAGTTAGAAAGATGGCTAGAATTTCATTTTATCTTTAATAACTAAATTTAACCAGTTGAAATTTCATGCACATTTGATACTCCTATCGCAGTCCTGTTTTTTAAAGTTCACTTTTATTTCAAAATAGTACATTTCTCCCAGTGTTTTTATTATCATGTGTGACATTGCCCTGTTCATAATGACAACCTGCACCTACATTTGTAAATTGACATAAAATATGTTTTTCACGTCATAAATGGTCCTCTCAAAGTTAAAAAAAGTGCTGTTAACTTGATACAGTTATCAGAGCAACACCCAAAACCATTATTTTGAGTTTTAAAGAATTAGTAAGTAGAACTTGTGGAGTTAAATCATTCAGAAATGTGAATATCAGTCAAAAGATAACCAAGAAAATCAGACTTATAGCAACATACTGTACTTCTCCAATTTATGTTGTTTATAGTACCAATATAATGGGCAGAACACTGTAAAACAAAGTAATCTTTCACCAACCAAATATGATATAAATCAAATTTGAGTTTCCAATTTTAGATGACAATTCCTTACTATCGGAGCTATTTTTGAAGTAGAGCTGTTTAAGTATAAAAGTATCATCGAGGATATACACCCAAGAGTAATTACACAGTTCTCAAGAAGGTCTTTTAACACATTCGGTCATGCAGCAATTGCTAAGCGTCAATTTCCTAAACTTATGTATAAATGATAACAATATGATCAAATTTGTGTTTGCCCATTTGAGATGACATTTCCTTACTATCGGAGGTTTGTTTGAAGTAGAACGGTTTGTGTCTCCTCCATAGGACGCGATCCGTCCAGGCCGGTGTCCTCATCTTCTCGCTGGTATCGTAATCTTCGGAAAAGAGATCGTACTTGTAGGTCGGTGCAAAGCGGATGGTTCCTTCTGCAAACCCTTGGAATGTCTATTGAATAAAAAAAATAGACAAAACAGTGTTCTATTGCCTTTGTACACAATTCTGCAAACTGCCCAGTTTCAATCTTGGAACTTTTTCACAAAGCCTTTTTTTCAATGAAAATTGACAAAAATCAGTGACAAATCTGTTGATAACCAATCAGTAGCAAAGATTTCAGTAGCTTATAACAAAAACCGTCATTTGTCACTGATGACAAGTTTTGTGAAACGCCCCCCCACCCCCCCCCCCCCCCCCCCCCCCTGATATCAAGTCCCTTAAGGACTTTCTGTAATAACGGTCCTGTGCACCTTGGCTGTGCAGGACCAGCTGATCTTAGTACATGTATGCACAATACCAAGAACTCCAGGGGAGTGTTTCACAAAGACTAAGATTGACTTTAAGTTGGACTTAACTATGGCAGGCCTTTCATGCCACTAGTTCCTCTAACCATTCCTGGCATTGGTTTCTCAAGGGACGTACAAATCATGTTCACAAATCTACAGAATTTACCTTTTTTGATAGTTCGTTATTGAACACATTATTATTATCTAAAGATCATAATTGAGAGACCAATGGTGAGAGCAACCAGTGGCATGAATAGCCTGCCATAGTTAAGTCTAACTTAAAGTCGATCTTAGTCTTTGTGAAACACCCCCCAGGCATGCATGGTGCATGGTGATTGACTACCTGGCGCAGGCAAGATGTGCATAAACAGACAAATACAAATTCTATACTCGACTATCGGTGCAATAACGGTTCATGAAGGTCATTATACATCCAGGACCGCAGAAAGTAGTCCTTGGAATGTCTACAACACAGACAAATAAAAAGTTCATACTTGACTATCAGTGCAATAATAGTTTCAAGAAGGCCATGATACGTCCGGGACCGTAGAAAGTGATACCGGTAGTGATTTAAAATCAATTACTGGCAGTAGATCTACTCTTCCCACTAGAAAGTTCATATAGTAGAGTCAAAGTGTGTAGACCCCGCTGATATTTTTCGGGGACAAAGGTTTTTAAGTGTTTTTGAGTTGTTTGGAGGTCAATGATTAAAATTAGCTTGGGTAGTCCCCTCCTAACTCCTGGCAACTCTCGTAGGGGTCAAAATAAGGTCAAAATGGGGTCAATAGGGGGTCAATTTTTTAAATGCCCTGATTATGTTAAAAGACATGTCAAATTGTTTGTCTCGTCATACTGAACAAAAAAGTGTACATGATCATATACCCCTGACCTCCCGTTAAGAAGTTATGGCCGGAAAAGTCAAAAGGTCAACAAACTTTCATTTGAGGGCAAAATACACTAAAAGTGTTAGGATCGATCAATTTTCAAGTTTTGTGAAACACCCCCCTGTTCTTTATAACGAGGTTCCACTGCATTATATTTGACATGGTAATGAATTTCAAAAGACTGGTCACCTAACACATCTTGACCCCAGTGACACTTACATTCCATTTGCGTCTCTCTATCAAGAGTTGGTCACATTCTATATTTGACATGGTAATGAATTTCAAGAGACTGGTCACCAAACACATCTCGACCCCGGTGACACTTACATTCCCTTTGTGTCTCTCTATCAAGAGTTCGTCACATTCTATATTTGACATGGTAATGAATTTCAAGAGACTGGTCACCAAACACATCTTGACCCCAGTGACACTTACATTCCCTTTGCGTCTCTCTAGCAAGAGTTGGTCACATTCTATATTTAACATTGTAATGAATTTCAAAAGACTGGTCTCCCAACACATCTCGACCTCAGTGACACTTACATTCCCTTTGCGTCTCTCTATCAAGAGTTGGTCACATTCTATATTTAACATTGTAATGAATTTCAAAAGACTGGTCTCCCAACACATCTCGACCCCAGTGACACTTACATTCCCTTTGCGTCTCTCTATCAAGACTTGTTCACATTCTATATTTGACATGGTAATGAATTTCAAAAGACTGGTCACCTAACACATCTCGACCCCAGTGAAACTTACATTCCCTTTGCGTCTCTATCAAGAGTTGGACACATTCTATATTTGACATGGTCATGAATTTCAAGAGACTGGTCACCTAACACATCTTGACCCCAGTGACACTTACATTCCCTTTGCGTCTCTCTATCAAGAGTTGGTCACATTCTATATTTGACATGGTCATGAATTTCAAGAGACTGGTCACCAAACACATCTCGACCCCGGTGACACTTACATTCCCTTTGTGTCTCTCTATCAAGAGTTGGTCACATTCTATATTTGACATGGTAATGAATTTCAAGAGACTGGTCACCAAACACATCTTGACCCCAGTGACACTTACATTCCCTTTGCGTCTCTCTAGCAAGAGTTGGTCACATTCTATATTTAACATTGTAATGAATTTCAAAAGACTGGTCTCCCAACACATCTCGACCTCAGTGACACTTACATTCCCTTTGCGTCTCTCTATCAAGAGTTGGTCACATTCTATATTTAACATTGTAATGAATTTCCAAAGACTGGTCTCCCAACACATCTCGACCCCAGTGACACTTACATTCCCTTTGCGTCTCTCTATCAAGACTTGTTCACATTCTATATTTGACATGGTAATGAATTTCAAAAGACTGGTCACCTAACACATCTCGACCCCAGTGAAACTTACATTCCCTTTGCGTCTCTCTAGCAAGAGTTGGTCACATTCTTTAAGAGCCTCGTAATCATGGATGGCCACAAGGTCCTTCACTTCGTCGTTGTCTTTGTCGATCCGATAGTTGAAGTCTCCGCACCAGAAAACATAGTCGTGGCTCTCCAATGTACGACCCTAGGGGGGAAAAATGTTTAAAATAAAAGCATAATAGATCATTTCGTAGTTAGCACATGGGTCAAATGACCCCAAAACAGATCTTTTACTCATGGAAAATTCTAACTTTGTGTATTTTTAAATAATCCATGCCAAAGTCATGTATGTGCTTCATGAAAAGCTTTTGTTTGCCCTCTTGTATCATAGAATGTACCGTAGGTGCACACATGAATAATGATTACATAACATGAGCACGTATTCATCTCGGTGGGTTTTACAATTTTATCACAAATGACCTTTATCTGCCCATGCGTAGCATTTACGAAATGGCTTATTAAAGAGCAATTCAACCATTGTAATAATTTCATTTGGTTGGAAGCGGAAAAATAAGAGGAACAGGATGGTGAAAGTTTGAAATCAATCATACCAATTACGGTATAAGAAAGTTATTAGTTTGAGATATAAGATCACTAAATCTATGGAGGTCACAAATTGGCATTTGGTCACTTGATAACGACATAGTCACACTCTCCCGTTTGTAAAAAAATATCACAAATTTGTATTATTCTCAAAAGCGGCTTCTCCTTTGGGGCACGTCTCAAAATGAATGTTAGGTAGCATTATTAAAGGTTCTCTGAAAAGAAAAGATTTAGAATCATACATTTTTAAAATTGACATATTAGTCATTTGGGGTTGGAACAAATGGGAAAATTGTTCGGCACTTTGAATGTTTAACAGAATATTGGTGCCATATTTAGAAATTTCAATTTCAATTCAATTTCAAATTTATTCATGTTTCCTACAAAACATTACAAATCAATTATAAGCATTTAAAACAAATGTAAGAAATGCATGTTGGAAACAGAAGGGTCCATTAAAAAGCAATGCTTGTACAAGTGTGATCATCTCAAATGATCCTTAGGAATAATGAGTAATTAAATTCACTAATCTGTAACTACAAAAGGAACTACAAAATAGGGGAAAGAAAAAGGGGGATGCCAACAGAGACGAGAAAGGGACAAGACAATACTTTACACGACAAAGATAGAAGAACACGGTCATAATACCCCCCCCCAAAAAAAAAAAAGAAAAAAAAAAGAAGAAGATATATAATTTGTTTTTTTCATTGCTAGGACTAAAGGCTCACCATAGGGAACATGATCTTGGAGCTGATCTCCGCGTAATCATCGTTCCGATCTTTGATGTGTGACTGTCCCGCGGCTAGATGGGCACATACAAAGCACATGGACGTCCCATGGAACACGAACCGGATTGCCACGCCCCCTTTATTGCCTGCTGCCCCCTTGAGTCCAGTCTTGACAGTGTCCACTGCTACATCCCTGTATTTACGGCAAACAATGAGAGCCAACTTGTTTAGGATGTTTGATTTTAATGGTACAATGAACACACATGGGTTCTACCTTTTTGTACAATATATTTTTAGTCCAGGGAGTGTTTCACAATGACTAAGTTGGACTTTAAGTTGGACTTAACTATGGCAGGCCGTTCATGCTACTGTTTGCTCTCACCATTAGCTGGCATTGGTCTCTCAAAGGACAACCAAATCATGGTCACAAATCTACAGAATTTACCTCTTTTGATACTTCATTATTCATTATCTAAAGATCATAATTAAGAGACCAATGGTGTGAGCAACCAGTGGCATGAACAGCCTGCCATAGTTAAGTCCAACTTAAAGTTAATCTTAGTCTTTGTGAAACACCCCCTAGGTCTGAGAGAAAAGAATGAGTTTATACCTGATGAAAGGTGCGTGCTGAGGTCGGATGAAGATGTAGAGACACACACCAACAAGCTGTTCACACACTAGAAGAACGTATTTGTGATCTCTGGAGAGCGACTTCTGAAGCTCCACGCCCCATTTTCTTTGGTTTGTTGTACTGCAAGGAAAACAAAGAAGAAAATACTTAAAATAAATGTATGATATCAAAATTTGTAATGAAAGGTTCTCTTGTGTATAGTATTTGGGGGTTTAAATATCTGTATTCATCTTTCATGTCTCTACTCTAATTTTCTACCCCCCCCCCTCTCTCTCTCTCTCTCTCTCTCTCTCTCTATTTCCTCTTCATCTCTAACTCTTTCTCTCTCTCTATTCCCTCGTCATCTCTATCTCTGTCTCTCTCTCTTTCTATATTTCTCTTACTGAACCCAGCAATCATGAACTTGTGTGGAATTAGAATTACCACTTCTTCAAAAGCGATGGCATAAATATTTTTTTCTTCTTTATATCCATTTCTATCCATTTATCTATCAATCTATCTAATTATCTATCTCTTAATCTATCTAATTATTTATATCGCTACCTATTCAATTATTTATCTAATTATATATCTATCTATCTACCTATCTATATATCTTTCTTTCTGTCTGTCTGTCTGTCTATCTTTGTCTGTCTATCTATCTATCTATCTCCCTTTCCATCTATCTATCTATCTATATCTCACTGGACCTACCTTGCACTGATGATATTGCCTGCATTCAGATCCACCATTTCTTCAAAGCCGATAGCATAGATGTCTGTCTGTCTGTATGTCTGTCTATCTGTGTCTGTCTGTTTATCTATCTACCTATCTATCTATCTATCTATCTATCTATCTATCCATCCATCCATCCATCCATCCATCCATCTATCTATCTATCTATCAATCAATCAATCAATCAATCAATCAATCAATCCATCCATCCATCCATCCATCCATCCATCCATCCATCAATCAATCAATCAATCAATCAATCAATCTATCAATCTATCTATCTATCTATCCATCCATCCATCCATCCATCTATCTTTATCTCACTGTTCTTACCTTGCACTGATGATATTGCCTGCATTCAGATCCACCATTTCTTCAAAGCCGATAGCATAGATGTCATTAGGAATTGAGTAGTCAACCCCCATCTCAGAACAACCTACAAAAGAAAACAAATATCAATAACTTACAATTTTTAACGATTCCATCACACTGTGTGTGTGATTTGATGGGTACTTTGGAGCTTTGTGGAGCAATACAAAGAAAAAAACAATGTTTGTTTGTTTTACCTGATTACTATTAAAGAAAGCATGTGTATGCTTGTGATTAAGCAACCAGGGGACAGAGCGCTTTACGTCCTCTCTTAAGGAGTTGTTAATGAGGATTAATGTCTTACCAAAGGGCACTAGCGCATCGACTTGGTTTGAATCCAGGATCTCCCGGTTACGAGACCACTGCTCTACCACTGAGCTATCGCACCTCCAATTAAAGTAGCAAGCTTAAAGCCATTACACAGAATACCTTGCTTGGATAAGTCTTAACGTTTCCTTACCTTGGTAACTTTCCTCAACTAACTGTGAATTAAAAAGAACCCAGTCAGACAGAGATTCATTTAACAACAACAACAAAAGCAACACCTACGGGCTCCATCACAACATCAACAGCAACAACACTCACATCATCGACCATGTCCAACAACGTCATAATCCAAACATTAACAACATAAAAAACACATCAACAATATCATCAACAATGTCAATAACAATACTAATAAGAACATCAACATTAACAATACCAACAAAGACATAACCAGCAGTATTAACAACATACAAAAATAACAGAAACGTTCGAAACAGCATCAGCATCAATATCATCAACAACAATATCAACAACAACAACAGCAAAACAACAACATAAAAAACCATCATCAAAATCATCAACAATGTCAACAACAACATTAACATCATTGAAAACATCATCAACAACATCAACAATAACAATCCGAACCTAACCAACTGCATCCCCGACATACAAAAATAACATCCGCATCAATTAAAACACCAATATTAACAACAGCAGGGGCAAAACAAGCAGTAACAATAATAGTAATAATAAGCAACTTGTTGTTACCTTAGTTAGTTTCCTCCACTATCTGTGGATTATCAAGAAGCCAGTCGGTGAGAGACTCGTTCTTGAATGCAACAACACTCACATCATCGACCATGTCAACAAAATCATCAGCAAAACATCAACAACATACAATTACATCAACAACAAAAAAAAACACATCAACAACATCATCAACAACAATACTAATAACATCATCAAACTAGAACGTAAACATCAACAACATAAAAAATAACAAAAACAGCATCAATAACAATATCATCAAAAACAACATAAACAACAATATCAACAACAATATCAGCAACAGCAGGGGCAAAACAAGCAGCAGCAACAATAGTAATAATAAGCAAGTTTCAATTATTTAACATATTTGTGCCTTACACCCAGTAAATAAGATCGATTGATCGATCTGTATTGAAATAATTGAAATTTCTCCCAGGAAGCATTACATTTATAAACTAGATGGAACTTCGACTGCGCGCAGTCGAAATGATGCCTCCGTCATAGAGCAGTTTTACAAACCAAAACAGAAGAAATTTTTCAAATTCAAGTTCAATTGTAATCCATTAACAGGTTCTCAGAATATCGTGATTACAAGCAATTTCTCATATACATATATGACCCTTTGATCTTTGACCTCATGACCCTAACATCTACTCAGTTCATTGGCTCTGCAAGATACATACATGATCTAAGTTTGGCAGGAATCCATCAATCTGTTCTAATGATAATGCGATCACAAGCTATTTTTGCATATATTATGAGCCGCATGACGTTTGACCTTGACCTCATGACCCCAGAATCTAATCAGTTCATCAGCTCTGCAAGTAACATACATGACCTAAGTTTGGCAGGAATCCATCAATCGGTTCTTGAGATAACGCGATCACAAGCTGTTTTTGCATACATAATGAGCCGTGACCTTTGACCTCGTGACCCCAAAATCTAATCAGTTCATCTGCTCTGCAAGATACATACATGACCAAAGTTTGGCAGGAATCCATCAATCGGTTCTTCAGATAACGCGATCACGAGCAGTTTTTGCATACATAATGAGCCCTGTGACCTTTGACCTCGTGACCCCAAAATCTAATCAGTTCATCGGCTCTGCAAGATACATACATGACCAAAGTTTAGCAGGAATCCATCAATCGGTTCTTCAGATAACGCGATCACGAGCAGGTTTTGCATACATAATGACCCCTGTGACCTTTGACCTTTAACCTCATGACCCCCAAAATCTAATCAGTTCATCGGCTCTGCAAGATACATACATGACCAAAGTTTGGCAGGAATCCATCAATCGGTTCTTCAGATAACGCGATCACGAGAACGGGACGTACGGACGGACAGACGGACGTACGTACGGATGGACGGTACGACGGACGGACGGACAACCCGAAAACATAATGCCTCCGGCTACTTCGTAACGGAGGCATAAAAATAAGCAAGTTGTTGTCACCTTGGTTAGTTTCCTCGACTATCTGTGGGTTATCAAGAAGCCAGTCGGTGAGAGATTCATTCTTGAATGCAATGTTGTGTGAGTTCTTGCCTCCGTTCACATTCCATGTGCCCACACAGATCCTGAAGCGTGAGCTGGATGTGAAGTCCCCCTCTCTCTCACACACGCCTTGTAGGATGTCTGGAGAAGCTGGAAGAGAAAGAGAGAAGAAATATAATATTCTGATTTTATATAGCGCCTAAAGCCCTGCTGCACTAGTTTGGCCAGGAGGGATTAGACCTCCCTGCATGGTCACTGACAGGTGGTTATCTCATCAAATCAGTTCTCAGTAAACATAAGAAAAAGGAGACCACGGGGGACCAATGGTCACCAATTAGGCATTGTTGGCTGTATAGAGGCCTCAAGTAGAGTAGTTGCAAGTAGTGCAGTTCCGCTTTAATACAAAAATCGATGTTGTCTCTTAGCGCTTTACAGATATATTATTACCCCGGTCTTCAGATTCAGGCTTGCCCGCACACAATGTATGCACATTCTCCACACCTTGGGGAGCATTCCAGCCAGGTGTCATTTTAAAGACGCTCACAATGCTGAGCAAGCTATATTCACTTTCGCATCCTACTGGGTACCCATTTAACAACTGGGAGGAGGGTGGCAAATGTAAATTAACATCTTGCTAAAGGACGTTAGTGCTAGGGCTGGGATTTGAACCTGTATACTCTTGTGATCTGCAGTCGAGTGACTTATCCATTAGACCACAACACCTGTATTTTGTTGTTAAATTAGCTCAGTTGGTAGAGCATCTGCCTGTCTAACCAAAGATTGTAGGTTCAAATCTAAGCCAGGCAGCTGACTGAAGCCGGCCTTGTGTGTTAATATGCTCCTCTCGTTTCATACGTTCACTTAAATGACCTGAAACAAATCTAGCAAGGATATTTTACTATATAAATGACTGCTTGGTAAGAGTGATTTAGCCTTGTCAGCCAGGCTCCATATCAATAAACCCTATAAGTAAAGAATACCTATTCATTCTTAATTCATTAAAATAACCCGAAATGACACTAACACTGATATTACCATGTAAATGACTGCAAGGGAGGAGTGAACTAGCCTTGTTGGCCAGGCTCCATATCAATAAACACCATGTCCCAAGAATACCTTTTTATTCTAAATTCATTAAAATGACCCGAAATGAGACTAATACTGACATCTTACCATGTAAATGACTGCTTGGGAGGAGTGAACTAGCCTTGTTGGCCAGACTCTATATCAATTTATCCAAAATTAAAGAATACCCATTCATTTTAAATTCATTAAAATGACCCAAAACGAGTCTAAAACTGATATCTTACCATGTAAATGACTGCTAGGGAGGAGTGAACTAGCCTTGTTGGCCAGGCTCCCTACTAAGGAGCTCCCAAGTAGAAGGACATCTATAGATTCTTGCTTGGTGCCATCAAAGAAGTTGTTTTGGATGGTCCGGGTCACCGACCTCGCACCGTCTCGTAGCTTACCCGCCTGCAAGAAAAGATTAAAGATAAAGTTGAGTTCTGGGGGTGTTTCACAAAGACCCTAAGTTGAACTTATCTTTAAGTTGGACTTAACAATTATGGAAAGCTATTAGCATCTTTGAAAATATTTAGTAAAAGTTATTTTAAAAGGCATAAAATGGTGATTCAAATCATTCATATTTTCTATTATTATGGGAGATTTCATGTTCTTGATGTGGAATTTACGAAAAGTCTAAGATACTTGAAATTTTGCTTTTTATTATATTTCATTATAAGGCTATAAATGGCTCTCCATAATATTTAAGGCCAACTTAGAGTTAAGTTTGACTTGGAATCTTTGTGAAACATCCCCCTGGCCATGCGATTGCATTGTGAAAGAAAAATTGTGGAATTGATCAGAAAAGGTTGATCAGCTAGCATATAAGTATTGATGTGTACTGAAAGGTTCTGCAATCATCAAAATGATAAGAAATTTGGCCCAGTCTTGGTGAAGTTTCGAGCACTGTACACCGAGAGATGTATGTGGGACTACACGAACATGTGGCATAAAAATCCATCCCGATTTTTATGTTATTTCGTGCCATACTTAGAATATTATGGCATTTGAAGAACCATGCTTCTCAGGGAACATTTTTTATCTGATGGTCTTCCACACTTGCATAATACAATGATAACGCTCACAAATGATTTTTCACCTCTTCCCAAAACTCAACCTTCTCTTTAAAGCTAATGTTACATCATTAGGTTTACACCTTCAGAATGATGCCACTTGTGCCCATTACTAATGTACTACGTAATAACCCTATTTGACTATTTCCAAACAATTTCTTTTGCAATAGTAAGTAGTTTGCTCATTATTTCAGACCCAATACCAAGAGCAAAGGATTGCCTATCAAGAGCTAACAACAATATCTGTGAAATATGTGGTTTTACATAAGTTTACTATAAGCTGTATGAACAAAGAAGAAACAAAATGATTGCAAAGGATTCAATTTTCAATTCATCAACTAAATACCTCATTATCGATCATTTCTTTGCTCGCCGATGTACTTGTGTCATCCATATTTTATGACAAACTTTGCAAACCATACTCTACAAATACAATCACACCTGCTTTAGTGACCACCGTTCTACAAAGACCACATTTCTTGTTTCCCTTGAAAATGGTTTCTTATTGAAACATGTACTAAAGGAACCCGTCTACAAAGACCACTTTATGTGTTTCTCTTTGTCCATAACTATAGTCAGGTTTGACTGTAGTACAATAAAAAGACAGGTGTAAAACGCTTTCTCAACTTACTTTTGTCTTGCCTTCTAATGCACCTGTACCGGCGTATATCCTGCTTATATGGTCACCACTCAAACCCCATATGGTCCTGTATGTCTCTAAGAATCTAGACATGATCTGAGGTTTACTGGACACTCCGAGGGCTTCTAGCTGCTTAGCCAGCATCTATGGAAAGAATAAAATCAATCAATCGATCATGCAATCAATAAGTGATCAATTTATCAACCAATCAAGCATTCAATCAATAAATCAATCAATCTAGACACAATCTGAGGTTATTGGATACTCCGAAAGCTTCTAGCTGCTTAGCCAGCATCTATGGAAAGAATGAAATCAATCAATCGATCAGGCACTCAATTAATCATTCAATAACTAAATTGAATGAATTATTCCTTCATTCATTCAATCATGTGATCACAAAATCAACAAATCACACCATCAACTTCAATAATGAATTCATTCAATCAACTGATCACAAAATCAACAAATCACACCATGAACTTTAATAATTCATTCATTCATTCATTATTTATTCAATCAATCATTCAATCAATTAATAAATCAATCAATCTAGACATGATCTGAGGATTACTGGACACTCCGAGGGCTTCTAGCTGCTTAGCCAGCATCTATGGAAAGAATGAATTCAGTCAATCAATCAATCATGCAATCAATAAGTGATCAATTTATCAACCAATCAAGCATTCAATCAATAAATCAATCAATCTAGACATGATCTGAGGTTTACTGGACACTCTGAGAGCTTCTAGCTGCTTAGCCAGCATCTATGGAAAGAATGAAATCAATCAATCAATCAGTCATGCAATCATTAAGTGATCAATTTATCAACCAATCAAGCATTCAATCAATAAATCAATCAATCTAGACATGATCTGAGGTTTACTGGACACTCTGAGAGCTTCTAGCTGCTTAGCCAGCATCTATGGAAAGAATGAAATCAATCAATCAATCAGTCATGCAATCAATAAGTGATCAATTTATCAACCAATCAAGCATTCAATCAATAAATCAATCAATCTAGACATGATCTGAGGTTTACTGGACACTCTGAGAGCTTCTAGCTGCTTAGCCAGCATCTATGGAAAGAATGAATTCAGTCAATCAATCAATCATGCAATCAATAAGTGATCAATTTATCAACCAATCAAGCATTCAATCAATAAATCAATCAATCTAGACATGATCTGAGGTTTACTGGACACTCTGAGAGCTTCTAGCTGCTTAGCCAGCATCTATGGAAAGAATGAAATCAATCAATCAATCAGTCATGCAATCATTAAGTGATCAATTTATCAACCAATCAAGCATTCAATCAATAAATCAATCAATCTAGACATGATCTGAGGTTTACTGGACACTCTGAGAGCTTCTAGCTGCTTAGCCAGCATCTATGGAAAGAATGAAATCAATCAATCAATCAGTCATGCAATCAATAAGTGATCAATGTATCAACCAATCAGTCAATCAATCAATTAATCAATCAATCTAGACTCGATCTGAGGTTAATTGGAAACATCAAGAACTTCTACCTGCTTAGCAAGCATCTATGGAAAGAATGAAATCAATCAATCGATCAGGCACTCAATCAATCATTCAATGACTAAATTGAATGAATCATTCCTTCATTCATTCAATCAAGTGATCACAAAATCAACAAATCACACCATCTACTTTAATAATTCATTCATTCAATCAACTGATCACAAAATCAACAAATCACACCACAAACTTTAATAATTCATTCATTCATTCATTCATTCATTAATCATTAATCCTTTTAATCAATCATTCAATCAATAAATCAATCAATCAATCTAGACATGATCTGAGGTTTACTGGACACTCCGAGAGCTTCTAGCGGCTTAGCAAGCATCTATGGATAGAATGAAGTCAGTCAATCAATCAATCAATCAACTGATGATACTGATCACAAAATCATTCAATCAATAAATCAATCAATCTCTACATGATCTGAGGTTTACTGGACACTACGGAGCTTCTAGCTGCTTAGCCAGCATCTATGGAAAGAATGAAATCAATCAATCATTCCTTCATTCATTCAATCAACCAATCCCTCCCACTCGCTCTCTCTTTCTCTCTCAGTCTCTCTTTCTCTTTCTGCCTTATGTCCCTTTCTTTACCTCTTTCTATCATTCGCTCTAGCTGTATACAGTATCTCTCTTCCTATTTTTGCTTGAAGTAAGTTGCAGTATTCTAATTTATATCAGTTTGCTTTTTATGTATGAATGCATATTTATAAATTAACGCCATCATTAAAATGGCCTGAAATTACTTTAACTCACGTCTTGCCCAAAGAAGGTCTGCACTGCATTGGTTCTGTCTAAGCAATCCAAACAGTTTGATCTGATCGTTCCAGTCTGCTGCCTGGAGTAGAGATGGGAGAAAACGGTACAGATATTGATGGGTAAGGTTATAGGGTTACATTTCTTTAAATAAACAAGCAGCTATAAGGGAAAATATAACTCCTTTGCAGTAAAAAAAAATATATATTACGCCCCTTCCAATTATAGCTTTCATTACACTTTGTTATACCAAATTAAATGTGATCGCGATCACTTGGGTTCTTTCATGAGCCTTTTTTTGTCAAGCCGTCCAGCCTTCTGTGACAAAAGTGCATGGCTATTGCAAAAAATAGGTACGCACAGGGTTGCTTGGATATGAGATGATGACAAAAAAAGTCTTCTGACCATATTGGCAATATAACCATCAAAATATAACCGGAAGTAAAATATGAACATTATGATCCTCGTAATTGAAATCACATGGCGAGCTGTAGACCAATCACATCTTCGTATCTGTGAGAGCTACATGTATCTAATATATCGTCGGTGGGGTGACAAAACCTTGTATCTCAATTTTTTGAGATTTTGATTTTTTTGCATAATTTTGTACCTAATGGCCTACGACACCACCTAATAAATCCATGGAACGCCTCCTGTCTCGGTTTTTTTCACAAATTCCACACAATAAGGTGTCACAGCACTAAATCTGTGTTGAGACCTGAAAGTTTTTTCGCTCTCCTGAAAATTCATGATTTTTGAGATACGAGGTTGTGTCACCCCACCGACGATAAGTAACTAATTCAAAATTCAAATCCGAAATATTTTATTTCTTATGAAATATGAAAAGGAGTTCTTCAGCGAGCCAGGAGTGAATGATGCTTACCGAATGACTTCTCCTCCCTCGCTGAAAAAGAAACCAAACTGGTCAATCTCCGTGGCAACCTTTTTCTTGAGAAGAGGTAGGTTATCCACTTTCCCTCTGCACATCTGATGGTAGTCAAATAGAATGTGAGGAGTATCTTGATCGTGCGATGATGCTTTAAGATGGTTCTAGATTGAGAGAGAGAGAGAGAAAGAAAGAATGAGAATAGTAATACATTTATACCCCTTTCATAGTGCTTCTATCGGAGTCACATCAATGAAAATACTGATGGAATTTGCCTTAAAATGTAAACCAAAGTGAAACCTCTTTCCCTGCTGTCCCTTTCATACTGCCGATGAAATTCACTCGCTGTGGCAAGCTTGTTAGCTGCTGGCGCACACATTTTTGGATCGGGCAGACAGTGCGCATCTAGTTGGCTAGCCGGGTTCTGAAAAAGCGTGCGTACACTAGCTTTAGCCGGAACAAGATAACGACCTTTGACAATTTTTATCGGTGCTTTCATCAGTGTTTTCTCTTGAACCCATTCACAGTGGCCGTTTCATTGTAGTCACACAGATGGAGAGAGAATTTCTCCTGCTTTTGAGCAGAAGAACTTAATGCATATATCTCTTCTTTTCATTGGCTATTCTATCAGCTTTTTCTCCTCTGTACCATTCACAGTGGCCGTTTCATCGGAAGCTTTCGGAAGCATCTGATGAAAATCAGGCCACTATGAAAGGGGTATTAGATTAGTTATCATTCCTCTGCACACCTGATGCTAGTCGAATAGAATGCGAGTAATGTCTTGTAAATGAGACAAAGCTTTCAAATGGTTCTAGATTGAGAAAGAGGAACGCCAAAAGGGTTAGATTTTCTAGGACGCCAGAAATCCTTGCAAAAAATGTATGACAGATTTACAAATGATGGATACACTATAGCACAGTGCAGCTGCCAAATGAAAGGGACAAATGAAAGGTACAAGTCAATACCCACGTTTTATGGCAGGTATGACTACAGTGGGACCTATACCTAATGGAATATTGCATTTTGGATAACATTTAATAATAAATAGTCATATCATATATATAAACCAAGCTTATGCAAGTCACAATGATATCTCCCAAAACACTATAGCTAAAGTGATTTCAATCATCACAATAATAGAAGGTTCTTATATTAGCACTCATGTCTGTCAAGCTTGAAACTCCTAGCGGTCTAGTTATTACCCCAATATAAGCATGGCTGCCATAATGGTACTCTAGCATTTCAAGGAATTGATTTCTGCAAGGTACTCATTTACCTTGAATGGGTTGAGGGTGGCTAATGCACAGGATATTGCTAAAGGATGTTAATGCTGTGGCAGGGATTTGAACCTGTACCCTGCAGTTCACAGTCTGGTGACTTATGTACAAAATCACGTAAAGTAGTCACTCTAAGAAAATTTACGACAACTGCTAATTATAGAGAAATTATATATGGATTGAAAGATTTTCTCTTGAAAGGCATGAATTATTTGCTGAAAAATCATATAGATATCATGGAAAGGCGTAACATGCTAGCTGTGTCTCGCATGTGACGCCACAAATCTTGAGGCTCCACTGAGGACTGCTTTAAGGTAGTAAATCTGGATCTCAAAATCAACATTTTTGAGAGATGAATACTGTGGGCCCCAAACATATTTTGAAGAGGGAAGTTGTTATATTTGATCAGTAGGGCTTCCCTTTCGCAATGATGTGAATTTTGCATCAATTAAAAACACTTTTGATTCTTGGAGTGACTACTTTATTGATACAAACTGTTTTACCTGGAATGATTTACTGAGCATGTCTTCTCCTTCTTTGCTTCCTAGCAAGTTGACGATGACTTGATCTCCATAGTGAGCCTTCACCATGGTTAGATGCCTGGAGAAAAGGAAGATAAATAGAAGCTTGATCAGTGGTAGGATGCAAACTCTGGCAACAATTCATCCACAGTCATTATCACTATTACCACCATTACTGCCATAACAGCCACAATCACCACCATCATCATTGATCACCACCACCACCACCACCACCAGTAGGACCATCACTATCAATTACCACTATCACCAATGTTCAAACTTTCCCCTCAATGCTACCCACTTATTGTTATGTAGATTAAACAATAGGTTGAATGCATTTGGGTAGTTAGGCTCCACTGCACTCTACTACTATCAACATCATCACCACCACCATTAACATCACCACCACCACTACCATCAACATCATTACCATCGCCACCACCACAACCATCATCATCATTTATTTCACCACCATCACCACCACCAGTAGGACCCTCACCATCAATTATCACCATCACTGCCACCATCACCCCCATCACCCTTACCACAACCATCATCATCATTATTTCCACCACCATCACCACCACCACCACCACCAATAAAAGCTCAATCTGTGGTAGGACACAAAATCTGGCAACAATTCATCTATAGTCATCATCACCATTACCACAATTACTTCCACAACGGCCACCATCACCACCATCATCATTGATCACCACCACCACCACCACCACCCACCTGTCAAATGCTGGAGCCGATGCCTCAAACCCTCTCGACATCTTGACCTTGTGGACTCCGACATTTATACCAGGCTGCTCCCAGAACAAGGGTACCGATCCTCTCGTCTGAATGAAAGATGTGACCTTATTATCCAGGAATATCACCTGAAGGTCAGAAAATGAAAGAGAGAATGAAAAAATGATGAGCTTTTATTATCATTATTATCATTTCTTTATCATTGCAACATAAACTTGAGGTTGGTTTTATGAAAGTGGGCTAGCATTGCAAGTTCCTGGGCTAAGGTGGCCCTGCCTCAGAGTAGGGTTAGCACATTAATTGGGGAGCTAGTGGCGCTAACCCCACAATTGCTGGGAGCACCTGTCAGGTGTGAAAGCATGAGCCGTTTAGACTGTAATATCTTTTGAACGATGGTGCATGTATGAATATTCAAGAATTCAAACCGTCACCCATGACGACAGCAAGGATCAGAGCGCACGTTTTTCGTAGTAGCAGGGGATACATTTAATTTACGTGTGTACATTCAATCGGTGCCGCTCTTTAAATACATACTCAGTCTTGTGAAAACGTACACGTGTGTATATAACTTTCATCCATTAAAATTGCATTACAACCTGAGAACATGTATTCAGCAAATTTGTAAGGACGTAATTTCCAGTCTTTCCAATACATCTAATTTTGTTTTACAAATTACAATGGCCACAAAGAAGGAGGAAAAAATTAAATGGCATGCAGGAAAACCATTGTATCCTTTGAAATTGTATTAGACTGTCAACTTCCGGTTGTGGAGTCGTAGGTTAAGTCATGTCAATCTTCTGAATATTCATTTCAAGTGCGATAGTCCTGGGCTATGAAAGGCAAAGCAGGTGTGAAAACAGGCAACGTTCTGAAGCCCATGCAAGATGTTTGCCCGGGTCAATTTACCAGCTGTGAAAACATAATTTGTTAGCCCAGGCTATCCTTAGCCCGGGCTACGGCTATACATGGATGAACCATGTGTGAAAATGGTAATAGTCTCACAAAGTAGAAACTACCTTAAATGCACAAAGACAAACAAGGGTTTGTGCCTTCAAAGTTGTCTCTCCACCCAGGAGAAAAATACATGGGGGCTCGGGCAAATTAGCCCCCGAAATTCATAAAAGAGCCCTCAAAATTTGAAAAGAGTTCAATGCATAACATTTTTAAGAGTGTTATTTTCGTGCAAGCAAGCTTGAAAAGTAGCCCCCCAAATTATTGTTTGAATAATTTTTTCTCAGCTCTTACCTGCTCCGTCTCACAGAAATTTGCAACATGGCCGTCGTCGTTGGTCCCTCTCACGTTGAACCTAGTCCCTGCCCTCTCGCAGCTCAGCCTCGAGACGATACAAGCTTTAGCCTGCCTTGTACCACAGTACACTGTGCGTACCTCCACCCCTCCACACATGGTCTTCAACAACCAGTCAGAGCAGTTCACATCAAACCGCTGCAGGTGGAGGTGTAAGGATCGATTCCTGGGGAGAAAACATGATTTAACCATTTAGAAAATTATGTGCGATATCAGAGTGGCTCCAGGACTTTGTTGTGTGAAAGGGGGGGGGGGGGAAGGGTCTTAATCCTTGAGTAAATCTGAAAGCAGGAGGGGGGCACTCCAGTTAAGGCAAAGAGGTGGGGTCCAATACACAAGAACTATAGATGAAAACAAAAAGGGGGAGCGTCAAGACCTTCATGACCACACCCTGCCCCCCTTCATCTATTATTCAAGATAAAATATCACCCAGCATGATCTGTGGCTTCCACTAGTTTTCATGTACATGTATATGTATCATTTAGAAGAAGACAAAAAATCTGTCTATCAACTTGATCTTAATCTGACAAAAAAGAAACATGCGCTTTGATCATACCAGAAGAATCTATTATCCGAAACATGATCCTGTTTCTGCCGTTGCGCACACAGACTGAGATCAAACCTCGCGGTCGTCTGTGCTGACCATGAGAAGTAGAAGGTGCCGGAGTTGAGAAGCTTGCGGACCTCCGTGATGCGGTCCTCGTCATTGGAATTGTTCCGTAACGAGATGAAGAGCGTGGAAGTGATGCGGAAGATTTCGGATTCTTGTACCTTGCCGACGGAGGAGCATCCCGTAACGAGAACAAGGTAGAGAAGCGATTCATCGCCTATGGAATCAGAATGAAAATAAGGCTCACAATAAGCCATCACTCAAAAGCCGTACGGCAGCCGCAGGTTTTCTGTCTTCACAAATTCAAAATACAACGTGTGGCTACCCTAACGTTTGTGACGGCTACAGTATGTGACCATGGGAATGTTGCGGTGGCCCTATAATTGCTATTGGCCGTATATATTTTAGAACCCACGGCCACCGCGTGGCAAATGTGACCTAGGCATTAGTCATATTTTTGTACAATAAATTAAAAATTCTTAACATCTTCATATTAGTGTTCTCAAGGAGATTTTGACACCATTTGGGTGTTTACTCAAATAACAGGTGTTGTCAATCAGGCAATAGTGAACCTCACTTTAGAGATGCAAAAACAAAGTAATAAGTATGTAAGGTATGAAATGTAAAGTGCCCTGAACCATAAATAACTTCTTGTGCCTGTCTCTGCTCTGCTTGATTTTTAAGTTCAGTTCTCTCGAAACAATCTTCAGAATGATCAGAGGAAGACAGTATGAAGATACACCGACAACATGGTGGCCTGTACTTTGACTTCTCCCGAAGAAGAAGGAAGAGGAACATGAAGAGGAGGAGGAGGAGGAGGAGGAGGAGGAGGAGGAGGAGGAGGAGGAGGGAGGAGGAGGGAGGAAGGGAGGAAGGGAGGAAGGGAGGAAGGGAGGAAGGGAGGAAGGGAGGAAGGGAGGAGGAGGAGGAGGAGGAGGAGGAGGAGGAGGAGGAGGAGGAACACGAAGAGGAGGAGGAGGAGGAGGAGGAAGAGAAACATGAAGAGGAGGAGGAGGAGGAGGAGGAACATGAAGAGGAGGAGGAGGAACAGGAAGAGTTGGAGGAGAAGAAGAAGAAGAAGAAGAAGAAGAAGAAGAAGGAGAATGAGAAGAAGCAGAAACAGCAGGAGGAGGAGGAGGAGGAGGAAAAGGAGGAGGAGGAGGAGGAGGAGGAGGAAAAGGAGGAGGAGGAGGAGGAGGAGGAGGAGGAGGAAGAAGAGGAAGAAGAGGAGGAAGAAGGAGAAGAAGGTGGAGGAAGGAGGAGGAAGGTCGAGGACCAGCATGTCTAGTGCCTAGTACAGTGCCTTAGCTTAGTGAATAGTGGGCATGCAGAACTGTGATAATTCTTACCAACACTCAGTCTAAGAGCTCCCAAGCATCCATACGCATCGGTCATTTTCTGGTACTGCTTTCTCAAACTCTCAGTCTCTGGAATGCCTGTGATTTATAAGCATTGAATCAGAAATATACTATACAAAAATCAGTGAATTGCTTCTTCACAAGCTCGAATACAAAGTAGAACTTACAATTGGATTTTGATGAAATAGAATGGAATAAAATTTATTGAATTGTGCGACCCTCTAGACTAGAGTCTAGACGTAGATGATAGATCTAGTCTACTGTCTGGATCTATACGATACAGGCCTACTGACGTCACGTGTACGGTGTCAACAACAAAACAAAGAATACAGTAAGCAAATATTAATCGACTACGAGGGTAATGGTACAAACTATCATCGCCGAGGTGATCTCGGGGCTACTATCTTCCCGAGCCGCAAGGCGAGGGAAGATGGTAGCCCCGAGATCACCGAGGCGATGATAGTTTGTATCCATTGCCCAAGTAAAGGAGGTTAATATTTGTTTTATATCCCACATCGGCAATAAGGTCTATTTAAAGTGAATTTTACATAATAATAACTGATTCTGCAGACAGTTTAGCTTCAGCTAGATTTTACAAAGCGCAACATGCATACATGTAATACAGTTGATGCGCGCTCATTTGACATTGACATTGACTTTGACATTTCGCGTAACCTACTTTGCTATGCGTATTCAATGGACAAGGGTGGGCAAGTGGGGTAGCAGCAAAAAATTACTTTACAAAAGTACTATCTCGACCTGAGATCGAAAGATAGTACTTGTCTATACCTTTTTCGTGCTCTGTACAATCGCAATGCAAACAACTATACATGAGGGATATAATATTATATAGATCTATAAGAATAAGTAGTACAACAGAACAACAATTCAATCATTAAGTTGTAAATAGCACTCAAATGGACATAAATTGCGGTTCACACACAAACGCACATAGATAGTTTGCAAGAATCTTCAGTCAATTGAAGGAGGCAGACTTAGAATCTAATCAAAAGAAGATCGAAGAAGTTAAACTTAAGACTAAGAGTCTAGCTAGACTCTCATGATTATAGACCTCTAGATCTAGACCCTAGAAGTATGACTATGAGAAATAACATGTCATTTAATAATTCGTCTAGGCCTATGCCCTGGCTATGTGTATTATTATCGCACTCATGACAGACAACCGGCAACCTCATGCAAGGCAATGCGTAAATCGAGGCCAAGCCAAGAAAAAAACTGATCCTCAGTCTCAGAGCCTAGCCAGGTGTTAGCTTAATAGCCATGCCATGTCAGCTCAGCCCAGTAACACTGTTACAGTGGTTAAACAGTCTATCTGCACAAAAATCTCATTTATTTTATAATTAAAACCCCAAATAAGCACAAAATTCTTCAGTTATCAGTGTTTAATATGCTTCTTCTTGTCCCATTGCTAAAAATTGATTATACCCATCTCCTAAAAAAGCTCAAACCTCTAAACTTCAAAGTCATTTTTCTCAGAACAGCGATTTTCGAGATAGACCGTTTTACCATAGCTGACGGCCGTGTACTAGATAGCTGCATCTAACCCCAGCCCTGCCCGTAGCTGTAGGCGTAGGGCGCCGGGCTATACCCGCCGGGCCGCGGCCGTATTTCGAACATTTCTTATCACACTTACTCAGCACGGCGACAGCGTCCGACTCGAAAAGAAGTGTTTCTTGTTTATTCCTTGCTTCTAGAATGACAGAATAGGGTGGGCCAACTTTATGATAAACTCGGAACGACTTTCCCATTGTAGTCGCCATTGCAAAAGTAATATTATTAGGCGAAAAACAGGCAAGCTTCTTGGTTAATTTCTTTTCTGTGGGGGTGGATCAGGTAACCGGAAGATCGAAAATGACACAATTTACGTAGAGCGTGTATGTTGGAGATAACTTACTTAATGGTACTCTCGTAGTATAGTACAATTATTAACGTGTTATTTTTGTCTCCCTTTTCTCGATATTTCGACTCAATCCGAAGTCTCCTTTTTTCAAAACTATTTTGAAATAAGATTTTCAAGGAAAGTGATCGAGATCATGTTTATTCACGGCCCATTACTGACTGGGGGGGGGGGGAAGGGGCGGAATACACAACAAAACGAAGCAAAAAGAAAATAATTAGGAGTTGCATGCTCGGAGTTTTAGCAATTAAGTAGACCTCCCGTCGAGAAAAATTCCAAAAGACTTTATACGTAAAACGTGCGAACCTCACATTTGAAACATATTTCACGAACTATGAACATGATTTCTCTTCTGGCAAGTAAGACAAGTCCTTAAATATGGACCTTTCTGCATGAGCCCTATATTTTGCATGGTGTTTGAGGATGATTTTATATATCAAGTTGTTCAGTTTCATGTGGAATACTTTAATAGTGAACCGCAATGAAATTTCAGATCTACATATGGAAAACTTACGCGCATCTGCTCTGCGCCTCGTCGCTTATCCTGTTAAGCACGGGGAACGTACACCAAAAAAGCCATGTTTTGATATAATTGCTGGTATTACGGGAAAATGGGAATTTTAAAAAAAAATCTTCGGACGGTTTCTTATAATTTGAAATGTCGTCTTAAAAATGATACTAAATTTGGGATTATTCTTTCAGGGGAAACGGGTGCCATTTTCCCCTAAAAGTTTTGACTTTTTCAGCCTGCCTATGGAGATTGCACTGTTTTTCCCCTTTTTTGTCGGGTTTCGCTCAGTCAACCAGTCGCCAAATCTTACACGAGTGACGTATAAAAAATCTTCGGACGGATTCAGAAACCTTGACATCCCACCTTTACGTTGGTATAACGATTGTTTTCATTTGTGGAGGGGAAAAGGGTGCCATTTTCCAACCAATAAAAAGTAGTTTTTCATAGTAAACCAAGGTGACTGGGATAGTGTAGCGCTATAGTTACTCACAACGAGTGCGCCCGTACAATGCACAGTTATAGCTTCAGTGCAATCGCTGTATAGAGGTCAGTGTGTGTATTTAACGCAGTGCGTACAGAGTGTGTGCGTTGCGCTCAAAATCTAGGAGACCGCATCATGTCTATGCATGCGCACCCGAATGGGTCATTGCACTCCAACTAGAGGGAAGTCAGTATAATCATTGGCAGAGGGAATGAGTTAGATTTCGTCTACGGTGTGATGGCAAGCCTCTGCTGGTGTAGTCTACCGTAATTTTGCATGTATTTAACTAGGTGAGTTTCATTTCTAATTCTAGTTTGTTAGTGTTAGTAAGTAGTCAACGAGAGCAAGCGCTCGCACCCCCGCTTTGTCGCATTGGACTAGTCCGATCAGTGTACTTTCACGCAAGAGTGCACTTGAGCGCTCTCTCTTCGTGAAAGCGGTTGTTTAGTGCTGTATTCTTTTATGCGCGTTTGGGGCTAAAACTTTTCCATATGATGGTGTTACTTCAAACTCAAAGGCGAAACACGTTGTTATGATTTATAGCGAAGTCCGAAATGGCCCTATATTTTGCCTATGCAATATGTTTTTATATTCATAATACTTACATAGGACATATTTTTTGGGGTCCCGAAATTTCACCGATCGACATTCCGTTTCGTTAGGGAGGGAGGGGGGGGGGGGGGGGGGGGGGGTAAGGTCATCTTTTTTGGTCGTCCAAAAAAAAATCATAAGTCCGAAGGGGGGGGGGGGGAGGGTTCTCAAAAAACATACACATAACACCCCCCTGCGTACGCGCCTGCTCATCATGTCATCAATTTGTATCTAATCGGTCGATGTCTAAAAAAAAAATCCCTATAAGCGGTTTACGAAAACAAAGCAGAACATGTAATACGCATATTCAAATGTGAATCTCATGAAAATAATATGACCCATTATTAAAGCATAGGAGCCTGTTGTTCAGGGGCGGATCCACGTAGCGATTATTCCGGCCGCCCCCCCCCCCCCCCCCCCCCCCAGCCCCCCCAAAACGATACAAAAATAGGATAATAACGTAAAGTTAACCTTTATAAAAACAAAAAACAAAAGTGGTTTGTGTTTACTGTGGGAAGAACATTCTTTATCGTATATTCCAGTTTTGTTATTTTATATGTAGCCGGCCGGCTGAGTCGGCACTAAATTTTGTATTAAGATTTGGCTACCCCCCCCCCCCCCCCTTCCCCCCTTGACGCCGTCTGGATCCTCTGCAGGCGCGGATCCACGGGGGTGGGGGCTGACGGGTCAACAGCAAAAAAAAAAATTAAAAAAAAATTATCACGAATTAGGTGAACCCCCCCCCCCCCCCCGCTTATTCACCGGTGGCTAAGTCGCAACTAATATTTTCTCACGGATTGGGCCCCCCCTTCTTCCCGCCGGCTGGATCTGCCACTGCTGTTGTTGGTGTGTTTTTTAAATCCCATTACACTGTTGTTTAATTGTTAACATCCTAGCTCGTATTACTCGTAATCTAATCCGGGGGCACGCCTGCACATTTCTTTGAAGCCATAATTTCCAAATTTATTTATTGTGGCGAGTGAAATTTTAACCTGCATGGGCATGAGATTCTAAGACGTAGTTGTTCAGATGGACTAATAAGTGAAAACGACTATAGCTAAATCGTGTTTTTTTTTTTTTTTTTTTTTGACGCTCGAAAAAATGGGTACTATCAGTTAACCATATTTACTACTTCTACGTTGCCTGCTTATGAGCGGATTAATCCGTCTCTGTAAACTACTCTCTGTGCATGTGGTGTAGCAGTGGTGTTCACTGTACATAATCGAGGACCTCCCTGCGATGGACGTTTGGCATAATACATTCTACATTTTCTACCAAGTAATTTGATCAGTTATATTTTTTCTCATAAAAAAAAACGACGTCTGCCATGCACCCTCACTACTTAAAATGCCTGTCAGTCAGGGGCGGGGATTCAGGGGTGGCGGGGCGTCCCCCTCAATTTGTTTAAGGGGATCGTCGTCCCCCCCCCCCCCCCGGCACGCAAAATTTGAAAAATATAGCAAATACTGACTATTTAAAGACTGCAACACACTTTTGGGCTCTGGAGGGCCAAGGAGTGCAGGGTTCACTAATAAAAATGCAAAAATCTTATCGCTCCCTCGCATAACATCTTTCAAAATGAACAAGTAAATATTGTAGAAAATCTGTATTCCGTTGGTTTCACAGTGATACCAACGGAATCATGACAGATTTTCCCTCGCATTTCGCTCCCCCCCCCCCCCACCCGGTCTTGCATGAAAAGTAGTCGGTGCTCATTAATGGTAGGCCTATACGTGGTAGTGCTGAACATTTTCCACATGTTTGGTCCAGTTACTTTTTAGAAATTCAACATAAGTATTCATCATTATTTTCCTCTTCTTCCTCCTCTAGCTCCTCCTCACCTTTTTCTTCTTTTCCTTCTTCCTTTTCTTTTTCTTCTTCTTCTTTTTCTTCTTCTTCTACTTGTTCTTCTTTTTTTTCTTCTTCTTCTACTTGTTCTTCTTTTTTTTCTTCTTCTTCTTTATCTTCTCCTTCTTCTTGTACCGTCATTTCTATCAATATTATGTTAATGCTGTTATTATTATTATTATCATTATCTTAAATAATTTGTTTCTTATCTGTCTGTAAATTATACGATTTTAACTTATCAATTGTGTACACGTAGGCCCATATGCCGGGATCCCACTGGAAATAAGCTCTCGAGCTTTCGTGGGTTTTCTTGTTTAAGCTAACTTAATCATGATCTGTTATTCTTTTATAATCGTTGTAGGTTGGAGGCTTGGCGAATAAAATTAATCACTCAATCAATCTAGCTGACTATTTGGACCCCCTTGGAGGCCCCGATCATTAAGCCCCAAACCCTTTTATGCACTACGTAGACGTTCATTTCATGACTCCATTTTGTTCATGGATCATTCATATAATTGCTGTTTTTCATGAAGAAAAAAAAAATAAAACCAGCTCTGTACAATTGATTTGGCATTTGCGCACATTATACTGAACCTCACTCTCAAGTTATTCAAATTTCGTCTTTTAATCCCACTGGATTAATCACTGGAGTTACTTTCAGACTCATATATCATCATTCAGGGTTGTGTAAAATGCTGTCAGATGAATCAAGTAACATGAACAGATATCACTTATCTTTCGTCAGTGTCTTATCTTTGAGGGTGTTTTTGTTTGCATTGTATACAGGGAACTGTATGCAATACTCGTGCGCAAACTACTCTAGACATAAAAGTACGATAACATTATAGTATCATATCAAAAGATTATAATTGAACTTTGACACAAATTATCAGACTTTATCAGGGCATCTTACTTTTGTCTATTGAGTGATGGGGGAATTTCAATTTTCTTTTTAAAGGTAAAGACCAGTTATGGTCATGCGATTGCATTGTGAAAGAAACGTTGTGGAATCGATCAGAAAAGGTTGATCATCTAGCATCTAGCATCTGCAAGGTTCTGGAATCATCAAAATGATAAGAAATTTGGCCCATTCTTCGTAAAGTTACAAGCACTATACACAGAAAGATGTTTATGGGACTACCCTATATCTCTCACAGACCATGAGAGAAACAAATTTACCAAATATATGAATTAGTAGGCGGTTTCCCGGCAAATTTGTTATCATCATGTATTAGTCAAAACATATTCTTTCACATGATTGGTAATGAGAGCTTCCATTTCATTTTTTGAAATTGGGGCATTTCCAATACTGGCCTTTACCTTTAAGGAAACACGCTGTTAACCGGAAGAAAATCTGAGACTAAACGATGGAAAGAAAAACGCAACAAAATTAGCTTCAACTATAATTTATTTCTTATTCACTATGAATCATTAGCATACAAATGCATATTTCAGTATAAAAACAAGAAAAAGCATATGACAGGATTTACGGTAGCATTTAAAAGGTTCATAGAATGAATTAACTCTACGATGGAAATAGAAAAGACTGCGAACGTGAACAAGAAATGATTTTGGTAGTTATCATTGTTGACTTACTAATAAGAGACGACTTGAAAAGAAAGAAAAAAACTTGAATAAATATTATTTTGTTTTACTCTCTAACTTAATTTTTGCTTTGAATTTTGTTGGCGAGTTAAAACAAGTTCAAAAATCCTTTCGAAGGTCTAATCTTAAATCTATCTTGCGAGACAAAGAAAATGAAATTATCTACGGTAACATTACACAAATTCATAGAATACACAATAAAATAAAAACGTGCCTATAATGAATGTAAACAAGAGCAAGAAAATGGTCTTGATTTGTAATCGTTGTTGACATGCTGGAGACGTCTTGAAATTTTTTTTTTTAACTTGAATATATCTCGTTTTATTCTTCTCTCTTACTTATTTCTTTGCTTTGAATTTTTTCTTGGCAAAATCGAAACAAGTACTGCAAATCCTTTCGAAAGTCTAATCTTAAATCTATCTTGCGAGACAAAGCAAATGAAAGTATCTACGGTAACATTAAAAAATTTCATAAAATACACTCTACAATAAAAATGAAACATGCCTATGTGAACACCATCAAGAAAATGGTCTTGATTTGTAATCGTTGGTGACTTGCTGGAGATGTCTCGAAATAGTTTGTTTTTAAACTTGAATATATCTAGTTTCATTGTTCTCTCTAACTTATTTTTTGATTTTTTTTTTTTGGCGAAATGAAAATAAGTACTAGTACAATTCTTTTCGAATGTCTAATCTAAATTCTATCTTGCAAGACGAAGCAAAATGAAAGTATCTTTGCGGTAACATTACAAAAGTTCATAAAATATACTCTACAATAAAAATGAAACATGCCTACAATGTGAACACGAGCAAGAAAATGTTTTTTATTTATTGTCGTTATTGACTTTCTAATAAGAGCTGCGTTTTGGAGAAGAAAAACCTTGAATATACTTTCGTTCTCCTCTCTAACTAAAATTTTGCTTGAATTTTCTTTGCGAGTTAAAAACAAGTTTTACAAATCTTTTTAGATATCTAATCTAAAATGTATCATGGATTTTGAAATCCGGTAATTAGCTACACAGGTCTGAAGTACAATACACAATAATATTTGAAGATAAATTAAGTTCTGGTCATCTGAGTGACGTAAGAATTGTAAGTCTCTGGGAGATACCGGGAAAGTTGATCTGCATTTTCACCAATTTTACTGAGAACAATAATTATTTTTATCTATTGTTTTTTTTTACAACGATTTCATCGGCCATAAAATGATGATAATTATACACAATATATCAATAGAAGAAAAGAAAAGAAACGAGAACTCTCTATTATTATTATTACTATTATCTTAGAAAAGTGGTCGTTTTGTTTTGATGCATGGTCACTTTGCAACTGATGCCATAAATTTCAACTTTAACCCTTGAACATAGCATCTTTTTTTTTTAAACATGACATTTTATTGGAACAATGTAGCAAGGAAAACATATATTTTCCCAATTTCAAGAAAAAAAAACGTGATTAATAGACCCCTGTCACAGTTCAATTCTCGACGTAATTTTCTCGTGGTCATTGACAAACAAGACCCCGTATAACATAAAACAGACTTACATTCAATCATACAACTACAACACAATACTGTGTCTTGTCACTATAGTATACGCATGTACATGTACTTTCTCGTGATAAGCTTTACAACTCATTGCAGTTATCTGTAACATAAAATCAATGGTCAGTTACTATTTTTGGCGAATGTACGATTGATTGAAGGATAAGATTTTTTAATTTAGGGGAGATACCATAATCGTGACATTCTGTGGAACAGCCGTAACAGGGTCCATGTCATGCACCGAGGGGGGGAGGGGGGGGGGAGGGTGGGAGGGGGAAGGGGCGGGGCTGCATTTTCTATGCCTTACTCTCAGGTAGCTCAACAGGGGGGACTGATTGACTAGCGACGTAGTAAGTGGGCGGAGCAACAGGGTTGGGTTGTTGAGGGTGCATGTGACCGGGGTTTGACTGTGGTGGGGGCGGGGCCTGAGTGGCTGGAGACACAATGTAGTAAGGTGCTTGGCCCTGATTGGTGGTTGCAGGCATTGGTATAGCAACTTGACGGTACTGTATGGCGGGACCTGGACCTTGCTGTACGATGTACATTCCAGTTTGAGCTGAAACAATTCACAAAAGGAAGGAAAATTATCACAATTTGTAATGCAAAGTTGAGAAATTCACAAAATGAAGAAATATAGGCCTATATTAAAAATATAGACCGGTAGTGGTAAAATTGCGGTTCAAGGGTTTTGGATGCAAAATATCCATTCAATATTGTTTAAATATTGCCTTCAGAGATTTAGATGGCAATACTTCAACCTAAATTCGCAACAAAGCAGAAATATATGCCCAAATGTTCAATGTTGAAGTGCATTTGCGATATCTAACCAGGCCGGATCACTACGACAATTTACCAAATATATCAATTAGTAGGCGGTTTCCCGGCAAAATTTGTATCATCACGTATTAGTCTAAACATATTCTTTCACATGATTGGTAATAAGAGCTTCCATTTCATTTTTTGAGAGGGAGCGTTTCCAAAACTGGTCTATACCTTTAACCTGAACATGCTTTGAATCGATTATTTAGATTGACAGGGAAGGGAGGATAGAAATGAAATTGCCTTGCTACACAAAAATACCATTTTCTGTCCATGTGATTTGCAATGATTTTTCTCATACCTCTCACGGGGGAATCAAACATAATACGTCTATTATCCAGACATTTTTTGTATTTCCCTTCCTTCTCCCGGTTCTTTTTTCCTTCTTCTTCTTATAATTATTTGTTATGTTATTTTTCTTCTTCTTCTACATCTCATTATTCTTTTTCTTCTTCGCTCATTCACTTCATTTTTGACGACTGTCACACAAGATTATGTCTACCGATGCAAGTTCTAAAAAAACTTAAAATGAATTCAGTTAAGTACGGCTTACACACTTAACAGCATTCTAATAGTTATCATAACACAACTTATAGTTCTGGCTACTTACAGTAGCTTGTAACAATAGCTTGTAACAATAGCTTATAACAACACATACCTTGCTGATGCCCCTGTGTAGCAACGGTAGGTCCTTGCGGCTGAAAGATGGCCTGAAAATATGATAGAGTGCAAAACTCCATTCAGACAAACGACTGTTACATAAACCTACATAATCACCGACATAAACCTACATAATCACGGCGTAAATATTCACAATTGAATGACACACGCCTTTAAGACTAAAACAACAACAAAAACAACAACCCAATCAAACTAGGAAACAAGCAGGGTGTCTGATAATATAAACCTCCATATTGGATGAGGTATGACCAGGGGGGTGTTTCACAAGGCCCTTTTTCAATGAAAAATTGTACAAATCAGTGACAAATGTGGAGATAACCAATCAGAAGCAAGGATTTCTCTAGCTTATAACAAAGACTGTCCTGTGTCACTGATGACAAGTTTTGTGAAATGGGGCCCATGCAGGTGATTAGATGTGCCTGGTAACTTATGTGACAAAATAGCTTGCATTTTCCCCATTATTTAAGGGGAAGCCCACCCTGATTTTAACTTGGTTTCAATAACATTTTAATAACGAAATGAGAGAAACATGTCAGCGAAAGTTTGAGATTAAAAATAAAAAGAGTTATACAATTTTTACTCCTGGCAATTCGAAGATTGGCAACTCTGTGACGTATCTTGCGAGAAAAGTCTACGAAATTTCTTCACAGAGCACATTGGAGAGACCCTCGCAAAATACATCCCAGTGTTGTGTTTCACTGACTGATGACAACTTTAACAAAAAATCATAACTTTCTTATTTTTGATAATATTTTGTTCAAAATGTCCCTGACCTGCATGCACCTCTACTTTTTCTGCTCCTACTAAAACCAAATTTATGTCAGGGTGGACATCCTCGTTAGACTATTAAGCCTCGCTCAGATATGCAACGGAAAACCGTTTTTTCTTATGATGACGTAAAATGTGATACGCGTCACATGTATATATTTTATAACACTGCGGTAGTTTTTCGGTAATTAACCGCGTCATATGTCTGAACGAGCCTTTAGTGAGCATGGTTATTTTGATATTTACCGTGACCGGTTGAGGAGGTGGCGTGCAACACTTTTTGCAGCCGCTACCATCGCAGCAACATATTTTCTTACAGCAACTCTCGCAACCCCTGCAAGAAGCACAGCATCCGTACGACGCCGAGATGATACACATCACGAAAAGGAAGAACCCGGTGATCGTAATCAAAGAATCGAATGTCTTTCTTGCAGCCTATACATAGAAATTATGAGAGAAAGATATATATAATGAAACAAATATATTTGATTACACCCTTTGAGATCAAGAAGTCTGAAGTCTGAAGTCTGAAGGAATTCGAGTGAACGCCCACTAGAAAGGTTCATTGTCAGAGGTAAACATGTCAAAGGTAAAAGTGTCAGAGGTAAAATGGACAGAGGTAAGAATTGTCAAAGAAAAAATGTCAGAGGTAAAAATGTCAGAGGTAAAAATGTCAGAGGTAAAAATGCCAAAGGTAAAAACGTCAGAGGTGAAAATGTCAGGGGTAAAAATGTCAGAGGTAAAAGTGCCAAAGGTAAAAATGTAAGAGGTACAAATGATAAAGGGAAAAATGTCAGAGATAAAAATGTCAAATGTAAAAATGTCACAGGTAAAAATGTCAGAGGTAACAATGCCAAGGGTAAAAATGTCAGAGGTAAAAATGCCAGAGGAAAAAATGTCAGAGATTAACAGGTCAGAGGTAAAAACGTCAGAGGTGAAAATGTCAGGGGTAAAAATGTCAGAGGTAAAAATGCCAAAGGTAAAAATGTAAGAGGTACAAATGATAAAGGGAAAAATGTCAGAGATAAAAATGTCAAATGTAAAAATGTCAGAGGTAAAAATGTCAGAGGTAAAAATGCCAAAGGTAAAAATGTCAGAGGTGAAAATGTCAGGGGTAAAAATGTCAGAGGTAAAAATGCCAAAGGTAAAAATGTAAGAGGTACAAATGATAAAGGTAAAAATGTCAGAGGTAAAAATGTCAAATGTAAAAATGTCAGAGGTAAAAATGTCAGAGGTAACAATGCCAAGGGTAAAAATGTCAGAGGTAAAAATGCCAGAGGAAACAATGTCAGAGATAAACAGGTCAGAGGTAAAAATGTTAGAGGTAAAAATGCCAAAGGTAAAAATGTCAGAGGCAAAAAATGCCAAATATAAAAATGTCAAAGGTAAAAATGTCAGAGGTAAAAATGCAAAATGTAAAAATGTCAGAGGTAAAAAAAAAACCTTTTTTGGGAGATGGACCCCCCCCCCCCCCTGGAGTGTCAGGGGGGGGGGGTGCGATTTTTCAAATTTTCGAGGGCCAAAAAAAAAAAAATGTGCTCAACGGTAGGTTAAGGACATGATTGAAGTGGAATGCAAATTACCTCTGAGTGAGCGCAGTTTGGGATCCACGAAAAATAGTCCCCTGGCTGGCATCCAGGCTCGGAGTGGTAGGAGTCATTCCACCAATCATAACGCCACACGCTTTCCAACATGGCGGCGAAAATATGCATATGAAAGATAGCGATCCCCATGAGGCAACCGAAAATAGACATACACATGTAGGTACGAATCTGAAATGTAACGACAAATAGAATAGAAAGTGATTGGGTAACTTTGTCTCAGATTATGAAATAAGATCCTGGATTTTTCTCATGCTGCAATGATAATTATAAACCTTTAGGTCAGTCAGGAACCCCATGACTTTTACAAGCCGATCGGCTGTCTGATTATCAAGATATTTATGGTTGGAAATCGAAATTCAAAAATTCGTTCTCCTAACGGTTTTTATAACAATACTGTCTATTGGGAGAAATAAAAATGATAAAACCGGTCACTTAAAGATTTTTACTTTTTTGAGGCACTGATCATTTTGAAGCGCAATTTTTTTTTAGGGCTTCAATATTACACCACACAGACACTGAAAACACGTAGGGTCATGCATCTCAGATTTAACATTGTTAAACGATGCCTGTAATCGCTTATAACATTTCAGTAGCTCATAACAACATTTAAATAGTAGCTTATTACTTATTTCAGTAGCTTATAACAAAAGATATCTCGAATAGAGAGAATCCAATGAGGTAACTGAAGAAGGACCTAATGAAGTAGTTAGGATCTGTGGTGTTTAAAAGAATTCTGTTAATAGTAGCTTATTACAAATCTGGAAAAATAGGCATATTTAGTACCTTATGACAAAACTTGAATAGTAGCTTATAACATATTTCAGTAGCTTATAACAAAGGACATCTCGAACGGAGCGAACTCCATGATACAACCGAATAAAGACGTAACGAAGTACGTACAAATCTGGGATGTTTAAAGAATAGAATTCTATCAATTGTAGCGTATAATAAAAATTAACATTATAGGCAAAACGGAGCAAACCCCACGAGATTAACAATGAGAAAGAGTGATTCAGAATGAGTTAGTGAGAGAGAGGGAGGTGAAGAAAAGAACAGAGAGGAAGAGTGGTTACCAAACACTTGTTCCCATTGTTCCCTGCCAATATGCCAATCATTCCAGTCGCTGCGAATATCTGAGATGTGAGAACAATCAAAATATACATGCTAATTACTGAAGAAGAGAAACTGACATTATATCTCATACATAGGAACTGTACGTGATATAATACAGTCAAATCTTTCCAGTAAGTCCACCCATGGGAACCGTAGAAAGTGGCCACTATAAACAGACGGATTACATTTCTCAGTAAACAGGTTTTAAAACACACAGTTCTTTATCGATGGAAACAAAATGCATGGCCACAATATGGGAATGGCGCCCTAAATGTTCATTGTATTGTATTGTATTGTATGACAGGTGACCTGTATAGAAAGGTAGCCACTAAGCCAGGTTTGAGTGTATACAGTGTATTGATCTAACTAAGATGAATGGCTAAATATATCACGAGGTTGTATAATCGCATAATTAATTTACAATGATTTAATCCTACAAGCGTCCTGTTTTCTAAACATATATGGGAACAAAGTGAACTGAATAATAGCAACATGCTTGATCATGTGATACACTTTTGACCAATCTCTCATGCGAGGGATAATACAATAAAATATATCACCAGAATACCGGTTAAGATGGCTATACCATACTAAGACCCCTCAAAACGTATTTATGGGAAAAGAGTTTAATACAAAAATTGCAACTTAATGTTTAATCACGTGATGTGCTTTTGAAAAGAATCTCTAATCATGACATTTTCTGCAAGATAAATATATGTCTATCGCTTAAAGCTTTATTGGACGGACATTTGGAGTGAAAAGGTGAGTCATTAACCCATTACATACTGGAACCTGGTAGTCTCTGTGTTAAGTCTATGGGAATTAGATAATGCAGTAGTCAACGGGTTAAGTGGACATTGTCATTATTAGCAGGACAATGTCGTGTCCTTTTAACGATTGCACGTTTTATTTCTCAAAGAATTACTGCTCGTAAAGCCCTCTACGTACGTTTGCAGGCAGATGAATCTTAAAGGCCTCCCAAGAAACAAAAGGTTAGGATTTGAGTTAAGGTTAGGGTAATATACCAGTTTTTATGATGTCCAGTTAATGTACCCTGTCGGGTAATTTATAGATGTCCTGTTAATATAACACGTAGGGTTTTTATATTATATACATAATATATATATATATGTGTGTGTGTGTGTGTGCACGCGTGGGTGACCCCTTATAGCGTCATTAGACAGACATATGTGGTGAAAAAAGAGTCCTTATTATTAAAACGTAAGACAAAGTTTTGGGAAATTTTGAGAATTGGCTTGATAGTGATTCTTTACAATTGTTATATATTTAGATGCCCTTGTGGATGTTTTATAAGCACTACAAAATTTAGCCCCTAAAATACTTTTGAGAAAAATCGGTGCTCCCGGTAAATTTTGATAAATTTCAAATAGCGCCTACGGCCGTACAATGGTAGCTGCGTAGTTGTGATATATAATTACCAAACGTGAATAGCCAATCGGCCGATTTTAGTCAAGAAATTTTGTTTAATAGCTAAATTAAGATCTTGACCTTGAGAGGTAGCTATACAACATAAAGAGTTTATTATTTACAATTTCATAACTTTAGACTCGATTTTAACCACAACAGCGATCGCTGAATATTGTACGATCGCGTTATGCTTCCAATATGTTCATTTGAACCAAGACCAAAAACTTTTTATTACCTTTTTTTATTAACTTCGCCCGAGTTATATGATTTGTATCATAACAAAAAATTATATAAACAATTTTTTTTGGGAAAAAAAAAAATTGAAAAAAAAAATTCTTTCCCCAAAAAACATTTTTCGGGAATTTTTTTTTTTACCCCTAAAATTAATTTTAGGGAAAAAAAGAAAATGTGGAAAAAATAATTTCAAAGGAAAAAAAAATATTGAAAAAATAAAATGACCCTCGGTAATGGTATAATGTGTGTAATTGGTGACATACAGTCTACAAGAGGGCGACATGCATTGATTACAAATATATTCATTTCACCAGCCGGTAAAATATAACCAACCAGGAAAATATAACAATTTGGATCCTCGCAATTGATATCACGTGACGAGCTCTGGACCAATCACATCTCGGTATCTGTCTAAGCTATCTAATATAAACATTTATATGATTACATTACCAGTATTCCGCTCCAGATGGCTGTAGCAAAGTAAGACCAAGCAGCCATAAGGATGATGGCTACTATCCCAAAGGCAGCGAGTAAACATCCTCCAATCAGTTGTACGAGTGCTGTCCTCTGAAACGATGAGATAGTGATAAATAACACATCTTTCACTAGAATATAGATACCTTCACTTTGGTTATCAGTTTGTGACGTCATTGTCTCACTATTATCAATTGATTTGTATCCATTAATTTCCCTTTTTATCCCCCAAACTTGAATTCACCATGCCTTCACCGAAGTTATATGATTTGTATCATATTGCGCGCATGACATTTCACAAAAGCTTTTATGAACTTTGAAGCTTTGATACTATTTCTGAATATTATTTATTCATAATTATTGATTCTTATGTAAAAAAAACCTTTATATTTATGCATCCACCCACAACTTTTTTTTCTATGAAAATAACTTGGATGCTGGTGTAAGGAAATAATATTCTTAGAGGGAAAATGGGAAATTTAAATTATCAATGTAAAGAAAACAATTAGTAGAAAGTGCGGCAATGACGTCACAGACTCATGAGTGAGTTGCCAATCTTTCTTGCTATTTAAAAGTTTTTATGTCATTAGAAATTCATATCTTTCTTTTTAGTCATCCGATTTTGCACAAACTTTTTTGGATTGGTTTGTCTGATTCTTCTGCTTCTATTATAAGTAAGTTATTTTTGGAGTGTACTTGGCCTTTAAACCTACCTTAATGCGTGCAAGATAGGAAGAACAAACATCGTTTTGCTCTTGAGGGATACCATAGACAAATGACATCCCCGGTGCTGGGTTGCTGGTCGACGTCATTTCTATATCATCCACGAACTTTCAATTGGGGGAAAAGGTACATCAAAGGGAAAATCTGGTCTTCGTGGACCTGGTGGAAACAAGGAAATAATAAAATCTACTTAATTAAAGTTTTAAGCACAGGTTTAGACAGACATGAAAGAAACTTTGGGCAGTAAATCGGCAACAACATGGCTAGCTATTGACCGCTAAGGGAGCTTTCAGAAAACCGGTTCGCAGGTCTATTAGAGCTCAATTAAATTGAGGAACTAAAAGGAAAATTTAAAGGAAAGTCAAGTGGGCTTTCAGATCTGCAGAGAAACATGCATAAATGTAAATATATTAGTTAACAGGTCTATTATACTTCTTCCTCTTCCTTTAAAAAAACACAAACGATAAACTCCTTACAAAAGTGCCCATTAGTTTTAAAATTGGTGCATATTCATGGGGATTTTATTGTTATTGGTTTATGATTTCTGTGGGGCACGACCCTCCCCCCTATCCGCCCCCGATCTGTCATTGAGGTAGTTAATCACGTCATTTGCATTAATGTGTTGACAGTGAATGCCTTACCGACTAAACATTAGTTATTTACTTCAATCATGAATATAGTTAATATTTGATAATATTAATTGAAATAATTAACCCTTAACTGTGCCATGCACGATCGTCCGCACGTAATATGCACAAAGTTCACTCTGTAATGCCAAACCCTTGCTTCGTCGATCAGTAGAATACAAATAATACACACCAGTGATGGTATTAATAAGAATAACTAACACAAGGCACCTTTGGAACAGTCTAACACACCCGAGGCGATAACCGAGGATGTTCGGACTGTTTCGAAGGTACCGAGGTTGGGTAGTTTTACTAATGCCCAAACAAAATGATGTGTATTATTTGTTTCATAAAATGATGTTTTATAACATGTTTTTACTAATGACCGGTCATTATTATATACTAATGACCGATGCTTAGTAAAATTGCGTGTTAGGCAAATTGCAAGCTTGGTCACATGAACACTCTCAACCATTCATTGATTAGGATCCGCTTCATCATCTTATAATAAATACTAATTGACCTAATGTGTAGAGTGTATCACAGGGTGATTCTATACACCACAAACCACTTTGCGTTATTTTTATTTTTTATTATTTTTGAAAACTAAGAAAGAATAACACTTTGAAAACTAGTAAAATAATCTGCACGTATTTGGAAAAAATTAAGCCTTCTTTTAAATGTGTATATCGGACTGAGTGACTCTATAAATTGCACTATAGGTCATTCAATCAAAAAGAAAGCCGAAAACACATTCCAACGTAAACAAAATATCACTCACGTGTAATAAACCTATATATGGAAATGACGTATCAATAGACTATTTAAGTTATGAATTGCTACGTCAGAGGATATCTTCACTTTATCAGTGTGACCTTTGACCCTCTTCATGCCTACGTGTTTTAGAATGGAAAACAATGCCTGCTAATTAATTGTTCTGATATCTTCTGACGTACACAAACAACCATATCCATAATGGCACGTCTTAAAGATAAAATTGAGTCCTGGTAAAGAAAGAAACATTAATTCTCACAGAATCAAATGAAACTTACACCGAATGTTTAAGATTACAAATAAATGTCATTTGCCAAACAATTTTGGTAGAAAATGTATACTGGCTGAGTATAGAAAGATAAGGAAATCAAGGTAAGTAGGCCCGACACAATTTGTGTAGTCCCATATACATCTTTCTGTGTACAGTGCTTGTTTCATTACCAAGACTGGGCCAAATCTATTTTGATTTTGGTGACTGCAGAACCTTGCAGTTGACATCACTACTCACATGCTACATGATCAACCTTTTTTGATCCATTTCACACCTTTTCTTTCACAATGCAACCGCATGACCAGAACTCGACTTTTTCTTTAAACAGTTATGGTTTTAGCTGTTGCCCTTATGAAATTCACATGAAGATTGTAAAATATTATTAGAACACATCACCTACGTATCTATAACGAGGATAGTTAAGATATATTTTATAAGATCTTTCATTTCTGTTCTTTGCTTGAAATATTTTTTGTTGCTGTTGCTGGTGTTAATACACCCGCTTCATTTTAATAACGTGACTCGGTTACATTGTCTCAGATTCTGAAAAAAAATCCGGGATTTAGCTCATGCTGAAATCATAATTATAAACCTTTAGGTCAGTCAGGAATCCCCTGACTATGTCACCTCCCTGCTTTTACAAGCAGATCGCCTGTCTGATTATCAAGATATGTATGATTGGAACTCGAAATTTCATTTTTGTTGTTTTCCTAACGGTTTTTATAACACTACAGTCTTATTGGGGAAAATGACTATAGTAAATATTTTTACTTTTTTGAGGCACTTCATGATCATTTTGAAGCGCAACTTTTTAGGGCTTTAATATTACACCACATCATAGACACTGATAACACGTAGGGCCGAGCATCTCAGATTTAAAATTGTTAAACGATGCCTTTAAAAGAAAATTGAAGCAATACTGACTTTTAATATTGTTTTATGATTTGTGAAAAAAATAAATAATATGCGATATGTACATCTTCCTCTAATTTTTTTTTTCTTCTACGTCTTCTTCTTCTTCTTCTTCTTCTTCTTCTGATCTGCTTCTTCCTCTTCTGATCTGATACTGCTTCTGCTTTGTTTTCTTCTACTACTTCTCCTTCGTTTATTCTTTTTGTCTATACGTCTTATTTATTATCCTCCTCCTTTATATCGTTATTTTCTGCTTTTTCTTTCCTGTTCCTTTTCTTCTCCTTCTTGTCTATTCGCAACAAAAATGAAATAATATAAGAGCAATCGTACTTACTGTATGCGGAACTCGCGGTGAGCGTTGCTGCAGTCGGCAAGATGATTAATGCGTGTATTGAGAGTATCAATTTGAGACGCTGGTATTTGTATCATTGACAACTACGCACTTGCAACGGGTTTATTTGTAGTGGCGGTGCAACAGTCAGCAGGGGGAGGGGGTGAGGAACCCCCCTTTTCTTAGTCAAAGCCTCCGCTTCCAAAACTGAGTAGCGAAAAAGAATATGACCAGCTTAAATTTTTGGAATTACTAATTGTCGGAATAATTATCCCTATTTCATTTTGTTCCCCCTCCCTTAAACTTGTTTCTTTAAAATTCGAATTGGCGTCGGCCATACCTTTAGGTGTTATGCACTTTTTATTACGAACCCTGGATGCTTTTTCGGAATTTAAAAAAAATCCCGAGACGAGGGAGTTTTACCCCCACCCCCCCCCCAAAAAAAAAAAAAAAAAAATCCTTATGCATTGCAGTTCTTATTTTTTTTTTAACGATTATAAATTACTGAGTCCTAAATCATCATAGTGGACTTGAAATTGGATTTCATTAATATTGCATACTTACTTAAGGTAATACAAGGTTTTGGTATTTGGTCATGAATTTTGCTCAAATTAATGAACATATTGGATGCATATGCGATTTTGTCGAGGTTGAAATCGAGTCTAAAGTTATGAAATTGTAAATAATGAGCTCTTTATGTTGAATAGCTCCCTCTCAAGACTGATATTACTTTAGCTTTAAAACAATGTTTCTTTACTACAATCGACCGATTTGCTATTCCCGTTTGGAAATTATATATCAGAATTATAGTTCTGAGATTTTCTATGGGTGCAGCTACCATAGAATTGCCAAAGGCGCTATTTGAAATATTTGAAATTTACCGGGAGCACCGGTTAGGTTTTGATTATTCAATTTCTCGAAAGCAGAGTGTTTAATTTTCTAGTGCTTATAATACATCCACAGAGGCATCCAAATATATCCAAATTGTAAAGAATTACTATCCATCCGATTTTTTTTAATTTCCCCAAACTTTGCATTACCTTTAAAGACAGTATTAATGATTTACTCAAATAATGCGTATTTAGTTTTCTGTTACGTCTATTATTTGATGACAACTGTCATTTATTCCATTAAAAAAATAAAAATATATACATATTCCCTTTAAAAAAACGATCAAACATGCACCCTATATATACAATAATTGCAAATATGTTTTTATACAACCCCTGTATAAAACAAATATATTCTATCATCAAAAACTAAGAAGATTACAAATTATTAACATTTCTGTACAGAGCAAATTGGAGAGCAGCTTGGAAGAAAGGTCACAATGGTGCCAATTTGTGTTTCACTACGAAAACTTCCCAAAATCTTCAAATTCCTATTTGTAATCGGTTTTTGTCCAAAATTTTAGATTTCATACTAAATTTACTGTTGGTGCTAATGTTTATTTTCTTTTTCCTATTGAAATCGGATAAGTTTTTGCGTATTTGTTGCAGTTGTTTTAATACATCATTATACTACTACTAATACCACTACTACTACATGTATTGATATCCAGGTTTGTTATGAATGTGTCAAACAAATTAAATTAACTGAACTGAATCGTGCAGACACATAGTCCCGCACATCCCACCCATATTTATGTAATTAGAAATCAAAATAAATGATTACATAAAAATCAATATAAATAATTGCATACAAATACAAATCTTCATTTCTTTTTCATAACACAGATAAATTATTTCCCCAAAAGTGAGCAAAGAAGGAGAATAACGGGATGAAATCATTTTTCTAATAATGATGACATACTGAACTTAGTTATTACCATCATTCATGAAAAAATAACTTAATTCACATTTGGATACAATGCACCCCCCGTTAATATTCCCCGCCACCCCTCCACACCTTCTACAACTTAACCCCCCCCGTAAACATTCACATTCACACTCACAAGCTCGCACTTCAGAAACATACACATAATCACACGCACACAACACTGGACACCTCATACCGTCCTGTTCACATTCATATCCTTATTCACTTTAGTTCTTCCCACTTTTGTAGGTGTAAACTCAACGTGCCTTCCTTCATTGCTAAGTTGTTTTTTTCCTCTATAAACTCTGCTATTATATATGTTTGTATTTTCACACTGGAAGGTGCATGGCCTTGAGCCCTACAATGTAAAATTGCATATTTAAAATAAGACCAAAGAATTCACACATTTATTTCTATTCCAATTACCAGGTATTCCCATGAATATATACCCCCCCCCCCCCATTTCATATATCTTAATTCAGCCAAGCTGAAATATTGAATACTGAAGTGCCATAAATGTTTAACTTTCGTGCAGTTCAGAGATATATGTAAGTATTATTACAAAATGAAAAATAATTATCCCTCACAAATTACCCAAACCTCATCAAATGTTCTTATATGGCTCCAAGTAAAAGCCTAATTGAAATTCCCTTTGTTTTCTGATAATAGTTGTGCACACACACATACCCACACACACAAACGCACACGCACACAAATATTAAACCAATTCGTCGCTCTTCATCATATTATTCAAATTGTCATGAAAAGACACCGAATTTGACAGTAGTGTAGGTGTATAAAGTATAGCAGGAATAAAATGATAATATATTGTACTGTTCTCTACAGTAGCGATTATTATCACGCATTAAATAATTTTGAAACATACAATTCATCATTTTGGACGGGATACGTATAACAAAGTAAATATTATATTTATTTAAATATAATTACGACTTTTTTTGTGTGAGATATTTTTGTGTGAGATTATTTAAAATATATAATGATATATCATTTATCTTTGTATAAATTTTCTTTTGTTTTGTTAAATCGCATTATAGTTAAACATCACTACTGGTGCGCAAACTACTTCAGACATCACTCATTTTAACAAGAATATTTTTGATTCATTCATGCATAAAAGAGTATCAACTATACTTTATTTCATATTCATTACAAATCTTTAGCATACAAATGCATATAAAAATAAAAGCAAGACTAAAGCATATAAAAATATTTAAGGGAACATTCAAAAGATTCATTGAAAGAATTCATTTTACCATGAAAATAGAATATATCTACAGACAGAATACGAACATAAGCAGGAAATGATCTTGGTTTGTTGTCGTTGTTGACTTACTAATAAGAGACATCCTTGAAAATATATTGTTTCGTTTTACTCTCTAGATTAATTTTTGCTTTGAATTTTCTCGGCGAGATAAAAACAAGTTCTACGAATCCTTTCAATTTTTTAATCTGAAATCTGTTACGGATTTTATGATGGTCGACAATATTGCAATCTGGTAGCATGCTACTATACAACATGTCTGAAGTACAAAACACAGTTTGAAAATAAGTTCTGGTCATATGAGTGACCTTGTAAAAGAATTTTAAGTTTCTGGGAATACCTGGAAAAGAGTTACGACTATGCTGTGCACTTTCATCTTTTACTGACAACAATTTTATTTATGTTAATCATTTTGTTCTTCAATCAATCAGGGAACATAAAACACAAGGTTAAGACCAAACAAAATCAACTGAGGCTATCATAAAAAAAGGTGTCATTCTGTTGCATGACCACTTTGCATTTGATGCGAGGAATTTTTTATTTTAAAGAGATTCCAAATATGTATGTTATTGTTTTTGTGGTTTTATTTCATTTATAACTACAATCCAACTGTTTTGACGCCAAAACAAACACCTAAACTTTAAACAAGACCAAATAACCAATGTATTATATCTTTTTAGGAAAAATTATATTTCTATGTGTTTTGTACACAAATCACAAAAATAAACGATTTTCGGGCTGATATGCAAAGACAAAAGGTCATGTGACTTTGTAACTACATGTCCGATTTTCAAAAGAATATGTTAAAAGATGCGTAAGACTCGAAAGAAAGAAAGAATTCATGAAAGGAAAATTGTATATCTGCCGCGGTTCCGGAGTAGTCGCTAAATTACTACAGGGTGGGGGGGGGGGGGGGGGGGGGTCAAATTCACCCCCGTTTAAGATAGGGCTAAAGGTGTAACAGGGTCCAGGTCATGCATCGGAGGAGGGAGGGGGCTGCATTCATTATTCCTTACTCTCAGGTACCTCAGCAGGGGGGAATTGACCGGCGACGTAGTAAGTGGGCGGAGCAACAGGGTTGGGTTGTTGAGGGTGCATGTGACCGGGGTTTGACTGTGGTGGGGGCGGGGCCTGAGTGGCTGGAGACGCAATGTAGTAAGGTGCTTGGCCCTGATTGGTGGTTGCAGGCATTGTCATAGCAACTTGTGGGTTCTGCATGACGGGAGCTGGTCCTTGCTGTACGATGTACATTCCAGCTGGAGCATGAACAATTTACAAAAGGAAGAAAATATATCACAGTTTGTAATGCAAAGTTGAGAAATTCACAAAATGGAGAAATATAGGCCTTTATTAAAAATATAGACCGGTAGTGGTAAAATTGCGGTTCAAGGGTTTAGGGTGCAACATATCCATTCAATATTGTTTAAATATTGCTTTCAGAGGTTTAGATGGCAATACACTAACCTAAATTCGCAACAAAGCAGAAATATATGCCCAAATGTTCAACGTTGAAGTGCATTCGTGGTATCTAACCAGGCCGGATCACTACGATAATTTACCAAATATATCAATTAGTCGGCGGTTTCCCGGCAAAATTTGTATCCTCACGTATTAGTAAAAACATATTCTTTCACATGATTGGTAATAAGAGCTTCCATTTCATTTTTTGAGAGGGGGCGTTTCCAAAAAACGGGTCTATACCTTTAACCTGAACATGCTTTGAATCGATTATTTAGATTGACAGGGAAGGGAGGATAGAAATGAAATTGCCTTGCTACGCAAAAATACCATTTTCTGTCCATGTGATTTGCATGAATTCATTTAAGTACGGCTTACACACTTAACAGCATTCTAATTGTTATCATAACACAACTTATAGTTCTGGCTACTTACAGTTGCTTGTAACAATAGCTTATAACAACACATACCTTGCTGATGCCCCTGTGTAGCAACGGTGGGTCCTTGCGGCTGAAAGATGGCCTAAAAATATGGTACAGTGCAAAACTCCATTCAGACAAACGACTGTTACATAAACCTACATAATCACCGACATAAACCTACATAATCACGAAGTAAATATTCACAATTGAATGACACACGCCTTTAAGACTAAAACAACAACAACAACAACAACCCAATCAAACTAGGAAACAAGCAGGGTGTCTGATAATATAAACCTCCATATTGGATGAGGTATGACCAGGGGGGTGTTTCACAAGGCCCTTTTTTCAATGATAAATTGTACAAATCAGTGACAAATGTGGAGATCAGAATCAGAAGCAAGGATTTCTCTAGCTTATAACAAAGACTGTCATGTGTCACTGATGACAAGTTTTGTGAAATGGGGCCCATGCAGGTGATTAGATGTGCCTGGTAACTTTTGTGACAAAATAGCTTGCATTTTCCCCATTATTTAAGGGGAAGCCCACCCTGATTTTAAGTTGGTTTTAATAACATTTTAATAACAAAATGAGAGAAACATGTCAGCGAAAGTTTGAGCGAAATCTGATTAAAAATTAAACGTATCTTGCGAAATCACAGAGCAAATTGGAGAGACCCTCGCAAAATACATCCCAATGTTGTGTTTCATTGATTGATGACAACTTTAAAAAAAATCATAACTTTCTTATTTTTGATAATATTTTGTTCAAAATGTCGCTGACCTGCATGCACCTCTACTTTTCCTGCTCCTACTAAAACCAATTTTATATCAGGGTGGACATCTTCGTTAGACTATTAAGCCTCGCTCAGATATGCAACGGTAAACCGTTTTTTCTTATGATGACGTAAAATGTGACACGCGTCACATGTATATATCTTATAACACTGCGGTAGCTTTTTCCGGTAATTAATTTTGACAGTTACCGTGACCGGTTGAGGAGTTGGAGTGCAACAGATTTTCTTACAGCAACTCTCGCAACCCCTGCAAGAAGCACAGCATCCGTACGACGCCGAGGCGATACATATCATGAAAAGGATGAACCCGGTGATCGCAATCAAAGCATCGAATGTCTTTCTTGCAGCCTATACATAGAAATTATAAGAGAAAGATATATATAATGAAACAAATTTGAGGTAAATATGCCAAAGGTAAAAATGTCAGAGGTGAAATTGTCACAGGTAAAAATGTCAGAGGTGAAAATATCAGGGGTAAAAATGTCAGAGGTAAATATGCCAAAGGTAAAAATGTAAGAGGTACAAATGATAAAGGGAAAAATGTCCGAGGGAAAAATGTCAGAGGTAAAAATGCCAAATGTAAAAGTGTCAGAGGTAAAAATGTCAGGGGTAAAAATGTCAGAGGTAAAACTGCCAAAGGTTAAAATGTAAGAGGTACAAATGATAAGGGGAAAATGTCAGAGGTTAAAAATATCAAATGTAAAAATGTCAGAGGTAAAAATGTAAGAGGTAAACAGGTCAGATGTAAAGATGTCAGAGGTAAAAATGTCAGAGGTAAAAATGTCAGAGGTAAAAAGGTCAGAAGTAAGAATGCCAAAGAAAAAATGTCAGAGGTAAAAATGTCAGAGGTGAAAATGTCAGGGGTAACAATGTCAGAGGTAAATATGCCAAAGGTAAAAATGTAAGAGGTACAAATGATAAAGGGAAAAATGTCAAAGGTAAAAATGTCAGAGGTAAAAATGTCAAATGTAAAAATGTCAGAGGTGAAAATGTCAGAGGTAAAAATGTCAAAGGTAAAAATGTAAGAGGTACAAATGATAAAGGGAAAAATGTACGAGGGAAAAATGTCCGAGGTAAAAATGCCAAATGTAAAAGTGTCAGAGGTAAAAATGTCAGGGGTGAAAATGTCAGAGGTTAAACTGCCAAAGGTTAAAATGTAAGAGGTACAAATGATAAGGGGAAAAATGTCAGAGGTTAAAAATATCAAATGTAAAAATGTCAGAGGTAAAAATGTCAGAGGTAAACAGGTCAGATGTAAAGATGTCAGAGGTAAAAATGTCAAATGTTAAAATGTCAGAGGTAAAAATGTCAGAGGTAAAAAGGTCAGAAGTAAGAATGCCAAAGAAAAAATGTCAGAGGTAAAAATGTCAGAGGTGAAAATGTCAGGGGTAACAATGTCAGAGGTAAATATGCCAAAGGTAAAAATGTAAGAGGTACAAATGATAAAGGGAAAAATGTCAGAGGGAAAAATGTCAGAGGTAAAAATGTCAAATGTAAAAATGTCAGAGGTGAAAATGTCAGAGGTAAAAATGTCAAAGGTAAAAATGTAAGAGGTACAAATGATAAAGGGAAAAATGTACGAGGGAAAAATGTCCGAGGTAAAAATGCCAAATGTAAAAGTGTCAGAGGTAAAAATGTCAGGGGTGAAAATGTCAGAGGTTAAACTGCCAAAGGTTAAAATGTAAGAGGTACAAATGATAAGGGGAAAAATGTCAGAGGTTAAAAATATCAAATGTAAAAATGTCAGAGGTAAAAATGTCAGAGGTAAACAGGTCAGATGTAAAGATGTCAGAGGTAAAAATGTCAAATGTTAAAATGTCAGAGGTAAAAATGTCAAACGTAAAAATGTCAGAGGTAAAAATGCCAAATGTAAAAATGTCAGAGGTAAACAGGTCAGAGGTAAAAGTGTCAAAGGTAAACAGGTCAGAGGTAAAAGTGTCAAAGGGAAAAATGTCAAAGGAAAAAATGTCAGAGGTAAAAATGTCAAAGGTAAAAAGGTCAGAGGTAAAAATGTCAAATGTAAAAATGTCAGAGGTAAAAATGTCAAATGTAAAAATGTCAGAGGTAAAAATGTCAAAGGTAAACATGTAAGAGGTACAAATGATCAAGGGAAAAATGTCAGAGAAAATAATGTCAGAGGTAAACAGGTCAGAGGTAAAAGTGTCAAAGGTAAAAATGTCAAAGGAAAAAATGTCAGAGGTAAAAATTTCAGAGGTAAAAATGTCAAAGGTAAAAAGGTCAGAGGTAAAAATGTCAAATGTAAAAATGTCAGACGTAAAAATGTGAAATGTAAAAATGTCAGAGGTAAAAATGCCAAAGGTATTAATGTAAGAGGTACAAATGATCAAGGGAAAAATGTCAGAGGTAAAACTGTCAGAGGAAAGAACCTCAGATGTAAACAGGTCAGAGGAAAGAACCTCAGATGTAAACAGGTCAGAGGTAAAAATGTCAGAGGTACACAAAAAATCTTTAGAAGCAACAGAAGTGAAGATTTTATTTGTTTTTGAGGCTTGAAAGTTGTACCTTGTGATTAATTGCCTAGACGTACAAGCTGGGGAGAGAATAGGATCCGAACCCCACCCCACCTCCCCTCGGCAATAATCGGGCAAACAGTCACATTTTTGGGACGAAAGGTAAATAAAAGTTAACGAAAGCGGAAAATAAAGTAGCGCTGATTAATGACTGCAGAGAATCATTCGTTATACTTTTTTGATAAACCTTATGTACAAACAATACCGATATTCAACCTGTAATATGCATTTGTTTTGATACCTTTACCTCTGACATTTATACCTCTGACATTTTTACCCCTGACATTTTTTCCTCTGACA